>CM053503.1:62440001-62569723 GCA_028627145.1 Eidolon dupreanum
AAAAAAGTCCCTAATTTCACTAACAAAGCCACTGCTAGAGCGATGGTAGACCATTCTGGAGTTTCATTATTCACAGGTGATTCAGAGGACTTCAAAAAATTTTAACCGTATTTAGCTACTTTATAGATAAGAAGACTGTCCAAACACATTATTTAAGGAAAGAATGTGATTTGGGTTGAGAAAGCTGAATATGTTACACTGCTCTCCCTACAATCCACTCTATTAGTTGGAAAGATTGTGTGCTATTAGTGACTACTGAAAAGCTAAAAGAAGTGAGCACACCACCATTATCTGTCTAATTGCATTGTGAAGTGCTTTTAGAAAAACTAGGACTGAAAGGCACTCTATACTACCAATTTATGGTCTATTCCTGGTGTCAGCGATGCCCTGGAGAACAGCACATTGTAAAGTCTGTTTTTTAGATAACAATATTTTTATCACAGTGATGCAGATTTTAAAATACTCTCTTACTGAAAGGTACAAAGTGTTTATCTGATCTGCTTTTCACAATGCAAATCATTTGAGTGTTCACTTTCACATCAGCTTTTTTTTTTTTTTTTTTTTTTTTTTTGGCATTTGCTTCTAATTTGAAAGAAGATGAACAGAGTATACAGAGTATAATTTTAGTGGTTGGATTAATTGAGAAGTGTTGCTTTTGGTTCAAGATTTTATAATTCTATTTTTAAAATGTTCTGTGCTTCAATCGTACACATGGTAAAATAAAATATTTGATGAATGAACTGCTCTTGTGGGGTGCATAGAAATGTTTGCAAATCCTTTTTTAAAAAATGGATAGAAATATCCTATTTGTTTCTCCTTATGCTTTTCAAAAAAGTTAAAACAATTGAACTATAATTTTTACTATAATCTTTTACTAGTTAAAAAGAATGGCAGAATTGTATGGATGAAGCAAATCTAAGAGAAGATGAAGAACATCAGTGCAGAGTGTTCGCTCCATGGTCAGAAAGACTATAAATTTAGAGTTATCATAACATATGCCTACTACTCATTTAGTACAATTTTCATTTATGAACAATTTATTCGTTTTTAGTTAAAATTTACTTGGTAAGAGAAACAACAATGCATTTGTGACCGCAAGAGGAAATATTCATAATTTGGCTTTTTTTTTCATTGTTATATTTTTTATTCTGAAGAGAATTTGTCTTAGAATAGTGTTATCTCATCATTTCACTATTTTAAAAGTTTGTTTCAAATGAATGAAATTTGGCTTTGAACTGCAAGTTTGGTATTCAGGTAGTAAGCAAGCTACACAGAAAATGTTCTCATGCTGTGTTTACTGAGATGCCCTGAACTCTTGCCCTGAGCTTATTTCATTTATATTCCATGTCTGTTCAAATTGTGAATTTAGTTTAGCATCACTAAACACATTACATTTGCTTAATGACTGTGTATTCCTTGAATCTGAAATTCACTGTCACTCCTTGACGACTCTTCTATTGTTAAACTAGGCAAGAAAGTAAAGTAAGGCAAAATGAGAACAATGGGAGTCAAAAGAAGTGGGGCCGAGCTTGAACTCTTTTTCACTTTGTTTGAAAAATGATTTCATGAAGTCTACAGTATTGGGCTTTAAGGAATATATATCTGTTCTATGAAGATCAGTATGTAGCTTTCTTTTAAAATGAGTAGAGGATCTTACATTTATGTAGTACCTTTTACCCCCTAAGGAATGAGTCCACCACTGGAGTGAAACACAGCAGTTGTTTAACAGAACACAACAATACCACAAAATCATATAAGAAAGGAGTTGAATGAGAGTACAGTCTCCAGAAAAAAATGTGGGGTGGGAGGGCCGGGAATTTAAGTAGACTACATCTCTCAACTTGGAATCTGGCCAGGACTTTCAGACCAAACACCCCACCCCTTCCAGTTTTTTCGCTTAAACATTATAGTGCCTTTGACTCAATGATCGGTGTCTTGACATTTTAATGTTTCTATCTCACGACATCTTCTGGATCTAGTCCCTTGATAATTACTGGACCAGAACTGACCAAGAAAGAAAAATTCTATTTAATGATTTTCCATTTTCACTCTTCTAATGCACTTGGGTTCCCACCTTCATGTCTCCTTGCCAAACGCCACCAGTTCTAGTCAACATTAGTAATACTGCAGTACATATATTATTTAAAATCCAAAGTGGCAAAGTAGATTATAATTTTCCTGATTTCTTGTAATTATGAAAAAACACATGCTTAAGACATCACTGTAAAATTAGAAAGATTTTGAGATTCAATGAAGCCAAGCAATTAATGTACCAATAAAATGGATCTGATACATGCCATTGAGGGATTGTTGCTTCTTTGTTTCTGTCTACTTTAATTTACATTATCCTGTAGATCTTTTCAAAGTCCTGAATGATAGTGATCATTCTATAGGTGAATTTATATTAAAACTATGTATGTATATTTCATTTTCTCTTGTAAAGGAACATTTTACATTTTCATATTTTTGTGACCTACTTATATTTAATTTTTGGTGATATAACCTATCTCTTCAATTTATAAATATGTTAGTTCCTTTTCATTTTTTATAATTCTATAGAAACTCTTTCTACAAAGAGGAATGTAGGCTTTGAAGTTAGATTAGAGCTATTTTTTTTCATCTGGCAGTTTTGAATCATCACTCCCTCTAAAAGGATTAATTTCTTTTGTTCCAATTTTAAAGTAACAATTGCCAGCATCTTGAAAAGCATCATTATGTGGAAAAACTGCCGTGAGCAGAAACCATAATAAAATAGTTAACCTTTGTCTTTAGAATAATTATGACATTACTAAGTATTCAATTTTCTCTGCTTTCAAATATCTAATAGCCCTGCCTTTTTTTTTTACCTAATACTTTAATCAAGAAGATAATCACACATAGTTTATATATAGATAGATAGGAGTATATATATCTATATATATGCAAAATAAAACATGTATATTCATTAAAGTTTTAATTTACAGTTTTTAGTGGTGAAAGTTACCAGTTGTCTAAATTTCATAATATATTCTGACATTTAAAAGTTATATTTTTATTAAAAATAAATGAGTTCATAAATATAAAGGTAATGACAATTATAATTTCTCTCAAATAATTATAGCATGTAATTAGTTCAGCTAATTTTTACTGACTTCTCTTATGTGCCTAATAAATTCCATGATCTGGACATAAAACAGTGCTGGGAAATATTGAGCTCTATGTAACTTTCACCATTATTATATTATTGTTTTCAGTTAGCTAAATAGTATTTTAATAAAATTTCAATAATATCTTATGTTTAAGCTATTTCATTTTGTTGGGTTAGGGCTAAAGATAAAGATATATGATATTGCTATTGGTTTGGGGTATTTCAATGTGATAGTATTGATCATTAATATTTACTAAGCAAAAATGAGAATGCAATTTGGATATAGATGTGGAAATTTTTCGAGTATCTAATATGTTCCAATTTCCTTTAAATACTTTATCTCATTTCATTTCACAACAACATTATGTGGAAAATTTTATTTCCATATTCAGATAAAGAAAATGTAGCTGAAAGAGACTCAGTAATTTACTCTAGGCCACATGGTTATAAGTGATAGATCAATGTAGCTGACTCTAAAACCCTTTCCACTCAACAGTGACACTGGTTTGGTGAATAGTGTGCTCATGTAACTTCAACTCTCAGAGGAGAACTTATACAGAAACATGAAGCTTAATTTGATATATATAACACCTCCACCGAAAAGGGTTCCCTGGAACATACCTTGAAAACCACCCCAAAAAGAGTCTGGGACGCTTACTATGTGGGCACAATAAAACTTTCTGGTAGCCCACTGTATTTTAGTAAATAGCAAGCCTCCTATATGACTATGCTAATTTTGCTCACCTTAATACACAATGAGGTCAGCAGAGTATCTCATTTCAAGGGTCTCAAACAGCATCATACATTAGAGGCCAACTATACACTTTTGAAAGAGCGTGAATGAACTCACAGTATATTTGCACCCATTTAAAAATACTGTTTTAAAATGCCAATATTTTTATTCATATCATGAAATCTATTAAATAAATATTTGTTAATAGATAAACTACCCCATGGAGATACACACACGCATACATTTACTTTAAGGTCACACAAACCTAGATTGCAATCCAAGTTTTACTAGCTCTGGATCTAGGGCAAGTCATGTCAACTCAGTTTTTTTCTAGCAAAAATAGGGCTAATAATAGTATCTCTCTCATAGGGCTATCGAACATTAGTCATGTATAAAATGAGATAATATGTGTAAAACAAGATATCTGACCTATAGGAAGCACTTTAGATGATCACTTTTATTTTCAGTCATACACTAGCATCATTATTAACATATTTGATAACATGCAAGATTCTAAAGAGTGAATAAACATGGCCTATACAAAGACATAGAGCTTATGAACTGAAAAGAGGCAGTAAAAGAAGCATTGGCTATTGAGTTTACCAACTATGCCAGAGAGGATTAAAATCATCAAGAGTTCTATAGGGAATATAGTCTATAATATTGTAATAATTATGTATGGCAATCCCACATTTCCACATTGTCCTTACCACCACAGAGCACTTGAGCACTCATGAATCAGTATCAGATGCCTAGGGGAGAACCATGGTTTGGATGGATACTCAGTTTGCCTGCCTTTTTTCTCTAATTGGTTTTCACTGAAGGGTGATAGTATGCCTTTTGGGATGTCAAAAGACCATATGCCTGAGTTCCTAACAAATAAATATGACTATGGGTAAAAAACCTAGAAGGGGTTTTTACTTAAGATTCTTTTTTAGGAAAGACTAAAGTCCTGAAATTGACTGGAAATATCAATTTCCATTTCAGCTTTGAGAGGAAGTAATGGCATTCACTACTTTCTAATTTTCTGTCTCAGGCGGGTATACTTGTGACTGCGTATGAAGATCACTTATATAAGGCATGGGAATTAGAGTATTAAATTTTGTGTCATCAAGGGAATATTTGGTTAGGACTGGCCAATGCAGCAGTTTTCCAACAGCTGGCACCTGTGTGGCCAAAGTTGCCAAGGCCAAAGTGTGGTTATTATGCAAGCAAGGAGTGGTTTCCATAATAAATTGTAATTGGAGTGGACCATGAGGGGGAAAAGGAAGATGGTTCCTGAAAGAGCTCCTGACAACAGATGCTCTTTTTGGAAAACTAGTCATGTTACTAAGAATGATGACATTGCAGGCTTAGATATTTGGCTTTTTTTTTTTTGGTTTTGGGGACTTTAGTAGGGATGAATATTTAGTTATCTAAAACGTACAATGCAGGGTCATTAGATGTTCACAGAAACATATTTTCAGAAAGCTTCAGAGCTTTATTTAGTAATTTTGATTATAGTGGAGGATAAGAGGGGCATGCTACAACGCAATTCCCACTTTCTCCATGATAAGCCATGTTAAAGCACATGGTAAAACATTATCTTGGCTAATTTCTTTGAAGCACTTTCAATGCAAGTGATTAAGATGTTCTGCATTGGTTATTGATTTCAGTTAATATATAGCTTCTGCTATTTTGTTGTTTTCTATATTTTTAAAGCTGCTCAGAGGAATCTTAAAAAAAGTAGATTTGCATCTATACAAATTATGCTCCTAAGGTGCTCTACCCATTAACATTTCAGTGTGTGGAAGTCTTAAGCCTGAAATTATTCACAGTTACCTTGTTGGCCATTTTTCAGCAAAAGGGCCGCTGCTGTTGACAGGTGTGGCAGCTAGCCAGGAGAAACTGGGCATAGAGGAGATGCAAATTTCTCCTCAAAATTAGGTAAGGGGAAATTATGAGACTAAATATAGCAGCTATTTAAATCCAACCCTAATTCAAGGCCCATCTCAAGTCCTTCCTCCTGTTATATAATTCTTATTTAATTACTCCAAGTCATGATGACCTTCCTGTTTTCTGGACTTCTGCAGCTCACAGTTTATTCAGGTAGTTTTAAAATTAAGATGTATTTTATAATTTTATGTTTAAGTTAGTTATTTGGCAAATGAAACTATTTTCCCAGAGGGAGAAATACATGTTTTATGTGGTTGTTTTATTTTTTATTTTTTGTCAGATTTATTACCGTTATTAGGAAATTATTGCCTGGATCAGTTCCCAGAGCTACCAACAGTCATATAGCAGTGACAGTACTATTAGAACTTGATGTCCTAAGGACCTCTATGTCCCAATATCTAATGTTCTCTTCCTTTTAAGTTAATGGATTGTCTGAACTCAAGAAGGTAGAGGAAGGTCAAGTTGGGAGTGGAGGGGAGAAACTATATAAAGTTTATACTTCTTTTTTGCTACCATATGTCAACTTTCATCTCCTGAGAAGTGTCAAGAAAAGGCTTTGGGAGCTGAAAGTGAGTAGAAGATTTAGAAGCTCAATTCTCATTAGAAAGGTAGTACAAAATTTTCAGTGCAAAATCTCATCAAAGACAAAAGAATTCTGGGAGTAGATGGCTTCAGAGGTAGGAAATTTTCAGTGCAAAATCTTATCAAAGACAAAAGAATTCTGGGAGTAGATGGCTTCAGAGAAAGGTAGTACAAAATTTTCAGTGCAAAACCTCATCAAAGACAAAAGAATTCTGGGAGTAGATGGCTTCAGAGAGGTATACATAATGGCCCCCTTCATTCATTCAACATCCAACTAGCAAATGCTTGCTAGGTGTTGAGCACTGTTTTTAGGAGGCACTTGGAGATACAGCAATGAATATGTTAACCAGGAATTTAATAAATAATTTAATAAATTCCTCAAGGAATTTATACTCTAGTGGAACAAAAAGAAAATAAACCCACATCTATCTATCTATCTCTCTCTATATAGAGATAGATATAGATGATATAGATATATAGATATATAGATATACTTATTAGTGTGGTAGGAGAAAAAAACCATAAAGACATAAAGTGAATTGAGGGTAGAAGGGCCATCCATTTATCTAAGATAGTCACAGGACTTTCTGAGACAGTAACCTCTGAATTGAAACCTAAAGAGTAATAATGATCCTGGAATATCTGGAGGCAAAGAGTTCCAAGCAGAGGGTTTAGCATATGCAAGAGTCCTGAGGCAGGAATGACCTTGGTTTGTTCTAGGGGCAGAAAGAAGAAGAGTATGAGGAGTTTATAGCAAGACAAAGGAAAGTGTTAGATGAAATAGCCAGGGGCAAAACATGTGGAATCTTATAATCTGGCAGTCTCCAACCTTTTTGGCACCAGGGACCAGTGCTCCTATGAGAATCTAATGCCTGATGATCTGAGGTAGAGCTGAGGTGGTGATGCTAGTGCTTGAGAGCAGCTGCAAATACACATGAAGCTTCACTCCCTTGCCCACCTCTCACCTCTGGTACCAGTCCACAGCCGGTACCCCTGCTCAGCCATGAGAAGTGGTTAGATTTTATCCTAATTGTGATGTGGGTGGCACTGAAATGTTTTAAGCAGAGAAATACGATGACCAGGTTTAATATTTGAGGAGCTCACTCAGGCTATTGGGTAGAATACTGACTGCTGTTAGAAAAGGGTGGAATTAAGAGAGTAAAGAATTTATCCAAGGAAAAGATGATGTTTTGGACTATGATACTGGCTGTAGGATCAGGGAGAGCTGGTCAAATTTGGACCATTTTGTAGAGGTAGAATCAATAGGTTTTGACCATGTGGAGATTCAGGAAAAGACTGGAATCAGAAGTGATTCCCAAGATCCTGGTCTCAGCAGCAGTTTGGATGCTTATGGTACTTCAAACAGTTTCTATGTCATCTCCTACTGTTCACCACTGTCTTTTGTTAGCCTTATTTTACCAACTATTATCTTCATGAACAAGTGTCCAGTGTCTTCCATGTCCATAGTATTTATCACAGCTCCATACAACAGAGGTTCTATAAAACACCATCTATTTTCTCTACTACTTGAACAAAAAATTTATTCAATTTTTTTCCCATAGGAAAAAAACTAGTGAAATTTTTAGAAACTTCAACTTTGCTCTAAATATATTTATACTTCTGTGATTACTTAGAACATGATTACTCCATTTAAAAGCCTTGCAATAAATTTTAAATCTCAGTTGTTCATTTAAAATCTTTAATTTGGATGAAGATAACCACTTTTTGTTACCATGTGATAACTTCTGTTATAGGTGTTGTGAAATACAAGATGGTATTTTAAAAGCTTTCATTTTCAGTACTTTCCATAAGAAAACAAATCTCTATCAACCTTGTGTATTCATATATCAAGACTTCAAATCTTAGTGGCTTTACCTTACCATTTACATAAAGATCCCTCTGATTTTCTTTTGTTTCAGGCTTCCAATTATTTATTCAGGGTCATCCACTCTGTGTATTGTCTAAAGCAGTAGGCAACCCTAGTTTCAGTTTTCCCCTGACACCTAGAATAATCTTTGGTTGTCTTTACACTTTGTTATTGGTATTAGCAAAAGGCATCAAAGCAAGTCATAGCTAATAATACTAAATTATGTGCATGGAGTTCTTACTTGCTTCCTGGCACCATGATAAACCTTATGTTCTTTTTCATTTAACCCATTTCCCATTTAGAAAAAAAGTGCAGCTCGCTGTCAGCATTAATTTTACATAAACACGTTCTTTGGGGCTGAAGCAAAACTTACTGGTTTTCATTGTGAAAATAAAATATAAAAACTGTTCTTGGAGTTATTTCTAAACAGAATTTTTCTCTAATTCTAATGTAACAGAAATGTATACATAAATTGGATTTGTCAAATGAATCTTCAACTAAATGTTCAAGAACGATGTTAACATCATGCATAGGAATGCTATGTTTTCTAGGATTTGACATTTTTAGCAATTGAGAATTATTGTATTTTGTAGATGGAAATACCACTACTAAAAACAGAATGCTATAAATAGAATGATGTCATTTGTTTCCAAAGACTATCGATATACTAGAGCAGTGAGAAAATAATAAAACCGAAACATTTCATGGCAACCTTTGAATGTAAAGTTAGGATTATAATATAAAGTTATCTTATGGTAAACACTGTAGCTGCAAGCACTGCCAGCACGTATTCTCAGGGCAAATGAGAAATGAGTTATCAGTGTACATACCCTAGAAAGTAAAATAGCATAATTTTTCTCATTTTACTGATAAAGGCTGTGCCTAAGATCACCTGCCAACCAGAAGAACTGGAAATAAATACAAATGCACAACTCAGACTCTAAATGTAAGGTATATTGCTTATTTTAAAAAGTCAATCCAGCTATACTTTGGTTATTTTATAATTTTATAATTATAACTTTAAATATTTAGATTTTCAACATTATGAATTTCCGTGTGCTTTAACCTGTAGCTCTTCTTTGTTTTCCCAACAATAGCAATTCTATTTGTCTCATTATCCTCTTATTCTTTCTTTCACTATCATCTCATCTTTTCTCCCTAACTCGGAGTTGGTGTTTTACTCTCTAGGTACTTAAAGCTCGGCCCAGAGAAGGCATTTCATGATATTTTGCCCTCCTTGCTTTCAGAATCCTTTTCCCTGGATTCACAAAAGTGAGCTTCAATAATATTTCCAAGATTTTTAGACTTGCTTTTCAGTATCTATGAATGGAATACTGCTGTGTAGAGTCTGAGGCCTGTACCAGAGGTTTTATGAGCTTCTTTTTATTGCTAGGTGAATACTACGGCATTCCTATTACTCTAGGTTTATGTTTCTTTATCCTGTTCTTTCAATATTTTTTTAGTACAATGGAGAAAGAGTTGAAAAATCAATAGAATTAGAATTGAAAAGAGACCATGACAAGATGAAAATTGGACAGAAACAAATTGAATGTTTTCTTTTTTTCCAGTTTAAGTTCAAGATTAGATTAGGGGTCTCTTAGAAAATAAAAGAGAATATCTCACATTTATCCATCTTATGTCCTGTCCTCACTTTGATTGCCTTCCATGGAATCTTCCATTTCATTCTGAACAAATTCTCTTCTCAAAATTATGTCTTTTTATGTGTTTGTAACAGGGACCAAGTTGTCTGTAATAAGATATTTTCCACTGCCTTCATTCATTAATATCATACCTTTTGCTAATTCTAGATGTGAAAGTAGGGAGGAGAGGCATTTATATCTGAACCACCTCCCCTACACACAAACACTTGTCAAAGCCCACTAAACTACTTTTTACTGTCTTCCTTATTAAATGTGAATTCTTGATTAACAAGTTCACTGTCTCCTATAATGCCTCCAAGATACCCAGATCCTGATTTTTTTTACTCTCACCCACTTCCTCTATTCCTGTATTACAGACACATAGAGTCTACTCAATTTTTAGGCCATCCTTGTGGATGCTCAGATTTTTTTCTAGATCCCATCCTAACCATTTTATCTTTTTATCTATCTTTCCATTATTTTAATCTTTAAAGACAAATTTCTTCTACAGTTAGAGCTTCTTTAATGTCCATCTAATTCCTGCACAATTTTATTCTAATGAGGATGCTTTCATTTTCTAAGTCTATTTGATTTCTTCAAAGAAGGAATGAAAGCATTTTGGACTATAATCATAGCTGCAGAGATCGCGAGAGGTAGCCAGATTTGGGCCATTATCCAATCATTGTTGAGAAATTCCACTAGAATTTGATGTCTATTTCTTTATTATTATTAAATTTATTGGGATGACATTGGTTAATAAAATTGTGTAGGTTTCAAGTGTACTATTCAATAATACATCGTATGCATATTACAATAGTAGCCTAAAAAGGTGCTCTAGGATCTAATAAGAAACCTAAAGTGAAAAAGCATCCTTTTCTTAGTGAAAAGGAGGTTAAAAGAGATCATTGTCTTCAAGTAATAGAGACATTTAATATATACTGCATTTTTTATTCCAAAATATTAAATGCCTATTAAGGGCCAAGTACTCTGCTAGATATTAACAATTCTATTGAGCACAAAATAGACAACGTTTTCCAAAGTATACAGGTAGCTTAAAAGAAAAATAATTCAGCAGTGTATTACAAGAAGTATAATGAGTATTTGAGAAATTTCAGAGAGATATGAGAATCTTTAGCATGAGCATGCCATCCATTCAAGAAGGCAATGCCATCTGACATCCAAAGAACAGTAAGAATAAACCCTATCCTAATGCTGGGGAGAGAAAGTTGAAAAAGACCATGCCCCTGGCCTCAATGAACTAAAACATAGGGTTATATATGCTTTCTAGGAGATCTTACTAGAAACATTCCAAATAACATAGGAAGAACTTTCAGACCAGTAGCTCTTAACTTTGCACTTAAAATTCACCTGAGCTTTTTTAGAAAGAAAGAAGAAAGAAAGAAAGAAAGAGGGGTGGGGGAGGGAGAGGGGGGAGGGAGGGAAAGGGGAGGGGAGAGGAAATGAGAGGAGAGAAGAGGAGAGCAGAGAAAATACCTATGCTTAAGTATTTACCTTAAACCTCCTGAATTAAAATTTCAGATTGTGAGTCCTGAGACTCTGCATTTTATAAGATCCCCAGTGACTCCTGCATATATGGGTGCTTAGGAATCATTGCCTAAGATTTAAACATAGGTTTTGAGAATAGCTTGTGAATGCTTTGCAACTGCAGAGCACACCTGAGAACTCGGAAGATCTAGAACTAAGAGGTCCAAAATCTTCATTTTTAGAAATCAGTCAAGTTGATTCTGGCTCACGGTTAGGTGGACCACATATGGTTAAGCTGTGCTCTAAATCTTACACCGTTATCTGTTATAGAAGACGACTATGGACTAGACATTGATTTGAGTTTAAGAAGATTAGATCAAATCACCTAAATGGTGTTTTACTTCCTTGGCCACATCTAGCTTAAGCCATCTCCTGCTCAAGCATTACTAAGCTCGTACTGCTCTGATATACAAATAACAAATCACATTTCTTTGTTTATGCAAAAACAAGTGTATGCGAAGCTTTCAATGTAAAAGGAAGCACTTAGGCTTTTCCATTTATCTTATTTGTTATTGTGACACTTCTGGGATCTATATGGTCAAGTCACCATTATATAGCTCTTGCTTTCAGAAACAGCTGAGAAAAAGAAAATTATTGTAATAGCTTCTGGTTCTCTGTAAAGTATCTAGGCAAAAACTGACAATTTTCTGTAGACAAGTCTTCAATCTGAGAAAAGTGTAGTATACCTTGTAGCTACTTCCTGTGCCTTTTTTCAGACTGTTGCCACTGCCTTACAGCCAGAAAGGTAATTTTCCTTCTGGGGTTTCTCATCACTCTTTATAATGAAGTCATCTCCTTAATAAGGTCTACCATGCTCCATAGGACATGGTCCAACCTATGTCCAGCCACATCAACCTTCTTTCTTTGCTTCATCAAAACGCCACACACCCTTTCACTACGGGGCTCCTCCTGCCTCACAGTCTCCTCTACCGGGAGATCTCTGCCATCTCTGCTTACTTCCACTTCAGATCAACTAACGCTCACCTTTCACCTGTCAGTTCAGGAGTCACTTACTTAGAGACTCCTGACTTGATTCCTATTCAAGGTCAATTTGATTTAACACTATTTCCGTATTATACAGTGCTTTCTGAGTGTTGTGATATACTCTTTCATGCGATTATTTGCTTAATGTCCCCATAACTAGACTGAAAGCAAAGACTGTGTCTTTTCATTCATCGTATTGTCTACCCATAGTAGGTACTCAATAAATATTTGTGGAGGAAGCAAATGAAGAGTTTAGGTCTAAGAATGAGAGTCAGGTCTAAGATTTCAATCCATTCAGTAGGTTCATCAAATATTTATTCAGTATTTGCTATGTGCTGAACCCAGTGATAGGCACCAGGAATGCAGAGGTGAATTAACTGTTTGGGAGCTGTTTTAGACAACTTTCTTGGAGAAAGATGCAGTTCAATCATCCATTTATATAAGTGGTAAGTCTTTCTCACTAATTCATCTCCCTAATTGATCTACAAGCAATTTGAGCATATTTCATTTTATTTTTTCTTTTTCCCACATACCTAGCCCAGTTCCAGGAGGTCTAAATAAAATGCCCAATCAAGCCCAGTTCTAGAGAACAAACCGTAACCTCAGATCAATGTTTGATTAGTATATGAAAAAGCACTTTTTTTTTTTTTGGATAGCTGTAGAATGTACAGACTATCAAAAAATATTTGGAAATTAAATAGTTCATTTCTTTTTTCTTCAACAAGAATAAGATTCCATGATTATATCAATTTTGTTAAAAAATCAATCTAGGGTATTTTGACAACTTCTAGTGGAAAAAAAATCGAATACTTTCATCAGTAACAACTCTATTCATAGTAAGAATAATTTATTTTTTCTTAAATCTAACCTGAAATCTATATTCAAATGTGATTACCATACTTTTCAAATACTTGATACCATTTGGAATAGTGTTTAGAGTTCTTCATATCAAATTTAAGTTAAAAGGTTCAAAATTAAGTTTTGCTCTAAGTTTATATTACATAGACCTGACTCCATTTTAAATGTTTGTAATATTATCCCTTCATTTTAAATAACAATAAGTAACCAATTTTTCACTTGCTTTTATTTTTTTGTTTAACCATAACCTCAACTCACACCTCCAGATATTCTTTTTGGCAATTTCTTTATCTGATTATCATCTTTGCTGACTCTGTCACTTACTACCTGACTAATGGTTTGGACTACAAGAATCAGAGCCTAAATAGCCAAAAGAATTTAAAAGTGTATGCATTAAATAGACTTAGCCAATAAATATTATATTACTCCAGTTTTATGCAGTCAGCAGATCTACATCTAATGGACCAAAGTAAACATCATAGACCCTGTTTGTTTAAATAAATTCAAGGTACAGTTCAACATGAAAGCATTTGTTCAGAGGCTTGTGTTAGTGACACAATAATATTCTTACTCCATCATGTTCATCTTTTATAGAAGTAATCTTCCCCATGTTCATATCTATTGAATACATGGTGCTGGTGTTTATTTTTGCCAAGTGAAGTAGGCCAAGATTAGCTACACTTTACAAATGAAAAGAAGTAAGGAGAAGTTAAATGACTTTGCCAAGGTCACACAGTGAGTACACGACAGATCCAAGATGAAAACAAAGTGCAGTGAGCCATGGTGCCTCCCTTCCTGGGAAATCATTTATCAAACACTTATTCCAAATCGAGATTAATTGGGTCAAATGATAGCTCTTCCCTCACCAAAACACATTCAACTAATATAGCTGAGATCTGATTTTGTATTATCATTATAAATAGAGTGTGTAATGAAAAAAAAATCCTACGAAGTTAAAAGCGGCAGTTCTTTTCCTCCAATTAACATCAAAGATTTCATAGCCTTTCACTATCATATCTATGTGAAGTAGGGCATTTATAGAGAATTTTTCCATGTATTATGTCCAGATAAAAGCTAAAAAGAATAGGTTTATGGCTCTTTGATGCTCCGATCTCATTTGTTGTTTCTAGAATTAAAGCTGCATCAAGTGTGTTTTCATAAGCATTATGTTTTTCTTTCAAGTCACATTGTTCCTATTTAAACAGCTGTCCTCAGTTCTACCTCTATCATTCTGGTTGTAATTATATTTCAACTGAAAACCATTGTCGCACTTTTATTTATAACTTGGCAAAGAAGAGCAACTTAAACTACATAGAGGTCAGTTTTGCAGAACTGGCATCAATTAAATTATTTACTAAGTGCACCAGTGTCAGAAATATTATCCTGCAGTATATTTATAAATTTAAAGGGGAAAAACTCAATTACAAAATCCATGAGTATTAAATGGGTAGCAATGCCTTCTGCAACTTAATTTGAAATGAATTTTTAAACTGAATAAAGGTTGTTCCTAATCATGTCATAAAGGAGGCAATGATTATAAGTTCCTTTATATGCTTAGGATTTAAACATCTATAATTGGTCTCCTATTGAATTTGTAACAGCATAATAAATAACTCCCAATTAGGCATAATTTGAGAAAATTATTAGTTCTTATTAGAAGGATAGGATAGCATGATGGATAAAGGCCATCACAGGTCCAAATTTCACCACACACCAGCTAAAATCACTTTGGACATTTGAAGAGACAAAGCACTGGTCTTTAATTACATACTCCCAGATATGGACAACGGGCTTAGTGTGTTCATATTAGTTCTGTTATCTCCACTACCCACTTTGAAGTTACCAGCTGTGAAGATTCGTTGCCCTATTTGAAATCCCCAATTGGAAGACAGGGGAAAATATAGTAACTCTATAATATTTCATAAGATTTCCAAAGGTTATTTTAGAGAAAACCTCAAGACAGCTAGTTGAAACCTGGGAACTGTTATACTTTCTAATAAGTAGATTTTTATTTATAAGATATAAGGAAAATATTTCAGATCAGGAAACAAGAATATTAGAAATAATAGTAGTATGTATATTTTATAAGTATTTGTTTTAGGCATTTATTTTATGCCAGGCACTGTGCTAAATGTCAAGAATACAGAAATGACTAATCATAGTTCTTTTCTTCTCAATCTAATGAAATAATCAGGCATGTAAGTAATAACCACAATGAAGTAGTTAGAGTCCCTAACTGAGGCATGTAGATAAACCAAGAAACATCAAGTAGGATAGTTGGGGCACAGGGGTAGAATAGTGAGTTTTACTGAAGAGATAATGATTTAATTATTTTTCAAAGTATTTTTTTTTCATTCACAGAACTGGTGAACAGGGATTGTGAGTAACGTTGGGGGACCTACATTAGAAAATCTACAAGAGCATGACACATTGTGAGTAGGGAACTTCAACATAGTCAGAATGTGTTGTGAGCCAATGTCGGAAGAAGAGGTTGAAAATGTAAAAAGGAGATGGGATTGGCAAAGGCCCTGCAAGCTCTGCAGAAGAATTGCAGATTCTTGAAATTAGCTAACTTGAAAATTGACATAATTAGACTGTCCTTTGATAAAAATAACTGTGAGCGAGGCAGTAAATATAACGTGAGGCATTAGAACTTAGAAACTAGTAAGGAAGCCATGGTGATGGTCCAGGCACAAGGTGTGATGAGGCCATTGGGAGTGGTTAAAAAGTAATTGATTTGAAAGCAAATTGTTTTTATTGGAAGAATAGTGCAGCATGGTTGGCTATGGATAACGAGGAAGGGAGATGCGGCTAAGATTTCTTTTATCAGTAGGAGGAGGTCTAGATTTAGGTCAAAAGTTATGGCTTTTCAAAGGTGTTATATTCATTAAATCCCTTATTTCTTATGATACAAATTTTGAGCAAAAGCCAAGTGCTAGAGAGAGAAGTTGTTCTAGAAATGGATTTCCTTTGATTGAATGGGGTCAGCGAAAGTCATAGAAGGGCCTAGAGTTTTAAGAACACTTGCCGTTTGGTGGAGGGGGGATGTCTAGAGCTGAGCAGAAGGGCCATCCTGGAAGGAAAGCTGCTGTTTATAGGTGTGATCATTTAGCTTCAATAAGCAAGATCCAAGACTGGGTTCTTTGATATTCAAAATATTTCTTTAAAATAATTTGGAAAGTATACATGATAATCCCAGTTCTATGAGTTAGTAGGTATATGACCTCTTGTGAGTCACTTAAATTCTCCCTGACACTCAATTTTATTATTCTTAAAATGGGAGACCGACACCTGCCTCGTAGAAGTGTTTTATGGTCTCCTCAGCACATAGTGGGCACTTTGTAAATGGTAGGTATTTGCCAAATTCCTATTGAAAGTAGGACATATATCAGTTAAATTAAAGAGTTGCTATATTCAAATTTTATATTCCTTTAAATCTTGTTTCACTTCTTTATTCATTCAGAAAGTAGTTTTTGAGCATCTCTCCTATATCAAAAATATCTGGGGATACAGGATTGCTGGTTATGGTCTGACAATCTAAAAGGAAGAAAAATGCAGTCAAATAAGACAGGACAATATGATCTCATAGTTTATCAACATAATGGCATGGTATTTCATTAATGTGTATTCTGTTAATATCCTTAAAATAATTTAATTTTTTGGGGGGGGGTATTATTTCTTAAAACTATTGCAGAAATTTGAAGACCAGTTGTGTTACCCAAAAGGTAACTAGTTTGAATTATCATCAGCAGTCCCAGAATTACGTTGCAAAACTTAGATGATATAGTAATGATCAATATCATAATTATAATAATTGAAAGCATTACAATGCAGAGTGTCTAACATAGTTGGCACCCATGTATGTAGATGTAATGATCAAGAGTAGCCAACATGAAACATTTTTCCCATAATTCATCTGCCCAGTTCATACTATGTTAGTTGCTTTTAACTTTGCTAAGCAAAATGACATTTGGGGGTCTTTTTTTTTTTTTAGAAGCAGAGAAAGCCACCTGCAGCAATTTTTTGTACTAAACTCATTCAATGTCAAAGAGAAAATCGTTGGCTAGAGAAACCAGAAGCAAAACTTGCAAGTAAAGCCAAACAAAATACTAGTCAATTCTTGTAATATGTATTAAAATGCTTTCATTTTTATATCCCATTTAACAAGTAGGTTTTTCCTGTGATGCAAAAAATACATTATTTTTTTTTTCTCTCAACACCTCTACAAATTGCTTTTGTGTAATACTGCACCATAGGATACCTACCCAGAGAGCTGATACAAAACATCATTTTGAGAAACAAAAGCAGTGCCAATTTATATAGCAAAAGAACGAATACTGCATTCCAAGTTGATACAAGATCTGACACTTCAAATCTAAAGTAAATTATTTAGAAGGCCCACTATCTTTTCTCCCTGACCTTGGTATTGACAGCACTTGTAACCTCGAATGAAGTGCAATACTAAGGATGTTCTTCATCAGGATGAATTAGCATTTTCTTAATGTATGTTTCTGTGATCATCAGTTCATTTTCCAACATGTAATTTCTGTCTCCCTCAGTCAATTTAACCAGCAGCATGTTGTGAATGTGACTCAATTCATCTGTGCCTATGTGGTTTGAATTATGTTGCTGCAACAAGACCACCTGACAGATTTTTGAGCCTAAGAAGTTGTCCATTTCAATTAACAGGATACCCAGGACATTTCCCTGTCAGGATAATAAAAATGTGCTCTGATTTGCCTCCTCTCTGAAAAGGAAGAAAATATTACGTACTGTTAATATCAAGAAAATTTTTTTTCAGAATACAAGTCTGAGCAGGAACTGAATATAAAAAATAAAAAAGAATCTATATATTCTGGAACTTAGAGAAGTGTATTTTCTCTTTTCCCCCTACATTGTAGTATATGTGTCTTTCCTAATTCTGCCAGTCCTGTAGAAAAATAGATGGACACATTCATGATTTTATATTGGAAATATTACCTGGTGTTACCTGTCCATAAAAATAGGTCTGGGTTTCCTGTGCTTTGGAGAGGAAAAACTTTGAAGAAAATGCTTCATTCTAATGTTTAAATATTGTTTACTTTATGAACCTTTTGACAAAACCTGCAGTGTTCAACTTCTCTTAGGCTAGGGCGAAACAAGGCTATCTAATGGGTGGTAAAGGAAAAACACAGTGTCATGAGAACTCCAAACAATTTCACAAAGAATTGATGCAGCTTTTCAATAATACTTTAATGACATTAGAAACTGACATTGTCTGGTTCTTAGTCAACATTGATATATGCAAGACTTTTAATGTAATTACACATGTAAACCATAGTTTTTCTAGTTCAATTCGATTTCTCTATGTTCTATTCTTGATGTAGCTATTTTTGTTAATGATTTTTGTAAACCTGTATCAGAAAGGAAAAAGAGGAAAACACTGAAGCAAATCTCCTTTCAACTATAAAAACATCCCTACAAATTTATGAGGGCATTCTTTAGATATACCATTTTATATGGTTAAGCTTCACAAACTCATCTCTGCAGCAGGCTGCACATTTAGCTGGAAGACAACTGAGTTATAAAATTGGTTTTGGACTATTGAGAAAAGAAATGGAGCTAAAGGGTAGAGATTCTATCATGAGCCCATAAAATAGGAACTTTTCCTTCTGGTAAATTTCTCAAATACTGGTTTATTTTCCTTTATATGTATAATGATCATTATCAAGACACCTCACACTTTATCTCCATGCACAGTGGCTGTCAAATAAAATTGTGCATATATGTGAGGCTAACATCTTGCAAAAATGCCCTTTCTTTTAAAAAATCCAATGATTACAAAAAAATAATAATAGCATTATACAATTTGGGAGCTGAAAAATTCCACACACACACACACACACACACAGAGAGAGAGAGAGAGAGAGAGAGAGAGAGAGAGAGAGTGTGTGTGTGTGTGTGTGTGTGTGTGTGTGTGTGTGTGTGTATGTATGTGTGTGTCATTTTAAAGGTGAAAACTACTGTCCAAAGAGGTTGATTTGCTCCAAATAGGAAAGTTCACTGGTAACAGATGAACAGACAGTGTTATCATCTTTCCCTAGAAAAGTATTTTACCCTTCAGTGTGTTGTATCACTTGATAATAGGAAAGGATATAGAAAATTTACAATGCCTAAACCTAGGCTTTTTAAGGAAATAATTTACTATAACTTATATTTTTAATTTATCTTCCAAAGAATTGAATTTGGTCTAAGTAGCCAACATTTATTAACATTTTTATTCTGTTCCAAAAATAAGTGCATTTCTTATATTTTGTTGTCCCTTGTACTTTTTCAAGAACACCTTAAAGACTATCATTTTATTTTGTCAGCACAGCTGTCCAATAAAGTAGCTATTTATTTTTGTTTTATTTTGTTTTCCCCACCGAGGACACTGAAAAAAAAAAAAGGTAAATTAGAACCTTACCAAGTTCACAAAGCAAGTCACATATTGACAATAACGAGTGCCAATAAATTTGCAGAAGGGAAAGAGAGAAAACTTACTTTTACCAGATATTGGCTGAAATCAGTACTGAGCTATTGAGAGAAGCTAAATATGTTATTTAATTCTCTATGAAGAAACAGTATCTCAGTTCCCTAAATGATATATGGAGTCTCAGGGTAAATACTTCAACTGAGGACTTAAAACCAGTTAGAGGCAAAATTGGGATTCAAACTCAGGATTGTCATTTCAAAAAAACATTGGGTCTTCTAGAATAATGGTTCTCAAAATGTGGTCTGTGGACCCCTGCAAGACCAAAAACCTTTTCAGGAAGTCTATGAGATCAAATTATTTTCATAATAATACCCTTTTAAATCTCATTGTCTAACAATTTTACAATGCAGTTTTCCAGAAGTTACATGATACAAATGTGTAAAACAATGACCCTCTTCTCACTAATATTTTTTTTGAAATATAGTTATTTTAAAAAGCATGTTAACTATATTGACATGTTATAGATTTGTTTTTTCATTGTTATTTTAATAAATTTATATTTTACATTTCTTACCTTTAATCTCTAATAGGATATATATTTGTAGATGTATTTCACACAAATGCTCTTTTGGAACCCTCAATAATTTTTAAGAGTGTAAAGGAGTTTTGAGACCAAAAAATTTTGAGAACTACCATACTAGATGAAGCTTCCTCACTGAGTAAAATTGGAAACTACATTATATGGCAAAACAGCCTAGGACTTTCAAACGACAAGAAAAGCTAAGTGTACATCAGTCTTAAGGCTGGAAATGACCTTTAGATAAAACCTTGCTGCCATGTCATTTATTTAACTTATCCTAGAAAGAAATCAGTAATTATTATTCTTTTCTTAGAGGTCATGAGTTATAAATTGTCACTAGAGCCAGGTATTCAAGTCTAACTCATGGCTTAGTTTCAGCAAAGGTCTAAAAGACCAAGAAGGAAATGATGAGTGATAAAACCCACATGTGCCAAAGTGAGGGGCCGGAATTACATAGATCTTTCAAAGGCAATTTTTAAAATTGGTTTGACAATACCTTTCCTACTTAGATGAAATAAAAGGGTAGAAGTAGGAGAAACCAGGTTGTTGGAAATTGAATAACTTCTTTAAGTATACTTGTCAGTATTATCTGAGTCTTTATGGGGGAGAGACGAAGAAAGCTTGCCTCTCGCATGAAACCTAGAGAATGGGGCTTTAGAGAGACCATCACGAGAGCCTCATCTGTGACTTACAGAGTCTCTGGGGCCCCGCAGCTGATGCCTGATTCAAAGCAGGAAAAATCTAAAAGTAGGATATCGTGACTGGCTTAGCCCTCAAAGGAAGGAGCATGAAGAGGAGACTTAATGAGAGCAGTCTGGACTCACAGAGGGTGACAGAGGGTGACAGAGCCAAGAATCATGAGCATTTCCTCTGGGACCAGATATCACAAGAACAGCCTGAAATTGTAATTTTTAGTAACTTAATTTTTAAATCATTATATATTTTATAGTTCATAATAATACATTTACATAATTGTATTATTTCATTCCTACAGAAAAGTTACAAGGACAGTGCAAAGAACTCCCCATATGCTCTTTGCCAAGATTCAGTAATTGTTTATATATTGTGCCATTTGCTTTGTCATTTCCTTTATCTAGTTCTGTTAATCACTCTCTAGGCACACGCACACTTGTGCGCGCGCGCGCACACACACACACACACACTTTTTCTGTACCATTTGTCTGTAGGTTGGAGACATCATGCTTCTTTATCTCTAAATACTTCACTGTGTATTTCCTAAGAATAAGTGCATTTTCTTGTATAACCACAGTACAGTTATCAATTTCAGGAAATTTTTCATTGATAACATAGTATTATCTAATCTACAACTGGAATTGTTTCAAATTCTTCCTAAGAAGACTCCCTGGAAGGGCATCCTGACCTCACACAGGGGTAAAACTGCTGATTTCCCAAAGGTTTTGAGAGGTATGAAGGATGAACAAATGAAAATGAATAAGACTTTAACCTTGTCCTGAGTGACTAGCAACAATTCTAGAAAACTGATGTTGGGGATAGAAAGGACTCATTCACTAAAGACCAATTCAAGAACTTATTTGCTGGGAAATGGGGTTGAAAGAGGTACTTGATGAGCAAGCAGGAAGGCAAATTCAAGGATGGGTTCAAAAGCAGCCACCCCAGACTCCTGCATGTGCCTTCTGAATAAAGTCAGATTCAATTGCAGAACCCAGGGCTATGCTGCTTCAATAAGTAGAGATCATTCCTTTTAGTGGCCAAGATTAGCTGCTACATTACTAACTGGTGCCAGGATTTTGCATGACAGTGTGTTAAGGTAATATTTATCATTCTCAAAATATGGAGGCCTTTATTCATTTAATAATCACATATTAACTGAATGTCTACCTTGTAAAGTCTCAGACTAGGAATAAATTCCTGATCAGTCTCTTCAATACTCATTTATTTGTGCATTTATTCAACAAATATTTACTGAGAAGTATAACATACCATACTTTCTTGATGCTAGGAAAACAGAATTTGACTAAAATAGGCAATATCCCTGCCCTCCTGGAAGTTACTTTCGGGGGTACATCCTGTTGTCTTTATTGAGCTTGACTATGATCTCTGCAAGGGAGATACTGTAATGATGTTATATTACGTGGTACACTATAGTTTTTCTGCTGTAGTGATTAAGGAAGGACTTGTATCAGAGAATGAAGCTAACGGAGAATTTAGTCCAGCCCTGTTACCTGTAGTGATGTGTTGTCTAGTTGAAGTCTTTTTTGTCGGCTACATATTTTTTTTTTAATAGGTCCAGGAGAGTGGGTACTTAATCCTACATTTATTGTGACATTTTGACAATCAATTGCAAAGCAGAACACACTTACTTAAAATATACTTATAAAATATTTCTTTAGACAGATAGAATTTATACGATCAGAAGGTATTGCCCATATATGTATATACTAATTAATATTTTGAATACCAAGTGCGAGTGTTGATTTTCTATCTAAAGTACTATGCATGGTTTTACGTTTAGGCAGATCTGATTTGTCTAGAAGTATTTTGACATGATACATGTATTAAACACTCAAGCTCAAATCAGAGTAATTTTCTCTTGGAGGCAAAAAAATTACTTTTACTTCATTACTTTTACTTCAGTGTGAATCATGAGCCTCATCAGCATGATTCCATTTCTTCGAAGTTGACTTTAAAAACTCTTAAACTCAAAGCCAAAATTTAATGATATTTGCTTGTTAAGCTTTATAGAAGCATTAGGGTAGCCTGGAAATAATGCTTAAATTACATTGAACCTTAGAGTTTCTAATAGCCATTTTTAAAATCATCAGAAGTTAAGTTTAAAACTTGCTTTGGGAATGTCATTCTAGACACAAACCTAGAGAGAAAATTTAGAAGTACACTTTGTGTCAGAGTTCTGACAATTAATTTACATTATAGACCTCTTGATTTCTTAGTCATAAATAGATATGTGTATATATACATATATGTATGTGTATATGTACATAGATATGTTATATACATGTGTATATAGGTTTGTTCTGCAATGTATACATACATATATATGTTTATGTGTATGTGTGATAGCTATTTGGTGATAAAAAGTGATAAAGACTGCCTGATTCTAGAGCTTTTTTTCTTTTTTAGTGCTATACACTATATTTGTATAAGTGACCTGTGAGAAGGTTGGTAATATCGATGCACATAAACATTGCTGGGGAAGTTTATTCTGATTTTGCTGTTGAGAATTAGTTTATGTCTATTTGTGAGTATACAACTATTTCAAAATGAATCTTCCCCTCAGTGCTAGATATGAGAAACTGAAAATCAATAATAATAATAAAAAAAACCTTTAAATGTCTTTAGCATATAATAGTGAAGAAATGTTTTAAAGTCTTGTTTGGTGAATTGTATGCATCATTTAGTTTCTCCTAATTTTACAAGGAAGTATTACTATTCAAGTGTTTTAGATTGCTTCCTTTTCTAATTCTAAGTTAACATATTGGCTACAGCAGTTTATACTTGTTTGAATATTTTCAAGAAAGAAAAAGTTATTAACCCATTAAGAATTATATCTGTTGCATAAACATATTTGAGATACACAAAGTCATTATTGTTTCCTGATCAAGGAGTCTTCAGTGGCTGATTATAGAAATGAGGAAACGTAGACTCAAATAAGTAGTTCTATTCTGTAGGTGTTTAGTATATTTGTATATTGATCACTTAAAAAAAAAATGCCCATTCTCATCCATTTAACATATTCTTTCCTAAAAAGAAAATGCCATTTTGCAGTTAGAAAAACAAAAAAAAAAATGTTAAATAAACCACTGTGCTTTTATTTTGTTGAATCACCTGGTTTGTTTGCCTGTTTGTTTTTAGCTATTAGAATATATTTAAAGCTGTTTGAAAATCCACACAGCATTAAATATCAATGTGTTCATTTACACCATTTTATAGACCTTTTGAAATTATTCACAAAATAATCTAACCTTAATATTTAGAAAAGGCTTTACTCTGTGGTATTAAAAAGACTTAAGTTTTCGTTGTTTTGCTATTTTTTGAGCATAATCAACTTTCCTCTGCCTCAGGCCATTGTGCTTCCAAATCTCTCTACCTGGAAGGTTCTTACCTGAATCCTCACACAGCTGTCTTCCTCAGTTTTCTCTGGTCTCTACTCAGATTTCCTTCCAGAGTGGCCTTTTCTGACTACCCTACCTTAAATAGCCTCTCCTGCTTGCTCCCTGCTTAATTCTTTCCTGCCTATAATTTTTTCATAGCTGTTATTACTACCTGGAGTTATATTGATTCACTTTCTCATCAGTTCCATGAAGGTAAGGATCTCGTCTACTATATTCATCTCTATGAACAGTGCATATCATGTTAAAGGTGCTCAAAAATTTTTTTCAAGTAAAATAAAAATATAGATAGATGGTAAACACAGAGATAAAGATATAACCTAACCTCTATTGAATGAATACAGAAGGAAAGTTGAAAACCAAAAGATTTAGCCCTGTGACAACCACACACACTTAAAGCCAATTTATAATTAATTACCACACCCAAAGTGTCTAAACAAAGGAATTTCTTCTCTCTTATGAGTAGTCAGACTAAAACATAATATAATGGAAAGAGATTTGACTTTGGGTGGTGGACATACAATGCAATATACAGATGATGTATTATAGAATTAAACACTTGAAACCTATATAACTTTACCAACCAATGTCACCCCAATAAGTCACCCCAATAAATTTAATTAAAAAACATTATATAGATATTTTAACTAGAAATAATAGAAATGTTATTTAAAAGCATAAATAAAAGCTATATTAAGATAAATTCTCTTTGCAAGAATTAAAGGTATAGCATCATACAATTATTTTACATTTTCTTTAGATAAATATAAACCAGGTTAGCCATGAAATTCACATCAACCATTGGGCAAGTTTTAATAGTCAGTTGCCTGTCTGTGAATGGATATATCTCTTAATACATTACCCAACATTTGAGCTTGACTATCTCTTTGTGTAGGCATAGTCTGAATTGATAAAAATCTCCATATTTCATCAGGATAAAAGAGCAAAAGAGGTATATTGAATACCACCAAATCTATAAAATGAGATTATTGCTTGCTTGTTCAAGTAATATTGTAGAAATATATGGTTACTTTTATCATCTCAAAGATGTCTCCATGAAAAATGTGTCAGAAAACTTCAAAAAATTAATGTAGTTTGTTGACAAGCCACTTTAAATTTCCTTTCTGTAAAGTTATTTGTGTTCTACTAGACTTGTCAGACCTTATTAGATTTTTCTTTACTCCAATTGAAAAATATATGTTAAACATAATCTAATATTATTGTTTTTCTTCTGAAATTTTAAGTGGAAATGCTGTAATATAATATTTACTCCTAGCCAGCCTAACACTTTAGAGATTCAAAATTCAAAAACACAGAATTAAACTAATAAGGACAGAACTGACTGCTATTCAAAGTTTCTTTCCAAAGAGAAAGTTAGAACATACATGTTTATTTCAGAAACTCTAAACTCCATGAGAGTGAAATCCATGTGTATACACCAAGCCTTTATAGCCATAGCACATAGGACTATATCTGCACATAGACACTCAATACATTTTTTAAGTTAAAAATATTGATGTTATATTAATGACCTCCCCCCAAAAAATAAAAATAAAAAATTATAATGCAGTATTAGACATCTGGGTATTAGTGATAAGTGGTTAATAATACAATCTTATTTTTGGTCTAAAACATGCTTGTTTTTCTGAATATAGTATTGGGAAGCAATAAAACATATCAGCATGATGACTCTGTAGTTGTGTGAAGATTTTATGCTTTTTCTTAAGTAAAAGCTAAATTTTACCACTGACCTTGTCACAAGAGCAATAGAATAGTTGAAATCAGAATAAGAAATAGAAAATGTATGTAGGGGTTCCTGACATTCTGCAGTAAGTAATAACAGTAATAGATTTTCTAAGAGCATTATTTCAAAGGACTCTTTTATGTTAACAATAGTCACACAAATATTTATTTTTTCTCTGTTCAGTGGTTGGAACACTACTCTCTTATTCGAGAAGTTATACAAGATATATTTGGCTTTTGAACTCCTACATGGTAGTAGAATACTTTCTCATTTCTAGGTAATTTCTGCTAATGCAGATATCAATTATGCTTTCAAACTTTTCAATATCTCACCCTTGTATGCTACAGGTAGTGCAGATTGGTTTTGTTTTACAGCCTTCGTTAATGCATTTGCAGATTGCATTGAAAGAGTCTGACAAAATTACTCCACATCAGCATCAACAGTGCGAATAGTTTTTTCTTTTCTTTTTTTTAATCTACACACTGCGCTAGTGTACTACATTGTACAAATCAGTAAAAAAAAAAAAAAAAAATAGTGACTAATGTCTGTTCTGGAAAGTTGTAGTGTTGGAGAAAATATATTTTTTCAATGCTTCTCAAAACTGAGCAACAGAAAGGGTAAATAAAATAGAAAATGAAACCAAACATATACTCTGCCCTCTTCCTGCCATCCAGATTCAGAAACATTTACAACTTCTGACTTGGTGATTAATTTAGCATCACTTGTAAAATTAGTGAAATTAAAATATTTCTCATGCATGTAATGCTATTCTCTAGCTAATGAACCTTGAAGGAAGTTTTATTTATATAGATGTGCTAAGTGTAAACAAAGGAGGTTATATGGTAATTAGAAGTTAATTAATTATAGCTATAATAAATGTTTCTTTAAGAAGTCCTAAGGTAACATTTTGCAAGTAAAGATAATTTTATAGCCAACTGTGTTATCAAGATAATGCTCTTCTTGACTCAATCATGTGTAGAACAGTAACCTTAATTTAATGTTACACTGTTTCTAACCACCTGCATTGCATAAATTCTGATACTTTAAGTGCCATTGTGTTTAGTTTCTATGTCAGTCTTGCTTCACTGTCTATGCTTATATTTTTCCCTCTTGGGTAGAGGTTGTTAGTGTTATATAGAAAAAACTATAGGAAATTCTGTGATTTTAAATCAGGCAATGTCTTCCTCTTCAATGTGTCAGGATTAAACACTTCCATGAAAGAAACAAAAATGTTATACACTTTATAATATACTTTAAAATTTTTACCTTACAACATTTTGTTATATTTTATTCAAATGTTTTTGTAGAACAAAGTTAAATAAAACATTACCTAATCAAAGGAATACTACCAAATTGCTTTGCTGTATTGATCTTCTGAGAAGAACAATTGATCCTTGAAACAGCTGCATTTGCTCTATGTTGCATTATGCAATCTCATTCTGAGGTTGTCTACAATACGGTTCAATTTACTTTTATTGCCTCGTTTCTCTCCCCTTTCATACTTACTTTATTCTCCTGCCATACCAACCTACTATGTAGAAACCAAACATGCCCAGTGCTTTTCTTTTTGTCAAAACTCATAACAAAGAATAATCGTCATCCAAGTACCATATGCCATTAGGGCTTTTTGCTACTTCCTACCCTGAGTTTTAGTTTGCATGCATAGAGAACTCATCAAAGTCTGCTCTGTTTAAGAGTTATGAGTCTGTTCGACTCTCCCTTCTCCACTATGTCTTTATTAAAATTACTTGAGAGCAGAAATTCCTTGAGATTGCTCGTTTTTTATGTGGAACAATGCTTAGAAAGTACCTACTCTGAAAGTGTTAGAAAATCTATTACTGTTATTACTAGATGGTATTTATATAGATAGATGATAAATAGATAAATAGATACACACGAACACATATATACCATGATTCAATATATAAAAATATATTTCAGAAAGAATAAAGCATGCATAGTTAAGTATGGAATACATAAAAGTCTGGATGGTAAAAATATAGATATACGTGTGTGTGTGTGTGTGTGTGTGTGTGTGTGTGTGTATATATTTCAAGAATTATATATATATTTATGATTTAATATATATTATCTCAGAAATAAAGCATGCATAATTAAGTACAGAATAAATACCTAAAATTTAAGGATTTATTTACCTAAATAACATTTATTAAAATCAGCTTCCTCAATAAAACTGAGATTTAATGAAATAATCATCAAAATAGTATTATTTGCAATAAAATTAACTATTAATGCCACAATTATTTTATTCCTCTCATCTTAAAAGTCTATTTTCAAGAGTTGACAGGAACATTTTCCTTAGTTTAAATAGCATATACATTTTATTATATACATTCTACCAATACTTCTGATCAATTATAAATAATATAAAATTTAAAGATAGTAGATTATACTCAATGTTTTACTTGAGTCTTCCATGTTATTTTATTGGGACTTTTTTCTTTTTTAATAAAGAAGCATGAAGACTATGTAATGTGGAAACAACCTCTTAAGATCATGAGTAATATGTTAACAGCATATCAGAACATTCAGGAGAATTTTCTGTTTTTGGCTTGAAAGTCCCTAATTCATCAAGTCAGTTGGCTCTTACTCCATGGTAAGGTGATAGTCCTTGTCAGTTCCCTATCATGTAACTTTCATGTTAAACACATCACAAAATTAATCCTGGCTCTTTCTCTAAAAACATGAAAGGAAAGTGAATGGGTACATAATGCTAAGGTATGAGGGGTGGTAGTTATCTGCCTGGGAAAGAGAAAAAGCAGGATACTATAGAATAAGAATAATATTCTGATATTGGAATTCTTACTCATGGGAAATGTCTAGAGTCTCTACCCATACATGACAAAATGTGTCCCATACCCCTTTCTTTTCTATCAAGAGTCATAATATTTATTGAATTATATAAGCTTCACATAAGGCTTTATGAAAATAGGTTATAAATCTAAATAAATGTGATGGGAGATAATCAAATATAATTTCCATGCCCTATGTAATAACTAAACACCTTATAGAAATCCAGGATGTGCACATAAAAACCAAGAGCATAGCTAGCATTAAGTCTGAGTAATAACAGTTCCATGATTCAACTGCATTACCAAATTGGGAAGGTAGGTTTTTAGTGAAAGGATGCTATGTAGAGAAAGACTGACTGGGTTCTTCAGTAGTTTAATTCAACAAATATTTATTTAGAACTTCATATATGCTAGGCAATGTACTAAGTACTATAAATCTCTTGGAGAGCTTCTGTTATCATGGGGTTAAACAACAACAAAAACGGACTTTAACATAATGTACTAAATGTTGTAATAGAGGTATGAATTGGCATTTTATGGACCGGGACCTTTTCTTCTACTTCTTTTTGTTCTACACAACTCCTAGAATAGTACTATAGAAACTCAAAAATATTTGTTGAGATGTACCTAAGAGACGAAACTGTAGCTTCACTTGGGGCCACCTCTAGTGTGTTGACAACAGGACTGTGATTTGTCTTAAACAGAAAAGGCCTGTGTTTCCCATCAACTTCTGCCAACCAAGTTTACTATTTCTAGCATTTAAATGATATCACTATGTGGACATTTTAGTTCATATTATGATTGTTAGTAAAATTAGAAGTTCATGTGGTAGATATTACACAGTCTCCATTAAAGTCTGTTAAAGTGAATTATTATATGATTTTTTTTCTGATTCTCCCCTATACCAAGAAAATGGAAGTGATTTTAATAAAATCAGCTTCTTCTCAAAAATGGCATGACTTTAAACTATAACTAAAGAAGAAATAGAGTGCTAGGAGATTCTATGGTAACCATCACTATGACACCACTAAGAAACAGTAAAAATTCACTTGCTATAGTATGTAATTATAAAATAATTTTAATTTCAAATTGAAGGTTAGGCTCTTCAGTTGAGTTTTCCATCGGTCGGCCAAACACTCAGGCTCTTATAACACCTGCCTAGAGCCCTACTTCCGAGGAAATATGCCTAGGTAATAAATCTTGACCATATTCTGTCAATAAAAATCAGTTGCCATTCACTGACAACTATGTTTTCTACAAAATAATGTTTTGTTTTGCTTTTGCTTTTACGGTTTTTAGAATTAAAAAGGTGCTGTGCACTTAAAGAATTGAGAGTGTGGCTATTTGAGTTAATATGGACAGTTATGTTTTCAAATCATCACATAACATCTTAAGCTATCCCCTTTGTGTTTAGCTCTTAATTTAGATACTCATGTAAATTTTGTTGACTCTAAGAGAAAATGTATCTCTAGACTTCCATGACCATGCAGTTTTATTTCTTGCCTGATATAATTCTGTGTAAACTATGTAGATCTTCAGAGTTAAAAAATAGTATAACAAATGTTTTATGCTTCTTTTAAATGTATACTGAAAGTAATCTCACAATATTAAATCCTCATATTTTTAATATAGGAATAATGATAATCAGGTAAAAGTTCCAAGAGAACTGATGAGTTTTAAAAGGTTGCATGTTGAACATTCTTTGAAAGGGCTTCTATTTTTAAGGCTTTCTGTTCCTCTAAAATTGGATACATTCAATTAATATTAGAAATCAAAGATACTTCAATAAATCTGTTAACCCAGTATTTTCCCTTAGAGTAAGTATTGTATTACCCCAATCTAGTCTGATGTCTATATTTGTACACTCTTTTTATTTACAGGTAAGGAAGGGAGAGATGAAATTGGTGTCTTGAGAATAAGTTTAACATGAGAAATTGCTTATTTTCTATTTTATCTCTACATTGTTCTTCAAGTAAATGTTAAATAAAGGAGACTGAAGAACATTTCTTCTGGGCTGTGGTTTTGTCATGGCTGACCCTGAACTTCCATCTTGATACCTTCTTATAGTGTGCTAAACTAAACTCAATATAGGAAAGCACTAAAATTGAGCCAATTAGCATAGAACTATAATCAAATACTATATGCTAACATCCCACTTATTTGTTCAATGACACTTTGCTAGGCTTGAATTTGTAGCAACCCAAGGCTTAACTAAATCATTTTCTCTCCTTCAACTCTAAATCTATATATAGGATTGCTGTTCCACTCTCCTCACCCAACCTAAAAAAATCGGAAAGCTGAGTCAACTTATGTTCATTTCTTGTCATTTCACTAACATTCTATGTCCTGGGTAAACACCCTATGTCCTTAGGGCCCTTTGTAAAGGTGTTTGGTTGACTTCTTTTTATAAAGGCAGAAATTATGCAAGTATCTATTTTATCTCAATATTCTCCACAGTCTCTAACTCTTGGAGTACCAGAATCTGTATAAAAATCAATACCCTTTGAAAATAGTCCAATTCTTTTGTGTTCTCTCCCTTATACCTTCCCTTTTTCTTATTTATTTACCCATTTATTTATTTATTTATTTATTTATTTATTTATTTATTTATTGACTGTACTTCTTGCTGCCCACAGAGACACGAATTCAGCCATCACTGACCCTCCAACTTTCTTATAGGGATATTGCCACTAAAGGTCTTGATTTGAATACAGAATTATAAGATACATTGTGGTCTGTTCTGACAAAGCTGGAAAAAGTGGTCTCTGCTCACTTCTGCAGTGAATCAGACTGAAATGAAAAACTTAGTTCAAATCATAGTTTCAGATGCCTTTAAGGATATTTGACTAGAACGTTCTAGCTAAATAAAAAAGAGGTATACGTTTTATCTCCATGTGATTGGTCCTTTGCCCCTCTTCTCAAAAGTGCCTAGCTAAATAGGACAATGAGAAGAAAACAAATAAAGTGCTTCACAGGAGTCCCAGGATCACCAACTACACTTGATGGGCAAGAAGTCATTTGGTGGGGAGGGGTAGCTTTCAATCAGCATTCTAGTTCATCTTCTGAGTTCAAGGTGCATCCTGCCCATCTATCAGCAGATGCATGTTTATTGAGCCTTTCTTTTCGCATTTTAAGTCCCACAAATTACAGAACATGGCCTCTTCTAGTTGTCAATTCAAAGTTAGCATAGATATAACTGAGGAAAATAATGAGATCAGTATAAGTGAGGGCTGAATTATGTGTCTTAGAATGTTAACTGCTCAACAGGCCTGTAAGAAAGAAAACATATGAGGAAGCCAGTGTTGATTATTATAGGCTTCATGGAGGTATCAGCAATTGTGTCTGGTGAGTCTTGAAATAAATAGCTCTTCATGAAATTAAATATATATCCTAAGAGTTTCTTCAGCTTTTTCTTTTCTAAGCTAGGCAGTGTCAATTCTATGACCTTGTATTAAAAGAATGTTTTCATAAACTCCTGCCATTTTCTAGCATCTTTTGAACACTCTTCATCACTTGGGGACCCTAGATGTGAAAGCAGGGAGTGCGTAGAGTCACTTTGATAAAAATAAACAGAACATAAAGATTTCTATATCTACATGCTTGTATCAGTAGTACATGTAAATGTCACTTTATACATAATAAAACCATAAATAACCTTTTGTATTCGCTCTTCTATATTAAAGTCTCTTTAAATGGGATTTATTTTACATTACTTGAATAGATGCATTGTTCTTTTATTCATCTTTTCTATTTTTCCCCCATTTCTCTTCATTTAGAACTCATATCAGGCTATTTTCTTCTATAAAAATGTTCACAGTTGCCCATTTTAATAAACAGGATCATTACAGAAATAGAGCTGGAAGGCACCTTGGAGAATCACCTTTTTTCACTCTCTCATTTCACCACTGATAAAATTGAGGTCGGAATAGATTAAATGATTTGCCTAAAGTCACACAGTAGATAGAGCAGAGGCCAACTAGGATTATATGATACTCAATTTTACTTTTGTCAATATACAATATTATTCATTCAACAAATATTTATTCATATGGAAAGTACTATTCTAGGAGCCAGAGACTAGTAGAGGCTCCTATAGGCATAATTCTGCTCCTGTCACAAATGTTTCTTCAGAGTTTTTCTCCCTTAGGTATGCTCACTATGACTTTGTTATACCTTTTTATTTCAATAATTTTATTTCTTCATGCTTTGGTAGTGTCCTTATCTTTACTCAGTCCCAATTAACTTCCCCAAGCTTTTCATTTAATTAATTCCCATCCTCCTTTTCAAGGTACAAACTGGCTGTCCTGACTTAGTACAATTCTGCCTCAATATCCACCCCCCATTCTAAAATAATTATTTTGAGTCTAATAAAAATGTTAAACATGGTTGAACCCAATATGTGATTATTGTAACCCAGACTGCCAACAGATGTTTTACTATGTTTTGATTTGGATAATAAAGTGTCACAATAGAAAAATGAGTAGACCCTTCATCCTGCCTTTTTTCAATCTTGGTTGGTAAATATTTGCTTCTGTCGTAATGAGGACAGGCTGGTAGACTTAAGCCTCCTAAATGGCGGTCAATGGTTATACATAAAAAAGAAATTAAATAGGAAAATCTCTTTGCCTTAATTAGGAGGCATAATCTTTTGGCCTTTTACCTATTATTGAGGAAAGTCCATATTCTGTATTATTGCCTTCCTACCAGCAACATCACAGGTACCTATAGTGATTGCATTTATATACAAAACATTTGTTTATTTATGGAAAACCTGTTTGTTTAGCCTATTACAAAATGCATTATTTTCCTTCTATTGCCTAATATTCTCCCATAGCCATTTAGATAAACATCATTATCTTTTATAGTTATAGACAGAATGAAACAATCCTGTGCTTAATGAACAGAATAAAAATATCCATAGTTCAGTGTTTCATAGAGATATTGAAAAATGGCTCTTCATTATTAATTTTTTAAGTGTAGTTTTATAGTCTTTTTTAGTAATGTTTGTTTTGCTATTATTCCAAACTCTCATAAAAAGTTGCAAATTAGTATAAATTCTCATATGAACCAATTTACATTTTGTTCTATATCATTTTTACTTTGTCTCATAAAATATATGTCTATATTATATATATAATATGTATATTATATATGTACTTATATAAACAATTCGTATATTTTTCTAAACCATTTGAGAATAAGTTGGAGACATAGTGTGCCTTATCCTAAATACTTTTAGTGTATATTTAGTGTATTTCTTAAGAACAGGATATTCTCTTATATCACACAGAACAGTTATCAAACAGGCAAATCTCCATAGATATACCATTATCTAATTCATAGTCTATATTCAAATTTTCTGTATTGTTACAGTACTGATCATAATAGCTGTGCCCGCCCCCCACACACATTTGGTCCAGGATGTAATCTAGAATGATATGATGCATTTAGTCATTATACAATGCTTTATTTTTTGTTTAAAAGCTTACATTCAGTCACCAATGACCTGGATAGTATCTCTTTTTAAAGTAATCTCTGCTGAGTACTGTTTCAAGAAAAAGAATTTAAGCCAAAAGATGTCTAACAAAATCCCTTAGGATTAGTGATGTCTCTGCTGAGAAAATGGTACATCAAGTTTTGATGCTCTGACCACAAGTTTTAGAATTTCAATAAGAGGGAGTTTAAGAAAGAGAAAATAGAAGTTTATCAACATTTTGTAGTTCTGAAATTTAAAACTTGAGATGGGGATTCTTTTGCCATTTCAGTCTACCTGGGGCTGAAGAAATAGTGTTTACAAGGGGCCATGTTGGAAGGAGTTACAGTGCATGCTTTAAATCTAACCCTAAATATGTATTTATCTCAGTGTTATACTAAGGGAACTTAATTAAAATCAATAGATTTCCATCAAAATGAAATACTTGAGATATTTAAAACAAAGTTTAGATTTAAATGTTAATTACTTGTCATTCTTAAAAGTGAATCCCCTTTAAAAATACACAGCTGTACATTTTTAAATGTCCAACATTAAAATGAATATAAATAGTTTCTCCGCCTCCCCCACCCCCCATCACCCAAATAAATGATAAGAAAAGTCAAGGATTTATAGTATTTATAATGCCTGAAGCATGTTGTGGTTTGCTTAATTTAATAAATAGAATTATGATTAGGGCTACAAGTTTTTAGTTTGATTTCTAGCCCCTATTGAGCAGTAGTAATCACTAAATCTCAGATAATTTTTTTTTTTTATTTCAGGCCTACTTCTAAAACTGGATAAAAAGAACATAAAAGAGTCATCAGCTTTATTCTATAAATGCATAAAATGTTTTGTGAAAAATATGTAAACCTACCTAAAAATATATATGTAAACCTACTTCATGTTATTTTTTCTAAGAATTATATAAACACATAGAAGTACCAAGTCTCAATACCAGGACACTAAGTCAGACCTACTTATACCCACGATATTACTGAAAAGTCAGACAGATGACGGAAGATGCCAATCATCCTGTGCTATTTTCATTTTTTTCTCTAAAATAGAGATGCTTATACATGCAAGAGCCAGAAATTAGCTACCAGAAAAATACTATCTACATCCATATTCAGCACATGGATGAAATATATAATTGTTGTTAGTCCCCTACAGTAGAACAGGCTAGCCCATTCATCCTTGTGATAGATATGTATGCAAAACCAAAATGAAATCAAATCCCTGCAGATGGCTCATAAGTCACAAAAACTGTTTAATCCTTTCATTGCATCCCTTAGGGAAGCCTGCCCCTTGGTAAGTAATAATGTACAATATATAGTATGTCAAGTGTTCTTTCAGTTTTTTAGTAGAAAGCCTTCATTTTCCCTAGTAGGGTTTTTTTTATATATATATTTCTTATAAAGAGCTCTGTGTTACTCTGTTACTTTAACATGTACTTCCATAGAATTTTCTTGTAGTTTTTGTTTTAATAAGAAAAGTGTCAGTACATGGAAACTATGTATAGAAGTCTTATCTAAAATTGATTGTGGCTCAGAGTTGTATTTTAAAAGGCAGCCAGGCAAATCTGAGTGCATTTTTACATTATTCTTTCTAATAGGTTTTACTAGAAAACAGTTGAGATCCAAGCAGGAATTAAAATGAAAGCAGACCTTGGAGGCTTAACCATTGAACAGATGCAGTAAATGCAGCTTTGGAACTATAGCTGTCACTTCAGATGTTTTCTGCTGAGTACATATGTGAGCCAGTCACCGGAGCTGCTGGCATTATAGTATTTTTATAGTTCTGTTGGAGGTAGACATTGTTAGGACTCTTAAAACAGGTTTGCATGCCTATTAGAAAACTATTTTTCAATGTTCCATTGTTTCTTGGTTTTTATTCTACCTAAGTATTTTGAAGAGTAAAAATGATAAGAACATATATAGAAAGATACTTGTCTCCAGCGCTATGAAATTTTTCATTTCTGAAATGTTAACTTGTCAAACCAAATCAGAAATTCTTGACAGCTTTATTATATTAAAGGAATTTGATATTGATTCTTGGGAAGGACTTAATTTTCTTACTCTCTAAACTGAAAGTTATACTTTCTTCTGCGATGATGTAAGATTATTTTTCTCCTTACCCCTAATGGGCTAATACCTATCAATACCTAGATCTAGATCTATTTATATATGCTAAATAGCGTTAAGTTACATCTGGACATTGATTTGGCTCTGAAAATAGGCAAATATGTGTAATATATTGAAGTGCTCCTAACTTTAGTGAAAATATAAAATTCAGAAGTAACATGATATGTATAGGGTTGATTTGTAATAATTATATTGATGCTCAATTTAGCACTAGGCATTTAATTGACTATAATTGTATTAGATTCTTCTTTAATATAATAATGTAATATTCTCTAACAATGTCTGCCTAGATTTGTATCATTTCAATTTTCAAACTGAAAAACTATGATATAAAAAGCATAATTAACTTTTTAGAAAATAAGCATATAAACTTGTCACAGCATCTTGATCTCTAGCTCTTCAAACCGACTTTAAAATCCCTATATATCTAATATTATATTAGCTATATGGTATTAAATTGTATTTGGATGTATGCAGTGCAAGATTTTTAAGTAGCAATGTTAAATAGAATTAATTAGTTAAATTTATGACCATCTGAAATGATTCTGAACTACATATAGTCACCTAACCACTATGCATGTTGTTTTCCTTTTAGAAAAATAAAAAATCTGAAAGAAAGAAAACAGAGACCAAAATACCCCAGAATTTCTAACAGAACAGTAAGTACTTTAATGACACAATATTATACTATAGCTCCTATGCAATTAGAGGAGCTTATTTTCTTTTACAGATTATAGATATTTCTATATTCAAAAATAAGAAATTAACATACTAAGCAAGTAGAGCCTTCTACAACTCAATTTCAATTTACTGGAGTAAACGGAAAATCATTTATCCTATAATCCTCTTAGATAAGAGGCCAGGGTAATCCTTGTTATACATCTATGTAGCAGAAAATGTTTATGTTGATTTCATCATATCTTTTGTTTAGCATCATAACATTTTAAATTCTTAAGAAGATAAAAAATAACTAAAATTTAATCAGAGTGCCTCACATGTTCTATATGTGATAAAAAATTTATTCATTTTAAATGAATTTTTAAACAGAATCAATATGCTCGGTATGTTCATAAGCATTAAATTAGAATTATAAAAAAAGGCAACACTCTGCAGGTATAAAATCTATAGCTTCATCACATAGTACATTTCAATCTTTTCACAACTGAAGTATGAAATGTCTTTCCTTATACAACTATTTGATAGTAATAATTTTTTCCAAATGTTTTTATTAAATAAAATTAAATGCATTTTGATACCATTTTTATGGTAGAATTAGTAACATTACAATGATTTCCTAGATGTAAACATTGTAAATTTTGAACATATGAATATCAAAAAAGGAAAGGTAGAAAAGAAAAGTCCACATCGATGACCTATGTTATAACACTTCTAATGCCATGGTTGTTTTGAAATGAATTTTCAAATATAGTTCTCTAAAATTTAAAACAAAAACTTTAAGGTCAAATGTAGTGAATTGACAGAATGATAGATATACAATTAATTGAAAGGACATGTGATAAAAACAATTCATAATTTTTCTAAAATATATACAAATTACTTTCCTAATAAATTTTTTAGATTTCAAAGAACTTTAATGCATAAATAAAATCTTAATTTAAATGATTAAATATAATTAATCTAGGTTATGATGATATAAATGTAACTTATCTGAAATCTATTTTATTTTTGAAGCATGGGAGGAGCAGGAAAGAAAGATGTTTCTTTTACTTGTCTGATTATTCAAGTGCAGCTTCCCTTTACACAAAGCACTTTACCTCACTTTTGCTGTAGTTACAGATAACTATACACTTTAAATTTTTTAAATCAGAGATTTATAAAATCCAAAATTTCCAAGAACAGTTCCTTCATTAAAAAAACATAAACTGCAAATATGTAAAATGCTATTTTGAGGTGACAAAGCATGTTATGAATAGGTTTATATAGTTCTGGGTATAAGAAATATTATTTAAGAATCAGAACTTAACATGTAAAAAAAAACTGCCAACTTGAATAAATTGCAAGATATGAAATAAATAAGCAATTTTTGACATTTTTTTCAACATCTTACTGACCAGAGAGAGTTAAGTCATTCAACCAAGACATAAACATTTTTCAACACCTAGCAATTGTCTCATAAGAAGGCTAGGCTCTCTTAAAATTTTGTTTTCATGTATATAATTCAGTTTTTAAACATAATTCTGTATGTTATCCATTGTATAAAGGTTGACTATTTTAAAGATAGAACTATACATATTCGTTTTAAGCTCTTTGTAAAAGAGCCAGATAATATCTACTCTACCTTCTCACAATATCTTAGTCATCTTATAATTTCACTGTGAAAAGCCATCTGTGGCTGTTTTTCTGATCTGATTTATCTATAATTATTTGGTCTAATATTGAGGTATGATATATAAGTTGTTTAATTTGAACCGTAATTTTCATAATTGTATTGAAATAGGAATTACTATGGCATACTTTGGAAGGAACTGACTCAAATGAGATCTGTTCATTTGGAATAAATATAGAGAAAATAGTATACATATTTTCAAGAAAGAAATCATGTCTTTTCTTAGTACATTGGTGATGTGAGGTAGTTTTTTTCTTTCAGGCTTTAACTATCTTTTATTTAAAAACAATGTGCTAAAACACTCACAAATAACTGTAAGGAAAAAATGATTCAATTCAAGCCACAGAAATAATAAAAAAAAGTGTGATTTATTCCTTAAAAGTTTTACAAAATGTTTATGAAGAGAAATAGTCTGAATTAAAATTATATTGTCGAAACATAAGTATCAATATATGTCTTAATCTCCAAAGAGTTTATGAATTAGAGGTGTCAGTACATGGAATAAAGTATGATATAAATTGAAGACATTAAATAATACAATGATTATTTGTCTTGTCTTTATCATCTATAGAGTATGTGCCTATGTTGTAAGCCCATGAATAATAAACGAGTTTTTACAATTTGTACTTGAATCAAATCTTATAAAAGAAAGATTTTTAGCATAGGAAAACCATACAAACCTCCTATAATTTTTTCTCAAAGCCCATAGTTTAAGAATGATTAATTGATTAAAATATTACTAAGATCTTTAGAGCATATTGAAAAAATGTATTTCACACAAAGTTTTTGTGCTTAGAAAAATTAAAGAAAATAAGGAAAGTAAGAAAATAAGAAAAAGAAGCATTGGAAATTATATTTTAAAATATTTTCTCAGTTGCTAAACACTCAGTGGTACTTTAAAGAACTCCATGAGTTGCTTCTCTATAAACTCTGAATACACTAGATAATAATAACAACAAAGAGAACACATTAAAAAAAATACATTCATAAGCTCAGGCATACTTCTTGTAAACTATTCATATTATCCTAGATTTGCTAAATCTCTTTAAATACTATGGGGAGTTGATGTTCTCACTCAAAGCACAACTATTATTAACAATCTTGCTTTCCTGGCACACCAAATAGAAATAGAAGTATTCAGTAAGAAAGATCCTAATAGAAAGCAGATTTTAACTAGAAAAGCATTTTGTGATTCATTAGAGAATAAATGTTATTTGCAAATGCCCCTCAGAAGTTTAATTTAGTCAAGCCATTCTCTATTTAAAGTAATAAGTCCTTGTAATCAAAAAGTATGGTCATGTGTATAATAGTAGCATAGAGCTAGGAAAAAATTTATCTAGTCTAATATATTCTCATTTTATAGACATTCCCTCCTCTAATGCCCTTATTTATAGAGGGCAAGATAAGTCATTTATCCAAGCTCTCAATATGTAGCGGAAGAATCAAGAAAAATTCTGGCTTGATAGTTAACCACTCAGTATATTTCTATCTGCCATATTAACCGAAAGTGCTTATATAAAAAATGCTTAAATAAAAAAAGCCTCCTCTCAAAATTTAAACTTCTATCAACCTAAAGGCTAATGAAATTTTATATAAATAATTCTATCTAGTCTCTACTTGCCCAAAACTTTATTTCGATATAGCTCATTAGAATGATGTTTATAGTGGAGAGAATTATATACATATAGAGGAAAGGGAATCTGTGTCTTGGCTTCATCCAGCTCTCCCTCTCATGTTACAACATCCCAAAGCATAGGGAAAGGTCATGACATTCAAGGTTATACAGTTATAAAACTACTGGATAATAATACGTAATACATATATATAATCTGCCAATGGGAATAGTTAAGCAAGTGCCTCTTTGATTCCATTTTTTTTTTAATCTGGATAATGAAAAAAAAATCTTCCCAGTCTATTTTCCAAGACTCTCTGAGACCAAATTGGCTATACAGAGATCACTGCAGTGATATTTAATTATAAATTTTGTCTATTGAATTGTTATATAAAACCTTACATTATATTATGATTTAAAAAAAACTTTTCGTGAGAAAATTTGCTTTAACTGTTTTGGGAATTTAATATATCATTTGCAACAGTGTGTTGCTGATGAAACCAAAATGGTTGATTGGTTTCTGTTTTAGACAATAACAGTCATTCAGAAAAAAATTCCCTTTTCCTTGAATTTTTAATTCATCCTCAATCCTGATCAGCTTTCTCACGCATAGGCCTAAGAGAGTTCTTATATAAAAGGAAGTTAGAAAAGGAAAGGGGAAAATTTACTGGGCCCTTAGCTCTGTCAGATTCTCTACTAATCATAGGATTAAATTTAATTTATCAAAAGAACTCTTCTTATGTTATTACAGTTTTATAAACGATGAAAATGAGAACTACAAGTTTTATAAAGTTAGCCTAATTAGTAAGCAGCAGATCCATCATTTAAACTCGAGTCTGTCTGATTACCCCTTTCAAAGTTAACACTCTTACCTAAACATATCACAACCTGTAAAGGCAAGACATACTTTATTTCCCTATATGAATGATGGTGAGAGGAGGTAGATATACTGAATATATCACTTTTTAAAATGTCATTTGTCTATGTAAAATACATGTAAGGTACATATGATATTTCTTTTCTTTACCTCTGTCAATAAACATTAGACTGTATCATGTGTATTTGTTGTTCATATGCTAAAACTAAATCATGGTAGGAGAATTTAATTATTAAGACAGCTATCTTCAGAGAGAAAAAGTAGAACCAAATTTGAAATGGATGATTGCCATAAGTATAAAAGGTCGCCCAAAGGGAAAGAACTATATTTTGTTTGTAAATGACAATAAAATGAATGTTCACAGTACGTGCTTCTTAGATTTCTATGCTTACTGCATTAACTGGACTTACATTTGGTACTACTTTAGAAATTTATGTAATACTCTTCATTCTTTATTCAGTAGTTTCTACTGAGTACCTATTGTATACATTGTCCCAGGTGTTGGAGATATAGGAGTGAACCAAGTACAGCCTCTTTATCAAGTAGCTTATATTTAGAGTAATTACAAACGTTGGAATATTTGCTCTATAAAGAAAATAGTATTACTTTAACTTACAGTAATAGACTGTCTTTTTAAGATATCCATCTGATTCATCATGGTCAGAATCACTTTGTGTTGTTATTCACCAAATATCTGAGTTTTGTCACTTTCTGTAGGACATTGGGTAGATGAGTTTCCCACAATCATTATCATTCATAATAGAGCTAAAGCTAACTCATATTTCATGACTTAGGTATTTTCTAGAACACTAAAAAGGAGCCTTCTATATTTTATCATAGCATAGCTCTGGCTTTGGAAACACGCTCTGTGTGTTCAAATCCCAGTTCCACTACTTTATTAGAGCTACAGTATATAGGGCAATTTAGTAGAATTCTATATGTTTTAATTTCTTCATTGAGTGATTGTAATAATCAAATGAATTTAAAATAGTGATTTTGTTCATATAACAGTATCTTGTTCATAGTAGGTACTATATTAAAGTTAGTTATTTTAATTATTTGTTTCTAGAAGTAACAAAATGAATTTTATCAATCTTTGATTTGGATACTCTCATTAATATTAGTTTTTATTTCATTTTCAAAATTTTATTAGCTTTCATGACTCTGAACTATAACTTGTATAATTACAGAAGAGATGAAGTGGAAATGCTTTAAAATCAGCAATATTGTTTTAAAGATATCATGTGAAATCTAAAATTAATAAGACTTTAAAACAAATGGTTTAGCTCTCTGAATAATACTTTTTCATCTGCTCTAACATTCAATTTATTTACATATTTATCTCCACCAGAGTATTATTTTGAATTGCATTATTCATTTTTATAATTAAGATTGTTGACAGTGGATGAAGGAGCTGTATTCAAGTCCTATTTCTGCCACTTAATGGCTGTATGACCTCAGGAAAACAATTTAACCTCTTTGCCTCAGTTATCCTCATCTATAAAATGAAGATAGTAAATCCTACATAAAGATTTAATATGAGAATTCCAACACAGTTGACCCTTGAACGACACAGGTTTGAACTGCATGTGTCCACTTATACATGGCTCTTTTTAATACACATACATACAGTCAGCCCTTCATATTCCCAGGTTTCACATCCAGGAATTAAACCAACTGCAAGTCAAATGCAGTATTTTTAATGTGCAGTTGGGAAACCGTGGATATGGGGGGCCAACTGTATGCATTGTTCTATGCCATTTTATATAAGGGACTGGAGCATCTGTGGATTTTGGTATCTGTGGACAGTCCTAGAACCAGTCCCCTGTGGATACCAAGGGACAACTGTATTTAAGTTTTGGGGGAGTCGAAATTTATATGTGAATTTTCCACTGTGGAGGGTTAGTTCCCCTAACCCCAGCATTGTTCAAGGGTCAACTGAACATGTTTATTAAGTGTTTATTACAGAAGGTAATAAATGGTGTCTACAGATAGTAATTTTGTTATATTTGCCATTCAAGATAACTCCTATGCAATATTAAAAGGCATTATTTTAAAATTATAAAACATATACAAGTCTGTGAGGAATAAAGAAGAAGGAAAGTGTGAAGAAAAAAGAAAGTGGAGGATGGTTAGAAATCTTGAATGCAAGATGAAACTTGGTTTTGATACAATAGGGTGTCAGCATGCTCTGGAAGGAGTGTACCATGAGCTCTCTCCTAAAAGGCCTCTTCCTCCTTAAAGCAAATACTGAAATAAGACAAAGTCAATAGCATGACTACCTTTCAGAGATCTCAGAAGTAAACTTGAGACATTTTGACAGTCTTCAGGCCCCATAAGTAAGCTGAATCAGTATGCATTGTGATGCAAAGGGTATTTACAAGGCCTTCTACCCTACAATGAAATTACTTCTTTGGAGTCAAAAATGGGGTTATTTTCTCCAGAGATAGTAAACCTAATCAAACTACAAACTGAGCAAGTTTCCAGGAATAAATTACATTCAACACATGTCATTGCATGCACCATTTTAAAGGGCAGTTTTATACCAGTGCATGGCAAAATACACTCTCCTTAAAAAAAACTTATAAATAAAATTTTGTATTTGATATCTGAAATTAAGATGACAAAATAATTTTTTCATGAAGGAAATCTCAATCAACAAAAATTGGTTATTTTTACTCTTATTTTCCAACCATGATAAATAATATTTTCAGTTTTCTCCTCATTTTAGTGCCTCGATTATTTGGTTAGTAAATTTCATATCCATCACTTTCATTTGGCTTTATTGTTTGAGTTGTTCTTTTGCTAATGCCATAAAAATACCAATATAATACTGATGTGGAATATCACTACTAACACTACTCCCCTTTTCAATGTCTAATCGTGTTCTGCCTGTAAAAATAAATATATCCTCATTTTAGTAGTAAATGTTCATATATCAGCAAAATATAATTCATGGTAAATATAATTTTTCTCTTTGTAAAATTTAATTCTTACATAAACTACAATTTTCTTTCCTATTCTAAAATATGAAAAATGTGGTTCAGCCTATATTCCATTGTACATTTTAGCAATTTGTGTTCCTTGTTCTCATGGTAACATGAATTGCTTAACCCTGCTAGTATTTTTATTTTCTACTTTCAAGAGTTCTGGCAGAGCCTGTGTTTATGAATGGATACAAAATGTTTCAGAGGGAGGAATAATGTCTCCAAACAAATGCTCAAACTGCATTGGTTTGCTAACTCAGTGACCCCCAAAATGATATTATATAAATTTTCAATAGTCTGAAATGTTTTGTAAGGAATAATTGTTAGCAGCAGTTTTGTGAGTTTGCTCAGGGTATTTGCTTATCCATTTTATGTTTGCATTTAGTATTAACACAATTTTCTATAACATCTCTTGGAAAGTTGTTTTTTATTAGTTGTGTAATATTTGAACTATGAAGGATTTAGCTTTGGATTTTCCTTTCCTTTTGGACTTTAAAATATTTTTTTCTAATTTTAGTGATTTTCTTAATGCTCCCAAATTATATCTTAGAGCATTATATTTATAACATTATTGTATTTTAGAAAACAAGATTTTTTTATACATCTGAATTAAGCCTATAAACATAATTCTAGAACAAATGGGTTTGCGTAATTGTTTAATTATTAATATGCCCATTCTTTTCAATTATAAGATTTAAATAATTATGCTTCATGAAAAGCAAAGCCAAATCTTTCATTTAAACAAGATAGCTGAAATAATGGAGAAAATACAAGCAGTTCCCAATCTAGAAAAGAGTTATGTAACAAAATTCATTGAAGATATTTTCTTTCATTTTATAAGATGGATAGTTACTAAGAGAAGTTACACAAATAAACCCATGAAAACCCACAGTCTACACCGAACCACAATATTTATGGCACCAGGAATGGGGACTGGATGAGTAAGAGGGAAACAAGAGCAAAATATTTTCCCATTTTTCCTGAAAAATCAACCCAAAATTTGAAAAAAATAAGTAAAGCTGCTTTCCACACTGCCTCATCTCTTTCTAACCTTTGTCAGTGTGAGGTCCTGAAGTGAAGAACTTAGGGTGGAAACAGGAAACACAGGCCCTAATGCAACATTCCTGCACTGCTTTTGAGGTGTTATTTCCTTCCAGTCATCTACTTAGGATCTCAGAACTTCTTTATTTTAATACCTATGAGATTTCCCAGTAGCTCTTTGTGAGGCTTGTAATAGAAGCTAGGTCAGTGAGGTGTAGTAGGCTAGAAATTATCTTTTTTTCTCCTGTAATATAACTTATATAGAGTACATGATTAAATATTATTTACCTACATTTTTTTTATTTCTTTGAAATACCCTAAATATAAAAGCATCAATTCATGAAGTAAATATTTAAGTGTCCCCTCTATATAAAGGAGATTATTTTATTTGTACCATTGCCTTAGCCAGTTCAGGTTGCTATAATAAATTCCATAGGCTGGAGGCTTATAAACAACAGAAATTTACTTCTCACAGTTCTGGAGACTAGAAGCCTGAGATCAGAGTGCCGGCATGGCTGTGTTCTGGTGAGAGCCTTCTTCCAGGTTACAGACTTTTCCTCATTCTATCCTCCCGTGGCAGAAGAGTGCAAGAGAGCTGTCTAGGTCCCTTTTATAAGGGCACTGAACCCATCCTCATGGCCTAATCACCTCCCAAAGGGCTCTCCCAAAAGGATTTCAACATATTAATTGGTGAGGGGGGGACACAAATATTCAGTCCATTAAAACCATTTATACCACCATTCTGACAACTCAAATCAAGGAAATATCTTCAAATTTTAAATTTCGGTGTTTATGATAATTCTGGATGTAAGTATAATCAATATCTTTTCAATAATAACCCCACTAGTAATTATCACACAAATGCTATGCTCTTTTTGTGCTGGCATCAACAATTATGGAAATAGCACAGCAATGCCAAGCTAGGCCAGGCAAGGCTATTGCACCTCATTTTGTCAGGCAGCCTCAACCAGCCCATGCCTCAGCATAGGCAAGCAGCAGAAAAATAATGCGTTTAATACAATTTAGGGTTTCTGAGTCATAAATGTCTCTTAATTGCTCAGACTCGAATTAGCAAATCTTCACTTAATTTTCTTATGTTTTTATACACTGACTACTTTTTTAGAAGAATTGCAAAGTTATGGTTGTTTTTCTAAAAATAAATAGGATAATAGGGAAAGTATTGTTTATTCAAAACAGGAATGCAAATTTATAACCTTCAGCTTTTCTAATGCTACCATTTATCTTCTAATCTATGTATTATAAATTATTATTATTCAAGAATTACCAGAAGAATCTTAAACAAGGAAATTATCCATTCCTTCATATTTTCAACAAATAACACTTATGTGCTCACTAATAATTTTGTAGCTAGAATTTATTAAATGCAAGATATACACACATATCTACATATATTATATATCTACCTGTCTTCTAATAGAGAAGCTCCATTACTATTTTACAGATGAGGAAGCTGAGGATTCAAAAGGTTAAGTGATTTTCACTGTTAATAAGTGGCTGAGTTGAAATTTGAGATCAAGACTTCCAGGTGTAGTAGGGCTGTTGCTCTCTGCTGCCTTACACTGCCCTCTACATATCGCACATGGTGGTATATGCAGGACAAGACACCATCTCTACCTTGGAGTAATTCACATTTTAGTAGAATGGATGGATATCCTAAAATGAATTAAAATGTAATAATATGAAGATAAGAAGTACTGGGAAGCTAGCAGATAGATATGACTTAACATTGCCTGAAAAACCATACAAAGGAAAGGACGTCCATCTTGATCTTCCATGACTTACTTTCATGCTGCTTTTCTACTTTGGTTGCTAATGAATTTACTTAAGCATATGGCACGTTTGGTTAGTGTTGAGGCTATAATAAAATTATGGAGGTCAAGTTAAAATATTTGAAGTTCTTCTCTAGCCAATAGACAACCCTTGTTTTAATGTTTTTCTTGTTATTTTTTCTGCTAATCTCTTTCTGCGTAAGCCTTAGTAAGAGAATAATAGAAGCAATTTAAAAAATAAGTTTAAGAAAAATAATCCTTTTGCTAGCAATGTATTAATCTGTTGTTATTTGCATTATAGAAATGAGTAAAGGTTTAAGCATAAATATGTATGACCTTGCCTCTTGTTCAGAGCTATCACTTCTACTCAGGTGATCCTCATTAGTGTGATTCTTAATAACATTTGTTGTTATTGTCTTACCCTTTGAGCAAGACACTAAAGCCTGCTTCCCAAGGTCTATGTTGCTTTAAGTTGCTGCAGTGAGGGAATTTCACAGTGCTGTTATGCTTTTGGTTAATACAACTGTGTGTTCTGCTTGGGAAAGACAATTCTAATAGTGTCCTATTGATTCAGATGTTTTCTGACAGTAGCTGCCTACCAGGTTTGCCTCCATTGACTTTTCAATGTTCTGTTACAAATAACTTGCATGTACAATTTGATATTGAAGGACACAGAAGGTTCCCCACTGCGCATGAAGTCAGAGCAGCCCTGAGCTATGGGGTAGTGAGTGCTTATTATCATTCTGAAAATCACCCACTTGTCCTGAGCTGTTGGCATAAAAGAGTTGTGTTTTCTGTTACTTTTTTCTTCTCCTTGTTTTATTCTTCCATGCATTCCAAAACACCCCTTACATTTTAAAGGTTTAAACTTTATTCTTTGAAATCCCCCATACTGACTGAAACTTAAAGTATAAAGTCATAGGTGTTTTCCTATTTTTTTTTACATCCAAAATCCAAGCTAGCTTGAATTGCAAATACTTGTTTTTCTTTAGTACAATTTTAAAAAAATCTTGCTTGACTTTTATAAAATTGTGAATAATTAGAAATGTTTGTTATAATAAAAAATAACTATCATTTACTGAATGCCTACCATTTGCAATTTGCACATGTTATCTATATTTTGACAGCACTGCAAGGTAGGTATCATTACCCCATTTTACAGATGAGGAAACTAAGACTTTGAGAGGTTAAGTCCCTTGCCTGAGATAGTAATAACTACTATCTGTCTAATCATGCTTGACTTTTAGTCATATAAAATGATAGTAACATTGGTTGGATTTGGAGAGCACGTCACAGTTTGCATAGCAATTTCACTCAAAGTACTTCATTTAACCTCATGAAACTGGCATCTATACTTTGCATCTGTCTTATTCTTTGTGAGACCACCTTGAGGCTCTAGATCTAGAAATTGATTATGGATTTCCTTGTGCTGAAATGTGGCCTTTGTTAAATTAGCATCATTTGTAATAATGGCTTCATTTCTATCACTAGTTTACGCTTTGTATTTTAGGAGGACAGAAGGCGGCTGAATAACTCGACTATTGATGCCCTTGAACAATTTGAGGGATATGTTTACATATGCAGTAGTGTCTTAAAGCAGAAGCATAATAATGCTTTGAAATCAAATTTCTGTGCCCCAGAATACTATATAGAGAATATATACATAGTTTTTATTTCCTGATGTCTGCTACAGCATCCTGGCCCTTTAAAGACATTCCAGTCTGTACAGTCTGTTCTCATATTTCCATATAAATCAAAACAGTCTATTCTTTAATATACATGAATAAACATGGGGGAAAGGAGAGGAAAATAACAGATACCAAGAGAGAGAAAGAACACCTTACAGTATTACACAATGATAAGCTAAGATGAAAATGGGCAGTAAGTATGTTTCTGTCTCATTACTTACTATTAGTTCCAAAATTCAATGGCATTAGATTTTCTAAAATAATTTAGAGATGAGAAGTATCAATTGGGTAATGGAAACAACAAACAAAAAGGTGGAAAAGTAAATAGAGAAAAAAATAAAACAGATAAAGCCACATGTATGCTACCCTCCACCCCTCCTCAACCCCCACCCTACCTTGGGAACATAAAACCACTCTACTAACCATTCTAGAAAATACCATGTTCTTTCAAACATCAGAGCTTTGGCTCAAATGTTTGACTCTACTTTTCCTGACCTAACCACCTCCTAGGCTGAGTTAGTTTCTTTTTCTCTTCTACATCCTCAGAGCATCTAGGATACACCTGTACTGCAGCATCCATCTTATCTGCTAGATGTGAAAAAATCAGGCCGGCAGTAGGGTAACCTAGTCCCTTCTCACTTCCACCTCTCCAGAGAGCAATCCAGAACTTTGAGCACAAATGACTAGCACACAGTAAATAATTCTATTCAGTCATTTAACAGTACCAGACCCTGTACTAGTGCTGAGGACTATACTCAAAGAATGTTTGAAGAAGCAGGAAAAAAATGAAGGGAATGAAGAAGGTAGAGAATGGAGGGAATTAAAGAGAGATTGAAAGACTAAGGTAGGGAAGGAGAAGGAAGGAAGTCCAAAGATATAAATAAAAATGTAATGATACAATCTATTACATAATATTTCATATAAAATATATTGTTTCTTTTAGCAAAGAAGTTTATTTTAAAAATATTTCAGTGTTCCAGAACTCACAGTGGAGATGAGGGAAAAGAGTTATGTAAGACTAGAAATCAGATCTTTGATGTTTTTATTATACTAATTTGGAAGTTCATTTTTCTTATTACTAAAATATTTTCACTGTTATATATGAGAAGACAAGAGCTTAATTCACTCCTTAACTAACAGATTTTAGAAACAGACTTTTATGTTTTTATAATGTAATAAATGAAGTGAGAAGGTGTAAGAATTTTATCACCATATGCATGTGAGTATGTGAGTATGTGTGTGTGAGAGAGGGAGACAGGGAGACAGACACACAGACAGTGTGTGTGTTTTCTTTTTGGTCTCTGTGACTGATTATGCTAATTTATATCAGTGTTCCTAAAAGGAACTAACTACTCCCCACCAAAAACACCATTTACTACTCATTCTCCTAAGGCATTCTTTAGTTTTAGTTTCTCTCTCTTTTTTTACCCTTAATCCTGCCCTTACCCATCCTAATAAAATCCGTCATTTTCTATTGCTTCTAGAAATTCCAGGGGTTTCATGCATTCCAATAAGAAACCCAAGGGTAGAGTGTTTATCCGAGGAGGTGCTCTTGCTCTGCTTAATGACTGAGACTTGTTTACAATTATTGCTGTACCTGTGGGCAGATAACCTATCAAAGAGACCTGATATTTTATGTTTCTTCCTATCTCTCTGCTACTGAAAAACAAATATCCTAATAAAAATAATTAGTAGTCACTAAGAGCAAGAAGATAAAACAATCTTGAGAAATAAAATCAAGAATGTTTAAAAATATTTATTATACAGTTGACCCTTGAACGTGGGGATTATGAACACTGAAAATCTGTACATAACTTTTGACTCCCCAAAAACTTAATTACTAATAGCCTACTGTTGACTGAAAGCCTTACAACAACATAAACTTCTATTAACACATTTTTTGTATGTCATATATTATATACTGAATTATTAAAGTAAGCTAATAAAAGAAAATGTTAAGAAAATTATAAGAGAAAATACAGTTACAGTTCTGTACTAATATTTACTGATACCATAGTTTATGTCATCCATTTACAAAATGAATTGCCTATCAGTAACTACATTATTATTGTCTTATATGATATAAAATACTGTAGCTGTTATGCATGTTACTAATACTTTTCATTGTCTTACAGTTTAATTGATAATAACCAGAAAATTTAAAAAGATAGAAAAATAGGGGAGAGGATAATTTAGTGCTCTAGATAAAGGTTTGCAAAAATTACAAAAGAGCAAAGTAATTATTCACAAGATAGCAAAAGAGATATTCAACAAAAATGAATTGGATTATGAATTGGAAGAAAAAGACCACACACATACACACCCACATATATGTACATATCGCCCACACACAAGTTATACCGATCACACACACACACACACACGCACATACACACAAAGATGTGCAGACTCCACCATGCGTGTGTCATACATTCAAAAGCAGACTACACACTTGCACATAAACTCACAGACACACAAAGACACAGAAAAGATATGCTCCCAATTTATTAGCTACAGATATAAAATTTTACCAGAAGCATGGTAATCCTTGATCACCAGTGCCCCAGAGGAGACGCACAGCTGCCTATGAATAAACATGCAACCAGATCTATAAAGCTCAATTATTTTTGAACACTGCACTTTTATATACAAGTGTATAGTATCTTTCTAGAAAATTATAAATTAATAATCTATGTACTTTGCATTAACAGTAAGTGTCACATCTTTTGGTTTTCAAACCAAACTCACTGGCATTTAGGCCATACATCATGGAGGGAGAGAGAATAGAGTCAACATTCAAGAACCATGAGCAATATTGCATTTACTTATTTTAAATGCTGTAGAGTATACTTAGTCTAATATTGAATTTATACATTGTGAATAATAACCCATGCCTAATGAGGAATAAATGAAATGTCTATAACACACCTAATGCAATGGTACATACAAGATGCTCAAAAAAAGTAATGGAGAGGAATGAGGCATATTTTTATATCTTTTTAAAAATTGTTGATTTCCAGCTGCTCTTCATTTGGCTGATTCCCTTCAAATAATCCACTGACTTATACCCTAAATAAGCAATTGTGTTTTCCAATTTGATCACCTTTTAATGTCCTAAGAAATACTAATAAGGGCTACTGAGCCCCCATTAATATGTATCTGAAATCTAAATAAAACCTTAAAACGTTCAAAGATAGATCAGAAATACACATTACATAAGTGTTATTCATATATTTCCTCAATGCAGTCAATAGAATGTGCTTTTAGATGAGATATTTATTCACAGAAAACTTCCTGCTATAGCAAGACACTTAAGTTGTGAGTGAGATTCACCCCAACTTATAAAAATAAACACTCTTTTTTAAGATAACAGAAAATTTTTAAAACTCTTTGAAATGTAGAAGAGCATAATGTGATAGATTTGGTGAAAGGTTGTTTTATGTTATTAAAATAATATAGCTCACACCTATCCATTCTTTCAGAGAAGTTTCTTGTACAAAAGATACAATCCTTATGTGTAATAAATTCTTAAATTCTTAAGCATTCTTAAATTTAAAATGAATTTAAATTCTACTTTCTGTAGTAAGCAGAAAATAGAGTTATGGAACTGTGGAATTTGAAGTTATGCACTTCAATGCCATTTTAATATTAAAAATATTAGGAAGCTATATTGATATACAGGCATTTTTGAGTCGGTTCTAGGTCTTTTTTTTTTTTTTTTTAAAGTTTTAACATTTAAGCTGCTTTACTTGGAGTCTCTTAAAGAAAATTTTCTTATAAAACGAAGATTATATAAAAACCCTAGCTTTCCAAACAGGTTTATATGAACTTTGAAGCAAATAACTAGCAAGATATTAACTCATGCAAGGCCACAGATAATTCTCTCTAGCAGTTAGTTTGTAAGGGAACCTTGTAATATAGATTGGTTGGGTTTCCAGGTAAAACATCATTACCAACTGGTTTTTCTTGCTTGTAGTGTAGAAAGGCTGAGGGGAGAAGTCAGAATATGGGCACCATTTCCTGAGCTTCAAAGGTTCACTTAACTTTCCCAGTTCTTTATCATAGCATACATCCTCTCCTAGAATCAAACTGCCTGGACTACAAACGGGGGCTCAGAGAATATATTTGTTCAAAACCACACACACCAAGTAGGAAGTGATGTAGAATATGTTATATAACTCTGCATTTCAGGGTTGAGTATAATCATTTGGCCTCTACACTTTCATTTTCACAAGTACGGACACATGCAGCAAGCCTGAAAGGTAGGGGTACACATCATACCCAGAGCTGCTGCCATACTTTGGATTTCATTCTTATTAATTTGGATTGTAGTTGCAAAAAGCCAGAGCAAAAATGACCTTTGCTTATTTTATGAAACCCAAACACACTTGTCAAACCCAACCATGCAAAGCAGCACAAATTAAGTCAACTTTTACTCTGGTTTTGTGCCAATTGGAATGAAGCCTCTGGTGGGCTGGACAGCTCTATTTCCTGATTTCAATTTCAGAAAGTCCAATTAGTAAATCAAACTTTAAAAAGCTGTCTAAAATAATTAATTAGGTCATAATTACTCAGAAGCATATTTTATAGTGTACTCTAATCTAGTATCTGGTCTAAATGTTCAAAAAGGGTATCAGTTTCATTATTAAAGAATTAATTATAATTGGGCCTAATCGTTTGGTGATGGAAGTTGAAAAAAAGAACTCTCGGGATAAACTGTTCACATATGTGAAGTAGATAAATTCTTTCAGAGCTCAAAAGTGCCAGTTGCTCTCCGGAATTATTTTACACTTATAATTGTTTAAAGACCTTATAGACATCACCCAACAAATAAATGCCTCATAGGAAAAAAAGGCCTTCTATCACATATGAACAACTGATTTTCTTCCTACTGTATCCCAAACATTTTTAATACTCAATACATTGGTACAATAAAAGACAAAGACGAGGAGAATGCATTCGTAGTATCAACCACTATACTAAAGGGTTTTACTCACATTATCCCATCTAGTCTAAAAATATATTATATAATCCTGTGAGGGATGTATAATGTTTACAGAGTGAGTAGAGGTTCAGAGAAATTGAAAGATTTCCACAGAGTTAATAACACAAGACCTAGGAATTGAATTCAGGCCTGTCTCCTTCCAAATCTTACTCTGATTTTACTATTTCATACATTGGTCACACATTAGTGGTCCTAGCAACATGCTTTCTTCAGATTCCATGAGTAATTACCATGGGACAGTTTTCAAAAATTCTATCCTTTCATTTCAATAATAATCTAAAAATGTGTGTGTGTGTATACATATATATACATACATATACATACACATACATATATACATATATATTATATATATATAAATATTATATATATACATATATATACATATATATATTTATATATATATATATATATATTACCATTTATAAATACAAAACAGCTATTGGCAATAATCATCCAAAAATAAAAAACATTTTAATACAAAACAACTTAAGCTGTTAGGTCATGATCTCTCAAACTCTCCCTCAAGCTCCCTGAGTCATTCTCAAAAACTAGGTCCTGCCCAGCCATAGAATACTCCTTATGGGCTCCTGAGTATTTTAAATAATTCTTCAAATTCCAGATTGTATTTATTTATTTTTACAAGCAGTAATGATCCTTAAGTCCCCCATGTTATAATATCAACCAGTATAAGAAGTATGTAGTCACAAACTCTGGTTTGAGTTATATCATTTTTCATAATGGGAAATTTTATTTGACCAACCATTAGGAGCCAGCATGAGAATTTAAACAAGAGCAGTTATTTGATCAAATGGCTCATAATTCTTGCTGTTTTATGAGTTTAATAATATTCTTAATTTTAACCAGACCACTGAGTTCTCTTTTATATATTGTTTATTTTTGATTTACATACATTTTAATGAGTTCCATGAAACCTACTGTAATACCTTTCATATGCTAGTACAGTATGCTTTTGACAAATAGCTTTTTTCAACTGGTATTTTAATGCCACATTCACAAAAAATCAAGCAGAAATGCTAAATACAATTTGTTTTGTCTTTGAGGTAGGGTTTTAAAGAACATCAGAAAAGCTATATGAAAGAGATTATATATGCAATGGGTTAGAAGTTATATTGTCTTGTATAAATATATTGCCTCACTTCCTAATATTTACACAAGACAACTTCTTACCAATTAAAAACAGAAAAAAACAATCTCTCCTTTTAAACATATTTTTTAATTCTCTAAAGACTAATTTTCAGTTTTATTAAGACTCAATGATAAAAGTCCTCTCTGCAAATTAACCTAAAATTTCTTATTTGGAGTGATGTCTGTTTACATGTGTATTCTGTTTCTAATTGTTATTATCATTAATATAAAGGCTCTTAAGTTATATGAAGACCAGTTTCTCAAATTCTCTCTTACAAGGACTATGAAGGATTCCAAGAGGGAAAATGTTACTATATTTTTGAGTTCCTACTCATTTATATAATTTGAGTTCCTACTCAAATTCTCTCTTACAAGGACTATGAAGGATTCCAAGAGGGAAAATGTTACTATATTTTTGAGTTCCTACTCATTTATTTTATTTACTATGAAGGATTCCAAGAGGGAAAATGTTACTATATTTTTGAGTTCCTACTCATTTATTTATTTTAATGTTTCTTTTAGGATCTTGCAAATTAAATAAAATTTCAACTTAAAAATGTAATAACACCTGAGATCAATATAGCTTTCCTGTACCCATTCATATCAGAGAAAATATAATTATGGACCATTTAAATACTTTTCCTGAATATGTATATGAAAAGGGATTGTAAGACCAAAGCTCTCACTTTAATAAATCAACGGCTGCTAATAATTATAGTTTTATGAGTAAATTGTTATAGTAAATTAATGTATTCATCAGAAGAAAGAGGTTAGAGATGGCAGATGCACATCTGTAAATTACAATGAGTATCATGAAGCCAAGAACACAGGTAATTGACCTGCTTAGAGTTTCACAACAGTATAAACAACAGCAACCAAAAAAATAATAATATTATATCCATAAGTAGACAAGGAATCAAGAACATCTTTTAAGCACTGTTTCTTCTACTACTTTTTTTGGATTTCACAAAATATATTACATACATAACTTAAGCCATAATAACACTGACTTAAGTTCTTATTTAAAATGGATTTTTGAAAATCATTAAGAAACATCATTTTCCATAATCTTTTTATTTTTTTATACACATTTATATTTTCCACAATTATCTTTGTGGGTTGAAACTGAATTTTTTCTTTTTTAATATTTTATTTATAGATATTATAACATTAATTTAATAGTAATTAAAAATTAACATTAAAATATAAAAAGAAATCTAAGAATTCCTACTCTGTAGAATGAGGTGATTAAATGCTAGTATGTCTGACAAAGAATATATGACAAATACAAACTGAATACAGTCAGAAGTTAAAATTCCTTTCTGGAACTCAGTTCTCAGCAAATCTATTATATAACTCTTTATATTTTAATTGGAGAAAAATACTTGACTAAAAGGATCATTTTTACTTTTATCTCTTTCCAAAAATAAATGTGCTGCTGTTGAGATGCAAAATAATAAAATCGAATAGAATTGAATTAATTATCTCATTGCCCAACAGATTCAATGAATAATAAATATAAAGAGGTACTCAAATATAACCTTGAACATAATGCTTTGCAGGGTTGTGAGAATTTTCAAATTCCTTCCATTTGTGTCCTAACTTTTTCAAAGCCATTTAAGATGTCACAGATAAATAATAATTCCTTCATTATAATAACTACAGCCTTCCTTTAGAAAGCTGTTTATCATAAATTCCTGCTATTTTCTATAGTGGGTCTACTAATATACAAAATAAGTGATGTAGAAACTGATCAAGACAGACTTGGGAGCCTAAGTACATATCTGTGAGAGAATAGCAATTTATCTAATTTTAGGATTTTTTTTCTCCAAATTATTTTGTAGGTCTCAAGAATATCGAATGACACCCTTGAGAGGTAATTTGCTGTTATTCACAGTTTATGATAAAGAAACTGATGGCTAACTAATTTGCCCAAAGCCAGAGAAAGTCAGGTTAAGGTTTTTAGCCTCAAATTTTTAAGTCCAATTAATTATTGGCATTACACTAACTTTTTTTAACCCGATTTTTTTTTTTTAGAAATGTGGCATTATTTGTTACTGCAAAACCATGCATGTGTCTATACCTATACTTAAGATTACACTTGTATTTTAAATTTCCATTTCTGTCACTAAAAAGTTTTTTTTAAGTTTTTCTTTTTTCAAGCTTGATTTTATTCTAAAAAAGTAAACTAGAAAGTTGTGTTGACAACTGCATGTCTCAAACCTAGGTTCCCCCTCAGGACACAGTCCAAATATAGAAAGAGAGTTTTGTTTTTCAATAGTAATGATGTATAAAAAGAACAAGTTACTTGAAGTTCTGACTCTCCCTCTTTGAAGAAACTACATCTGAACTCTGAGAAAAACAATATAAAAATAGAAGAAATTCAATCTATATTCAACTGTGTTACTGTTTGAAAACAATAGACACTTCTTCAGGTCAATATTTGGCTAAAGTCTAGTGAAACCTTTGTAAATCAATACCAGTTTATTTTAAAAATCATTTATTGATTAATTCTCAACATTTTATTTGCCATCTTCTATGCCAGACACTATGATGAGCACTGAATTTACAATAATAAATGATATAAACCTTGCCTTTAAAAAGCTCAGTCTAAGAGAGAACAGAAAGAAAAAAAAAAAAGCTTAAAAACCTCTAATACATTTCTGCTAAGAGAGTACAAAAAAAGGAATTACCTTTGTGGATGGTAATATTTCAGATCAGAAAACTGAGTTCCAAAGAATAAATGCTTATTAAATGTCTACTGTATTTCTTTCCTAGGACTGCCATAAAAAAATTATCACAGATCTGGATGGCTTAAAACAACAGATTATTCTCTCACAGTTATGGAGGTTAGAAATCCAAAATCAAGGTGTCAACTGAGCCATACTCTCTCTGAACCTTCTAGAAAAGGACCCTTCTTTGCCCCATCCAGCTTCTGGCAGCCCAAGACATTCTTTGCTTTGTGGCAGCATAATTTCAAACTCTGCCTCTGCCTTTGAATGGCTGCCTTCCCTCTGTCTGCGTCTCTTTTCCTCTTAAGTTCACCACTCATATTGGTTATAGGACCCATCCTATTCCAGTATCACCTTGACTTAATTACATCTGCAAAGACCTCTTACCAAGTAAAGTTACATTCACAAGCACCAGGGATTGGGACTTCACCTACCTTTTTAGGGGACACATTCAACATACAAAACTAGGTCTCATTAAAACATTAGATTCCAGCCCTCCTTTGTGTAAAAGGTAATGGTTTAATTTAAAAATCAGACAATAAAATAATTCATCAAGTATTTGTAGTTCACAGCTCTACATATGAGCTTTTCTATATACAGTTCTCAGTATTTCATTATCTGTGGCATTTATTTTTTTTACTTTAAAGAAAAAGGATTATCTTCTCTGAACAAGGGAAAAATGTAAACTAGATTTAATTAGCAATTAAAGATGGGGATAAAAAAAGGAGTGACAGCCCTTTAAAACAGTCTAATCATATGTATTGTGGAATCACTCTCTCTGATAATTTGTTTAAACAGGTAAACTAATGAAATGGATGCTAAAATCTTACCCACAGGTGAACAAGGGTATTAAATGACCTCCTGGAGTAACTTTACTGGCAATAATTTATGCATAATAAAATCTGAAATTTTGTAAAAAGCTTGACACATAAGCAGGTATGTTTACGTAAGACTGAAATATTTTTTCTGTAGTAGGTATTTACATTTATAATGCTCATTCAACCTGAAAATATTTTTTTAACATTTGAGTTTCCTTTATTCTCTATGAATGTATACATGATATGTAAAAATATTTTCAATTTTGTTTTAGTTGAATGTTATAAAATTACTGTACTCAGCAAATTTCAAACTACATACTAGAACCTGTAGAGAAACAAGACATTTCCCATGACACCAAGGAGCATATTATTACTATGTGTTACACTTGTATAAAAATGGACCTTAAAAGTTTTCACCAGGATAAAAATTGCAGGAGGGTAATGATATTTCAGGAAAATGGAATGATTACTTCATTCAACTAGTATGTATTGAGAGCCTACTATATGCTTGGCACTGGTCAAGATTCTGGAAATTCAGCAGTGAACACACTGTTTAAGTTCCTGCCCTCAAGTGGCTTACATTCTGCGGGAGTGGGAAGTCAGGGAGGTGTCACCAAATAAAATACAGGATGCCCTGTTACAACTGAAATATATACAGGTAAAAATATATACATTTTTAGTGTGTTTAACACAATATTTGGAATGCTTGAATAATTACACAATAAGTTTTTAGTATATGTAATAGTAATGTTTTAGAACATCTGATGTGATGTTTAGAACACATTCATACTAGTAAGTTTTTCATTGTTCACCTGAAATTCAAATTTAACTGAGTGCCCTATATTCTTATTTGTTTAATCTAACAATCCTAAAGTGGAGAGACAGAAAATAAACACACAGAAAAAGTAGTATGCTATATGGTGATAAATGCTATGATGGAATGTAAAGTAGGGTTAGGCAAATTGGAGATGCTATGAGAGTGCAGGTCACCTTACATACATCAGAGAGGAAAACGCTTTGAAAAAGAGGCATTTGAGCACAGACATAAAGGAAGTGAAGGTGTGGTCCATACCATTATCTGAGGAAAAAGCTTTCCTGGCTAAGGAGACAGCAAGTGAAAAACACTGAGACAGGAAAATTGTAGGGCTCCCAGGGAACCGAGAGTCTAGTGCGCTGGAAAGAAGCAGGAGAAAGAGCAAATTTGTGGTTGCCACAAATTTAGTTACTAGCTAGAATTCTTTGGCATTTCTCTAGATAGGATCTTTAGTTGCATGCCTACTATCTCTTTCCCTGTCTCGCTCAGTCTTTCTGTCTCTATCTCTGCCTCAACAAATGCATGTGTATATGTGTATGTGTGTGTGTGTATCTTATCAATAGACGAAAAACAAAGTAATGTCTACTACAAGAAAAAGATGAGCGACTTAATTAATCTGGGCCTTATTTACACTTGTGCTGTCAATTTTCATCATTTCCTTATTTAAAATGTTCTGCTTTCATTACAGTCACTAGCTTCCATCTATATATTTATAATGTATTTACATTCTGTAAGTATGTTAGAGTTCTACACATTTTGCGTGTTGCTGCAGAGTCCAAGACACAGGGAGTATTTTTATTTAATGAAACCTCTAATCAAATTCTGTGAATTTACTAGCAGTTGTTTAACCTTCAGACTAACACCAGATATCAGGACTCTAATGCCCAAATTTGTTACTGTCATTCTGTGTTTTGAAAATCGGCCTCCGTTTAACATTCTGTCACACATTTTTCCTGCCCCTATAGCCCTTCTCGTCACATAGCTGTTGTCTGTGTGGCCCCAATATGTGAATTCAGCACTGCTTCCAATTTTAAACATCAGAAATTTAAATAGCTCTAAATTCAAGGGATACTTGTACAGCATGTGTGTTCTGGGTCTGCCTCTGTTCTGGTGCCTGCATCTCTGACTTGGTAGATTCCTAACACTTTGGCTCCTAGAAACTTGAAACTCTTTCTCTTGTTAAATCTTTTAAAAACCCACTCATTCTCTGATCTCTGGCCTAGTATTGAGATAATTTTTTCTACTGATAAAACTTTCTGAATAAACTGTCAGACTGTTAGTCTTCATCCTTAAGTTTTATACACTTTTGAGCTGGGACATTGCAAATCAATTCCTCGGACTTCTATTTTTGACTTTTCACTTGGATTTGTGACCCTCTATTGTCATGCTTCTTGATGTAAGTTATGTTTTGTCTGATAGACTGATCTTTCTCTGAGCATTGGCATGTAGATCTGCTGTTAGTATACATTCAAGCTCTGTTCATGGGTGCGAATCCAGATCCTGCTATCCCCATCTGCCCTCCATGGATTTGCCAGGGCTGAGATACTGGGCGTAAGGGAAGGTCCTCCCTTGTTCCTGGTAAAGGGACTCATTGGATATTGCTCCTTAGTCTTTGTTTTCTACAGTGAAAATAAAACCAAAATAACTATGCCCTTTACTCTGAACCCTCACATCAAAATATCACTGTAAATATTCTACATCTCCAGGATCTCTAACCTGAGGCACCATACACATATTGTTACAGATTTTCAGAACCAGGCCTCAGAAGGGACCTATATTTGCAGAAACTAGGACCTTACCTATAAGATTTCCAACCTCTTCACTGTTACATACTTTTGCAAGAGAGATAACATGAGTCCCCCCACCCCCAATTCATCCAATCTCTTGCTTCCTAGCCCAAATCATCAAGGCTTCTGAATTTCATAGTAAATTTGTCTTTTTGGTCTATGGACCCACTCTCTGACTTTGTTACATCTCTTTTGAGTGTTTCACCTTATACCCACAAGAACATCTCGTTTTTGTGCTAGTCCAAGCAGGCTTTCCTGTCTGGCTACAGCAGACATTTAGCTCTTTCTTTCCAGCAAGTGTCTGTCTCTGAAGCTTCATGCATAGTTTAACCAAAGAACTCTTTCCCAGTATAAGTAAACAGACCAAAGTTTGACTAGGTCTCAAGACAAAACACATAATTGTTCTTTTTGATGTGGGAAAGTGCTTCTGAAGCTTTAATATTTATGATCTAGATCTAAAATTTCAACTATTAGCTGTGTGAACTTAATCCCTAAGTCTTTTCTCATTTGTGAAAGAAGGATATTGGCTATGTGATCTCCAAGGTCACTTACACCTCTGCAGTATGTAATGCAACTATTAATCACATTTGGCAGATCTTCTCCTCTTTATAAAACTCAAGTCAATGGAATCAGAGAGAATGAAATTGATCCCAGGCATGATGATGCTCTATCAGGATTTCTATCTTCAGAGTCACATACTCTTTTTTTAGTAAACCTTATGAAGAGGCAATTATGCAAATTACAGATAAATGTATATCAGGTGATTATAAATCACAAATTATATCAGCTTTAAGAAGAGAGAGAATGTTACTAAAATTTTCTAATAGAAGTAATATGACATTTATATGTTTTTACCTTTTTATTTTCTGTTGATTCTTTACTGCCTTATTTGGAGGTGAGTACATACATAATTTTAGATTTTTCAACATTAAGCAGCTCAGGTGAAACATAATTTTTATTTCTATTCCTCTGTTTTTGATTTTCACAGTGGATGCTGCAAGTGTAAAACATCCAGTGTGCCTCTCTTTATAAGAATATTAAGCATGAGAAATAGTTGTATCATAAAGCTCATACTCCATGATTAGCTGTAAATTAGTAATATTTAAAGAACTTATTTGAAAATGACTCAGCTAGTCAGATTACCTGGGAGATCCCAAATGATTGGAATAACTGGTTTTTAAAATTAATTGAGAATAATTTTTCTGTTTAGATGTGCATATGTCATCAGTGGGTTTGTCTTCTCCATATTCTTGCTTTGGGATCCACCCTGTCAATTCCTGAGTCAATCCTGATAAAGATCAGGTGTTTTATTACAAGCCTTAGCCCGGCAATGCATTGGGTCTGAAATCTTACTAATATGCCAAGCTCTAGCCCTGCCTTTATTTCCCAGCTCCAGTTATGATACTAACCTACTATGGAGCTTGTGCTTCAGATTCTTGCTAGATTCGAGTTCCTTTGGTAAAGGCTTGGCCCCACTTGGTTCCTGTCAGTTCTGCCTGTAGAGAACAAGAAGCTATCTATTCCTACGGCATTGCCATGTTCCTTCCAGGAATGGGCTCCTTGGCTCACAGACATTGCACTGCCATTTAACTAATTTTGGCCTTGAACTACTGCTTGTTCTTTCACAACTATGGCCCACTCATACTATTTGGATTCAACATGCACAGTGACCACACAGAGATTTGCCATTTGAGACAGGACAGCCCAATGGCAAGGTCTGCTTTCTAGTTTCCACATTTTTGTTCATATTCTTTTCCATTGCCTCTTATTGATGAAATGGCACTTTGACCCATTTTGATATTTTCAAATAGAAAGGAAAAATACATAATTGTCTGAGTCATTGGTGATTGATTTGGCATTCAATGGGAAAAAGAATTAAGACCATTTATGAATATCACTATTTTAAAATAAAATGGCATTAAGCAATGATATAGAGGTGATTGACTACTTGGTGTTTACAAAGATAAATAAAGAATTATTTAGGTAAAGACTTAACTTTGACAGAGCACTATGTACTTTGTGTTTTTCGATTTGTTTTAGCTTATCTACATATTGTTAGCTGAAGTGGACTATAAAAAGCTTATTGAAAATAATGTCACATAAAAATCAGCACTGGGACACTGTATTATCACTTTAATTTTTCCAGCCCTTTTAGACATAATATGCTCATTTTTAATTATATGTTTTTTCTGATTTGGTAATTTTTTGCATTTGAATTTCAAATAATTTAAAAAGTACTATACATAATTTTTTCTGGTTCTTTTTTTAATATTTTTGTACAAAATTATGTTATTAGGAACAGAGCAAAATTTTTAAAAACTAAATTTGAGCATGTATTCCTGGTTTTTAAAACTACTGCTTCCCATGAAAGAATTTTTTCTAAGATTTCTATAAGCTATTAATAGAACCATGAGCTTAAAGTTTCCCTCTTCTTTTACTCACTGGTCATCATCCAGTTCTAACGTAACCTCCTAACCATTATTTGAGGTACAGAGTAATATTGGAAAAGAGTGTGTTGGCTTCACAGTTAGCCGAGTTGGTAGCTAATTCTGGCTTCTCCATCTGCCTCCACTCTGCTCTTGGACCTTTCTCTCTAGCTTTCAAATTCTCTCATCTCTAAGTAGTAAGAATGTCAATATCTTCCTCATTCAAGGTCACTGAGAGGACAAAATTAGACAACATATGTAAAGACCTTAATTCAGTGCCTGACAAATATAGTAAGAGCTTAATAAAAAAATGTTAAAACAACATAATTATATATCTCTGGAGGAAATGAAGTAGATGCTGAAAATGCAATGCTCAACTCTAATCTAAGTATACCAGTGCTTTTATTAAAAGCCTTTCACATTTTCTATTACTTTTTATGATACTAACATATTGCCTTTTAAAGGTAGAATCCATGGCTACTTTTCGAGGTATAAAATATACTGTAAAATTCTATTTTATGCCATAATAACTTTTTTCAGAATTACATGTATATAAAAGCATTATATATTTATACAATTATATATTTACATTACATATATATAATTTATATTATATAAAATATATTACATAATTATATATATATAAATATATGTAATAGCTCTACGCGTGTATACGCACCCGCGCGCGCACGCACACGCACACACACACACACACACACACACACACACACACACACAGTGATGCTAATGAATACTTAATCCCCATGGTACAATTTCATGGTGAGTCAGTTGTATTCAATGGTAAGTGATAAACTCAGCTATATTAAGGGGTAAAATTTCAAAATCACATGAAATAAAATAAAAGGAATATACAAATCCACCTAAAAGTTATTTTCTTAACAGAGGAATGATTTAGGATATGACTCAGAATCCCCAGCACACTTAGCCCTTCCAATTTAGGGTATTTTGAAATACCCTACAAAGTTTGAAAATAAAGAATGAATGGACAATATTTACCATACAACTACAGTGAAATAAAAATAACATTAATATGAAACTATTGTGACAAGCTGTAAAGAATATGAAAAGAATATTCCAACTGATTTTAAACTTGCCCTACAGCAGAGATTAACAGAGAACTAGTTTTACTTTGATGTATAATCTATATTAAAGACAGTGGCTTAAATGGATCCTTGATATATGGAATATTAGATACATCAAAGGACCCTTAGTCCTGGCTATAAAAACCTTAGAACTTTATAAAACAATTGGCATGTATTTGTGAGATTATTTTATTAGAATGTAGAATAGGAAATTTTATCTAGCTAAATTTAAATTCCCATTAATGCAAATTATCATCTCATTTAAATTAAAATATGTTATTTGAGTTAACTACCTATATATTTTATACATATATATCAAATGAATATATCAGAGTGTGATGATAGAAATAATATTTTCAGATATTGTAATTGCTTTGTGTTTTTTCTTTCTTAATCATAGCAATGTTCTCTATCAGTCACAGAAACTGAGGAATATGTTATAAACATAAAAATAATCTTATTCTTTTGAAAGGCCACTATGATTTCAAAGAACCATTTGCAGTTGACATATACTAAAATGAAATAAACTGAAGTGATAAAGCAGACTATGGGCCTTAAGGTTGTAGTGGCTATTATTAATGTTGCACAGATTTATAGACATGAGTAATGAGCCATCTATCTTTTTTGCTGACTCAATGAGAATATTTTAAAAACAAGATCAGTACTTTTAGATGACTGCTGACTGTTATGGATGAAAAGAACCTTGAAATTACAGTACAATATTTTCTATTCCTCATATCTGAGTCATTATTACAAAAGTAAAACCTTCACTTCTTCAAAAATAAATCTGCTCTTTCAGTGAGATCAAGCATTTCTGTGATACTCATTTTGAATTCAATATTATAATCTTGGGTCCTATAGGAAAACAGACTGAGGATTTAGCATGTAGACATTTATATACATTTAGACATTCCAGTGCACTGTGCCCACCAGCCACCACTCTCCTGACATCAGCTCAGCCTCAGTGAGCCTGGCAGGTACTGCAGGAATTAAACCATTCAGGATCAGTTTAATCCCAAACATCATTTAGATACAGATACAGATCAGGGATCCTCAATCCCCGGGCTACAGACCGGTACCAGTCTGTGGTCTGTTAGGAACCAGACCACACAGCAGGAGGTGAGCAGCGGGCCAGTGAGCAAAGCTTGTCTGTGTTTGCAGCTGCTCCCCAGTGCTAGCATCATTGCCTCAGTTCCACCTCAGATCATCAGGCATTAGATTCTTATAGGAGCACCGGTCCCTGGTGCCAAAAAGGTTGGGGATTGCTGCTATAGATAATATAAATACATAACATCATTGTATATCTATAAAATCATTGTATTTGGACATCATTATATTCAGACAAAAACATCATTTACATAACATCATGTATTTGGACCAAAAAAGGAGAATTATGCAAACTGCTTATTTCTTTTTACATTGTATCAAACATCTGGCTATCTTGGGACATCTGGAGGCTTGACAACCACCAATCTCAATATGATTAACTGAGCATTTTATTTTTTATCTAAATGATTTGGCACCAAGGAGAAACAGTTATAATGATTATTAATTAACTTTCAAGTCCAAGGAGAATTAGAAAATTTTCTATTGTGAAACAGAAAAAGAAGCCACTCACTACACTCAAACTATGTGCCTAAATCTGAATCTAAAATAAACCACAATTGATAATGGTGGATATACATATAAAAAAATTTTTTTTTATTTTTAAGACAAAACAACTACAAAAAGATGACAAGATTGAAAATTTAGTTATATAAGCTAAATATCATGGGTGAAAACTTAATGAGAAAGATTTACATATATATTAGTGGTGAGGATACTAGGCAATGTTTAAATGCTATTATCTTAAAGGCACTAGGATCTTAACAAGGCCACCGAAGCCTTCTGCTGGGTTGCCACAGCTCCAGAGAGGCAACCTACTAGCTACGAGGATGCCGTTAGACTGAATTGGTCACTTCCACTGTCAATATCTTGTCAAAATAGTTTAATACGGTAGATGAGTAAGAGAATTTAGGAGTCTTGACAATGGACATGAGACTAGAAAGTGTCTACAGCCAAGTTGTAACTTTACAATAAGAGGAGATCAAAGGGAAAGCTATTGTAACTAGATGGGGGATTTAAAATCACGCTGCAGTTATTTAGGTGGTATAGAGCTATATATTTGGGCAGTGAAACTTAATGTGGTGTGAATGGATCTCTGATAAAACTGAAAAAGTTTGGGGTTGAAAAGATTTAAACCAAAGAAATTGGAAAAGCTATATATTATGTCAAAAGCAAATATATGTGTGTGTTTAAACCTCAACTCCCTCATATCTTCTTCCATTCCAGGAAAGGGCACATACCTTTGTACTATACATAGATATGTTAAAGCCTATGTATAAAATCTACAGAGAAAAGAAAAAAAGTATATTACTACATTTTGACCTCTACAATGCAATATGGATATTATGTCTCATAAATTCATTTTTTGTTCAAGTTACACATGAGGCCTACTAACCTGTATCTAGTTATTTGTCATGATGTCTTTATTCTATAGTTTATTCTCCCTATCAAATTATAAATCACCTTCTATAATTTATTTCTCTAATATTTTCTGTCAATTCAAGAACTTCTGCTAGCTTTCCTTGGGAGCTTCAAAGACCTCAGATGACTACTTTACCATTGAATTAACTCTGCTATAAAGGAGTGTTTCTTGTTATAAGCTTCTTACAGTCTTACATGATAGCTAAATGATTATGTGATCTTAAACCCTTAGTTTCTTCATATCTCAATTTTCTCTACAAGTAGAAATAATATATACATTGTCATTAAAATTTTTCCTACTAAAACTGTTGTGGCCAAAAGTAATAGTGTAGATAGTTGAGCCTCAAATGCTCATATATTTGAATATGAGGGCAGATTCAATATAAACTTTTAGGGTAAGTTTTGACTCTCTGTAGATACCACCTAAGACAGAAAGTCATATGGCCTTTCACCCAGACAGGTGTTCTTTTTGGTTAACCAGTTTTCACAAAGGCTTATAAACCCACCTCCAGTTCAAAGTCTGTAAGAAGTCCTCAGCACCACAGAATAGCAACCCTCCAGGTAGTGCAAGAAAATGCAGTAATTCATTTATTAATTTATTTAACATAAATTTTTGTATACCTGCTGTATCCTAGGCATGCAAAACTTTAACCACAGGAGTGTAACTATAAACAGACATGATCCCTATTCTCAAGGAAATGGAAGAATAGAGCAGAACTCATACAATGAACAAATGAAAAATAACATACACAAGCACACACCTTAAAAAACCACACTTCTGCAGTGATAGAGAATCACTACTAGGGGATTCTGGGAAAATAATTAAAAAATAATACCCATATAAACATATACTTCAGAAGTGTTATGAAAGAAACAAATTGAGCAGGGATAGAGAATAACAATTAGGGAATTGTGGTAAGATGATAACCTGAGTAGATCTCTGCTACTTTTGTATCAGACCCAAGCTGCTGCTGAGGCTGCATATACTGCTGGGTCTTAAAAGAAAAAGTACAGGAATGTTTGCTTCGTGAGCCAAGGAAGAGGCAGGGACCAGTCGGGGAGAGGCCTGAAGGGAGGCCCCAGTGAATGTCGTAGATTCTGGCAAAACTCTGGCCTGAGCAGTGGATAAGCAAAGCCTGTCCATAAGGTGATTCTTGTTGGTTTGGGTCTACCAGTCTCCCCAGGCCTTAGGCAAGTTTCCCCACAAAAAAAAAGGGATGTTTTAAATCAAGGAACAAAATACATATATAAAAGCAAACACCATAAAAGAAATGATTGTTGTAGATGACTCCATTAGGATAAAAAAAAGAGAGAGAGAAGAAACTAAAAAATATGTGAAAGGACAAGCCAAGATTAAGAAAGCATATTTTTAAAAAAAAGAAAAGAAAAGAAAAAAAAAGAAAAATGAGCAAAAGAATAGGTATTTCATCAAGAAAAAAATTAGAATGCCAATATATCAAAGATGTTAAAGCTAATAGCTTCTGAAATATTAAATAAAAGAGATTGTCTGAAATTAATCTTATTATACTAAGTGGATGAAGATGTAGAAAGGTAAGACTCAGACGCATTACTAGTTGAAGTATAAATTAGTACCACCACAAAGGAGAGCACCTTCAAAATAACCTGATAAACCTGAACATGCTCATGAGCTATGACTCAGCAGTTTTACGACTAGTTGAATACCCTAGTGAAACTCTAGCACAATTTCATCTGGAGCTATGTACAAGGATGCTCAAGTTGGATCCCTTTATAAGAGTGAAACATAGCAACACCTAATTATTCTTTAGTAGGAAAATAAACTGTGTCCACACAGTAGGATAATGAACCAAAATTAAAACAAATTACCTATATTTACATGTATTGACTTGAATAAATTATAATAGCCATGGTGATTCTTTAGAGCAAGTTGGAAAAAGAAAGTATTAAATGATTTAAAGTTGTAAAAAAGTATTAAATGTAAAAAAATGAATTTATAAAAAAGTTTACATAAAAACTCTAAATCTGGAAAATATATATATAGTTTGTATAGATATTCATATTCTACAAAATATGAAATTATGTAGAGGTATAAATATACACACACTTCAGAAAGGTGATTACATCTGAGAAGGAAGTGAGGAGAAAAGGATGAGACTTTAGTTGCATGTGTAACATTTTTTCTTAGAGAGTACATGCCTTGATGCAGAGAGGCCAACATAACCGTATCTGCTTATTTGTGGATGTGGACATTCTTTGTAATATCATCTTTGTATCAGATGAAATTACAATTATAGTGGGAGATTTCACCAACATGCATAGCTCATAACAAGAACAAAAGCCACAGTTTGTCAAGGAGTGAGGTGGGGTTGGGGGGTGTCTAATGTCATAGAGGCATAGAAGAGTAGAGTGTCTGTACAGCATGTTACTGTGTAAAACATGAGATTAAATCAAGCACAAGAGAAAATGATGCAGTCAAGAGGTATGGTAAACACAAGATGCGTGAGGTTGCTGCCGGCATAGCACAGCATACTGTTTTATAGCAAACTTTTTTTAATACTCTATCCCCAGTAGTTTATTATTCAGTTTCATGGTGAAAGAATACATTCTAAAATAACTATAAAAAATGTAGTAAATACATGACTAAGAACATAGCCATTTATTATCATTATCAAGTATCATGTACTATGGTTAATTATATGTGCTATACTTTTATATAACTGGCAGCACAGTAGGTTTGTTTACACCAGCAACACCACAAACACATGAGAAACACATTGTGCTGCCACAGACAACAGCTGTGACATCACTGAGAAATAGGAATTTTTCAATTCTATTATAATCTTATGGAACCACCACTGTGTATAAGATCCATTGTTGACCAAAATGTCATGATGTGGCACATGACTGTGTATTTATTTAGTTATTAAAACCTCCATCATTTTTCCCACCTGTATGCCAAGATATGTACTCTGTATCAGGCACGAGAAATATAAAATACTATTAAATTAGAAAGTAATAAGGAATTAAGTAGCAATAGCAAAACACAGTGATGAGAAATAGTTATTTTCTGCAGTTTAGAATGAACATTGAGCTAGTAGTAATTTTGTTAGAAACTTTCCTCCATCCCCAGTAGTTTAGTATGTTTTTCTGGATATTTTAGTGTTTGAAACAGGAATATTTTAGTGTTTGAAACAGGCTTCACAGGAATGTGAAATGCTCATTAAAAGAAGCATCCTGGTCACTGCCTGTTAAAGATGATTCTGGCAGCCTAGTTATTTATGAACTATTTGTGTGTTGGCTTGCTCTGACTTTGTACAAGTTAGCCACTGAAGCAGAAAAATCACCGCCAGGGTTGTCAAATATCATTGGTGCAATGTGCCTTTCTATGTGCCTGGCTGAGCAGCTTCTGATGACATTTAATGTGGGGTTTTCTCCCAAGGCCATGGCATGCTGTATGCATCACAATCCAAGCTGAAAGACTAGTATGTGGCCGGGTATTCTTGGTAGGCCTCCAGGCATTTTACATTCATTTATAAAATACCTTCTTTCTACTTCAAATTAATCTTACGTTCTTTCCAATCACCATTGTGATATTCCTTTGACTTTATATTCTGACAAGCTTGAAATAGCCTGATAGGATTGAACTGAAGTATAGAAAACCAGAGTTATAATGGTCAGAAATAAATGAGAAACCAATAATCAAGTTTACAGAGTTACCTTCGCAGCTGTGTTAGTGCACAATTCAGGCCTTTTCTAGCTTTACGCCTCTAAATTATGTCTTTATTTTGAATTAAATTGTGGAAATAATGTTTACAGAGCAGTTACTCCATCTCCAAAATTTGTAATGCTCCTGGCCATTCTCTGACTTTATTGCAAATGGAACTTTAGTGTTTAGTTGATGGGAGAGCTACTAAAACAACAGGAGAGTTATCACAAGAGTCTTTTTGGAAGACATTAGCTTGGGATAGTTAATCTGAATAGGATATTAATTTAATCAATCAAAGCAAATTAAATAAAACTTTCTCTTCCTGGATATATAGTTTAATGCCCACTTAGGTTCAAATATTATATTTCTTTACATTGTTAGTCACAATGTGTGTTGTTGGATTATCCATTCATTTGATAAGCATGTATTTGGTACCTTCTTTGTGCCTGGCTTTTGGAATTCAGAAGTGAATGGAACAATGTTTCTGACATCAGGAGTTTCCTAACTTGGTGGGGGGGGAAGATAAGCAGACAAGGAATGTGTAAATTATGTCAAACCCAAAGATGGTAACATATACTGGGCATAGAGGCAACAGAAAACAATGAGAGTTCTAGGAAGGCTTCCTGGGGAAAGTGTGTCTGAGCTGGACAAAAAGGAATAAAATGATGTGATTGGAAGTCAGAGTTTTGTCATCTGTTAAAAAGACTCCAAGTAAAAAAGAATTAAATTAGAGCAATTGAACAATTTGTATGGGACCTTATATTTAAATAGTACTTTCATGTATTCACCCACCCAATCCTTCTTTTAAAAAAAAAAAAATCCTCAAGATATGCAAACTAATTTCTCTCTAATTTTTCAAGTTAGGGAATTGGCTCTGAGTGTTTACACTCATTATTTGAATGAGATAACTCAATAAATATTTATTGAGGGCATACTACCTCCCTGTGTCTTAATTCTTTATTTGTAAAATTAACACAATAATTACACCTCTCTATTAGGAATAAATAACCATGTTATTTACATAGAATTGTTTTGAGCTCAAAATCAGTATTATATAAGTCAGTTATTATATTACTAGCAATAGTATGCCAGGTACTGTATTAAGCACTGATCATGAGCAAAATAAAAGCTGGTTTTCAAGAAATTTACAGTGTAGCTGGAGTGGGTGATAGAGGGGAAAGGGCAAAAGGAAATGAAGTTGAAAGATTTGCTGGTGGAGGGAAAGGCACAGATTTCATAGGAATTTATAACCATGCTAAGAATTAGAATTGTAAACAAAAACAGAGCATGGTCCGGCTGATGCTTTGAACGAATTACTTACACACTCTGAAAAGACTGAAGAAGGGCAAAGATGGATAGAGTAGACGAGGCAGATAATTATTCAGATAATTGTGGCTTTGGGCCAGATTGGGAGTGTTAGGGGAAGCAGGGCAGAGAGAAGTGGTCAGATCTGGATTTATTTGTAAGGTTTAACAGGGAGAATTCACTAATGGATTAGATATATGGTGTTCAAAAACAAAAGGTTCTAGACTTTTGGCCTAAGCAGACATAATGAAGCTGTCATTTCTTGAGATGAGGGAAGATTTATAAGGCAGAAAATTGGCAAATTTAGAAATCAAAATTTGCATTTTAGACAAGTTTTAATACTAAATAAATTGATGAGTATTATATTGTATTGCAAAAGACCAAGGAATTGACTTGGGTTAGAAAAAAAATGAATAGAAATGAAAGGAAGAAAGAGATCCAAAGTGAAAGGTAGGACATAACAAGGCTCATAAAATAGAAGCATTGTTTGGATCTTAATTAGAAGACTCATATGGAAGAGTAATGAGAATTAAAACTGGAAATAAGTGATCAAGGCTTAGAAAGCTAGTATGAACAGTTTGAGCTACATTTTACTAGTTAATTGGCCACCATTAAAATTATCAAAACAAGTTGATTGAAGGATCTTAGCATTCATCACATTACACTGAGTTATCTGTTTCTGTGGCTTTGCTTTCCCACTAGGCTATAAATCCCCCTGCATTTATACACCTTTGTTTTACCACAGCTTAGTACAGTGCCTGAAACATGGTCTGTACTCAATGATTGCTATGAAAGAAAATTGAAAAGAAATGGCTTGTGCCCAAATAGATACTCTAATTGAGATTGCAGGCTCCCTGGGTCTGCCCCAGTCTAAATTCAAACCACTCAATCTTGAAGAACCTTTAGGGTTGCTGAGAAAGTTCCAAATCTGTTTTAGCACCAAAAAAGGGTAACATTTCCCAAGGCCTAAAAACAACACTTAGTATCCTGCTACTACCTCATTTTGCCTCCTACCAGAAAGGAGAACAACATTTCAATGTTTCTTTTTCTCTTACATTTAATTTGCTAAACTTCAAGTCAAATTGAACCCTGGTCTACTAGAAGAAATACAGAGCTGTAGTTTCCTTTTCCCTGTTCAGGTTTATTTGTCTGCACTCTAATTCACACAAAACTCAGAGAAAAACACATCTGTATTGAAGCATTTGTATGGCATTGATTGCTCCCCATGAGATTATTCTAACAACTGTGTAACAACGTTAGGGTGAAAATAATCTCTGTAGCTGGTCTTGTGTGGGCTAACACCCTAGTGAGATGGACAAATAACCTAAGATGCAGCTCTGCTTTTCTCTGAGACTTGTCTTTTCAATGGTTTATTTACTATACCTCCTGCTTGCTTTTAGTGAGTGATATATTTCTTGAAGATAAAACAAATTCTGTCTTTTTCACTTGAAAATACAGTTTTTTTATTGTAGTAAAACTATCCCATTAAAAAGTTTTTAAAGATGTGAGAACAGATGCCATTTTAAGTTGGTACGAACTGTTCAAATTTCAATAACAATAAATCAGACTAAAGGTGTGGGATACCATTCTTTTTCCTCTAGCCCCACTTACAGCCAAGTGCATATGATTCCAAAGTATCTGCCTCCATCTTCTCTCTTATTCCTTCTTCTTTCCTCCGTATAATTCTGATCTCCCATAACACCTCTCACATTCCTGTCTTATCCATCCACTCAATGCTCCTTCATAATTGAATATTTGAGACCACTTGAGACCCTACGCAGTTGGGCTTACAAAAATCATTTTCTAGGTGCCAGAAAGTTGGACAGGTGGAACAATATATCTGCTCACAGAATCTTCCAGTTTGCTGAGAGACAAGCCATGTAAACGTACTTTGCTAAGTGCGATTCATGCTTCAATAATTGTCCAAGGGAGGAGGTTTTAACTCATTCTGGGTCAGTTAAGGAATATTTCACTACAAAGATGTTGTTTAGTTGAATCTTAAGGAATAAGTAGGAGTTTATCAACAAGAGGAGGCAATTTAGGTGAAAAAAAAAAAAGCAGTATGTTAAAGGAACAGACGGATTCAATGATATGACCCATTAGGAGAAAAAAAAAGTTCAATGTGACTGAGAAGAAGGGTAGTGAAAAGTGAGGGGCCAGATGCTGGATGGACAGATATTAAAGGATTTTGAGCAGAGGCATGCCATCATCATATTGGAAGCAATATGGAAGATGAATAAACTTAGGTACCTAGTTCAGGTAAAAGCCTATTGCCATATTTGCAATGAAGTAGGGCAGAGTCAAAGAGATTAAGAGACTGAGATGGAATGGAGATATTTTCAGGAATCAGAATTCACATCAGTTAATGAGTACAAAAGGGCAAAATCAGGGAGGAGGGGGAAGTAATAGATAATCCCCAGGTACCATCAACCAAAGTAGAGAATGAAATGGATATTGGCTGGGATTAAATTGGTGTGGAGAAGACAGCATATCTGATTTTTTGGAAGTGTGAAGTGTTAGGAGCCTGTAATATGAGCTGAGTTACATGTCTGGGAGTCTTTGAATAGGCAGAAAGGTTGAAGTCATAGGTGTGGATACCATTACTCAAGGTAGAACACATAGAATAAAAAGGGTCATAGGATGAAGCAAAAACAATGTTTGAAACTGTCCCAAGAGCCCAGGTTTATTTCCCAACTGTGCAAAGTTCAAGAGACCCTGAATGGGCCAGGTCTCTCTAAATTAGTCTAAGGGATATCAGCCATACTTCTGGGAGACCTCAAGTTTATATTCTCTGGTTTGCAAAACTAAAATAAGATATTCTCATACTCTAATGAAGCATGAGATTGCCAGAACAATCCATTAGCTAGAAATCACTGATATCATTATCCACAAGGTTTAAACTTCTGAGGTCTTAGCAGTTTGAGGAGGAGCTATAGAAATAAATTTCTCCCTTTTCTTATGAATATCCATAGGAGCTGGTATCACTATAAGATAATATTTAAAGTTTAAAAGTCCCTCTGGAAAATCAAAACACTCATAAAATAAAGTTAAGATCTTGTCTAAGAAGGCCTTAGCCAGCCCTTTTGATCTCTGAAAAATGACCTACTTGACTTCTAAGGAATAGTAGCAAAACTGTCACAACTACAAATGTGTATTCAATGACAGAAATTTTTAATTTTCAAGGATCCTGCTGAGAAATTGATAAAGCAGGACTTCCAAAGTTATGTGGCCAGAGAATACTCTTGCCTTCCTTACCCCTTCAGGGTGAGACACAAAGGCTAGTCACTGAAGTGTGTGTGCGTGCGCACGTGTGCATGCATACACACGCAAATATACACATTTCCTGAAATCCAATAGACATTCCATGATCTTTTAAAATTTGTTTTATTATCTCAAAAAATTTTCTGTTTTGATTTTACTTAACCTCTCTGGGCTAATGTTTCATCTTAGCTACCATTTAATTAGTTTCTATGCTGTGCCAAACCATAGGAGTTTCATGTTCTTTATTTCATGTGCTCTGCTAATACTTATATGAATGAGATGTTAACATCCAGTTTTATACATAAATCTTAATCTGTGAAAGGCTAAACGACTTCTCCAAGGTCATGTATCTACAAAGACATATAGCCGGTGTCTGATACTAAGTCTTTCTGACACTAAAGCCCCCAGTTTTCCCAAAACACTGTCACCTCCAAAGGAGTTTGGTGGAGGACAGTCCCTACTCATTTTATGTTACTTTGAATCTGTTAATTCCAGAATTCAGCATTCAATAGCAAAATTTTTATATACTAGTAGTAAAAAAGACAAGAATGGAAAATCCCAAAGTATTGGCAACAAGAGCACGATAAAAATAAAACACCCTGCAATAGGGAGTCGATTGATGTTGGCTGGTTCTGAACTTGTCTAGGTCAAACACTGTCACTGATGTTATCCCATCTCAAATGATATATTAGAAATTCAGGCTGTGAAGATGTTTCAACTAAGTATTTTAAAATCTTCAAAAGACATTATTTTACAAAGAGTCCAATTTATCACAAGTAAAAACTTTTGAGGTTCTGGCTAGTGCTGACTCACAGTACTGTTCCTATTTTTGCGCTCTTGGCCACTGTCAGCTTAGCCATGTGGCACTCTGCAATGGCGCAGTAGGTGAGAATCACACACCAGCAGAGGCACCTGTCAGGACCAGTCGAGGGGCTGAATCTCCTTGTGAACTACTGAGCAACTCTTAAAACGAATCTGATTTAAGCAGAACATGATCTCCAAATTGTTGACTCTCCACATGTTATTTCAGAACATGTGAACAGCACACTAAATAAGTTAGTTGAAGAGCAATTTTGACTGGTCTAATGTATGACTATTGATTTTTTTTTTGTCCTTTAGATCTTTACTGTAGTCATTCAAGGGCAAATGAGAAAATAATTTTTTAAAAATGTAGTAAATAGTAACTTTCTATATTGTGAACACAGGAAAAGGGGAAATAAAAGAAAACATGAATGCTCTGAGTGCTATCCTTTAGTAGCTCCACCCAATCTTGGCAATGACAATCCTATATAAACTTTACAAAATAAAGGCAATGCAGCCAGGAAATCAATTTTGTCTACTTGGCTCACAGTCCATTATTTTACTGATCCTGAGAAAAAAAATTAATTCCTCTGTGATGTCACTTAAACTTTCTCACCAATAAAGAAAAATATTAATTTAAAAAAATCCTTTTCTCCACAAAAGAGAATCTCTAGTGCAATATTCTTTTTGTCTAAACATTATTTATTCATTGCAACTGGGAGCTTTAAAACAATGTAATTTGGAATAAACATATGCCTGGTTAATATTTTTCTTTAAAGAGGAAAAAAAAATTAATAATTTAAAGCCACATAGTTGTTAGGCATCTGGTTTGACAGAAATGTACTCTTGAGATGGAAGAGTGAAGGATTATTCAAAAATCAGAAATACTGAAGGAATCAACTTTTGGATAGTTAATGTCATCCTCTATAAATACAAAGTAGGATTTTTAAAAACTCATATAGGTTGTCATTTCTAATAATGTGAAGAAGAAATATTGATAAATATCTTTAAAGAATGAGAATTTTTTTTTTTTATGAATCTATATCTCTGTGTACAAACACTCAGACATTTTAAAATATCAGTTTTGTCCAGTGGAATTTTTTTTAAATGCATAGACACCACTTTCTGATTATGATAGCGGCTTGCTTACCAAATTCAGCTGGAGATGTATGAGTTAAGCTTTATCAATACACAGCATTAAGCCTCTGTGGTCTTAGCCCAAACCTCCTAGTCAGAATCTCAGGGGTGCATTTCCATTCAACACCCCAGTGACTTGTATGCATGCCAAGGTTTTAGAATGACCATAATTCATATGGTGCCATAGAAATCTCCCAAGTTTTGTCAAATTATTAAATAATTTACATGATCTTAAAAATTTAATATATTATCTATTTATGATATAGAACAGAATTTAAAAATAGATTTTATGTGAAGTAATGATAACCAACATTTAAAGTGTTTTTTTTGCTGCCAGGTACTGTTTTAAGTAATAACTTATTAGTATCGATTTATTGAGTAATCAGCAACTATATGAAGTAGGAAGTTTATCTCCACTTTAGGGTGAGGAAAGAAGGCACAGAGAGGTTGAATTATGGGCCTAAGGTCACACAACTAGCAAGTAGCAGAGCTAACTTTGACCTCATGCAGTCTGACTCCCAAAGCCTATCTTAACTACCAGTCACACTGTGTCTAAAATATTTGTCATTGAAAATGTACTACTTTGAAAGTCATAATAATAGGAGGGAATGCTCTCAACATATTGCTTGTAGAAGAGGAGGAGGAGGAGGAGGAGACAGAAAGGTTTTGAAAACATTTGTGAAACTACACCTAGGTAAAAAAGACTGAAAAGGTAGAAATCAAAACACTTGTTATCTGGTGATGGGCTTGCAGTGATTTATTATGTTCTCTGTAACAAGGTAATGAAAGAAAATGAATCGCTCTTGTAATTAGAAAACAAAAATTGAATCATTTTACAGAATGATGATATATAGTAATGATTGCCTATTTCAAAAAATAGCAATTGACTTAGATTTTTAATTATAGTACTTTAACATTTAACTTACCTATCTTTAGAACTATACACATATATATTCATATAGTAGCAGGGTTTGTCACTCATTTGAAGAATGGCTTAATCCTTACACACAAATCCTATATTTTTATAGCCCTTTTAGTTGCTCTCTAAAAGTAATCCAAACCATATTGTGGCACTGAAAATAAATATACTACTTCTATATCACTACAATGAAAAACTTAATATCTTATTTTGATCTCCAATTTATTAATAAGGTTTTTTTGTCATTTGATGTCTTGTTATTACCAACAGTATTTATTTCAATGTTAGAATCCAGAAAAATAAATAATGCTTAAAATTAAAAGGGAAAAGACAGGTCTATGTATACCTGTCTTCATAGCAGCACTATTTACAATAGCCAAAAGGTAGAAGCAACCCAAGTGTTCATCAATGGATAAATGGATAAACAAAATGGTATATAGACACAATAGAATATTTTTCAGCCTTAAAAAGGAAGGAAATTCTGGCACATGCTACAACATGGATGAACCTTGAAGACGTTATGCTAAGTGAAATAAGCCAGTTACAAAAGGACAAATAGTCTATGATTCCACTTATTTGAGATACATGTTCAGTAGTCAAATTCATAGAGACAGAAAATAGAATGGTGTTTGCCAGAGGCTGAGGGAAGGGAGGAATGTGGAGTTAGTGTTCCATGGGTTCAGAGTTTCAATTGGGGAAGATGACAAAGTTCTAGGGCTGGATGGTGGTGATGGTTGCACAACAATGTAAGTGTACTTAATGCCACAGAACTGCATACTTCAAAATTGTTAAAATGGTGAATTTTATATTCGGTATATTCTACTAGAAGAAAGAAATAGATATGAAACATTATTTCTTCCATTTATTTCCTTCAAGAAAGATCACACTCTGAAAATCCTGGAATGACCTATTCATAAGGGTCGTGTTCATAAAAATGCTTTGATAGACATTGACATCTTTTTTAGAAATAGTTTTCTTGAATTTATCTCCTCCGAATTAGTCTTTGATCATAATATATCTCTACTTTCTTGAACTCTGTTCATGGCTTTCATTCACATTAAAAATAAAATCCAAATTTATCAAAAGGCCAGTCATAATATATCTCCATGCATACAAATATACATACACACGTGTTCCTCCTCTCTCTTCTCTTCCTCTTTCTCCCTCTTTATGTCCCTCTTTCTCTCTCTCCTGTCTCTCTTTCTCTATCTGTCTCTTTCTCTCTGTTTCTGTCCCCTTCCTTTTTCTCTTTCTCTTTCTATCTCTCCTCCCCCTGTCACCCCTTCTTCCCTTAGTTGCACAGGCTTCTCGCTGTTTCTAGTAAATACCAACCTTTTAACAACCTCAGAGACATAACACTTGCTGCTTCCTCCAACCAGAAAGCCTCCCCTCTAATTCCATGTTCCTCCTCAGTGAGACCATTTCTAAAGGCCCATCTGAAACAGTGCTATCTGTAAGATGCAGCCACTCTCTATTCATTATGCTTCTTTATTTTCTCCTTAGCATTTATCGATAACTAAAATAGTATCTTGGCTTACTTCTGTTTCTTTCCAAACTGGAATGAAAGCTCTAGGAGAGCAAGCATCTTGACTATCTTGTTACTACTGTATTTCCAGTGTCTTGGCACTTAGACCAGTGCTTGTCACAAAGTAAATATGCAGTAATATTCATTGCATGAGTAACTGTGTATATAAATACATTCAAAATGTCACATTGGCTAGTATTTGTATTTCTGATATATGTAAAATGGGATTAGGGTTTGCAATAGTAAAATGAGCCATTTCTGAATCAATGTACTTTTGAGTTGTGGTCTTTGCTCTCTGAGGTAACATCCCAATTGGAGGTAATAGATTTTAATGAAATGAACTCAACCTTTGTCTCCACTGTGAAATAATTCATTGTGGACATTTGTCATATATTTCCTTAAATGCTTTATGTTCATTGTAGCATTTCATCCTCACAACATGATGAGGCAAATTTTTATTACTATTCTCATTTTTATAGATATAAAATAAGGTACAGAGAGCAATTTACCCAAATCAAGCAATATTCGAACAGAATTCCAATATCAGCAATGAATCTAGAGCCAATGATTTTAAGCAGCAATGAATATGGCTTTCCCTAAATATAGGCACATATTTTATTTCTAATGGCATTTAATTTTTTTTTTACTGACATAAAAATATGACATAAAAATATGTGCTCATTTTTAAAAAGGGAGACAAAAAATTCATATAAAAAAATAAATAAAAATCATCCTTAATCCTCTATTTAGATAGTACCCCTTTTATCATAATTATTATATTTTTCTTTGCATAGACAATTTAAAATGATCCAAATAAAAGAAATGAAATGAGTAAACTTGTAAAATTCTAGAGTAACAATATTCCTGAGAAATATCTTTTTTCTTTTGCAAGATAGTTTTTTCATTTTACTCATCAATTCCTTTTCTTACATTGATAATCTGGAGTTAGGAATGCACAGTTGTTTGTTGAAAGACTTCATTTAAAAACTGACCTGGTAAACAGTAGGTATATTTTTTATGTAAGTACGTGTAAAGTTATTTAAGAGTTATTCGAAGTTTTTAAACAATATAGCTTAATATTCATCTAAAATTTTTAAAAAATGTTTTAAGCATTTATTAATATTAGAGTCATAGTGGCTTCTAATGTCTTTAGGGAAATGAGAATGATGTGCCTATTGGTGTTTAGTTTAGTTTTCCCTAATGTATCCATGATCATGGATTATACTTAGGGTTTGCTCTATTCAGGCATTTTGTCATATGTATAAACATGAGTTATTAAGATCTGTCACAGATAATACCAGAAGATGAAAATCTCTTTAAAAAATGCACTTACCCACATTAGTAGTGCACTCTTATTCCTGGATCTGTAAATTTAACTTGATATTTCAAATGCATATTCTAAGAATTTGAGGTAGGAAATAGAAAAACATTAAGAATGCTCCCACAGTTTAAAATAGTTAAATAATATTGAAACTTGATACCCAGGAATTATTGGTTTGGAGTATTATTATGAGCTATTGTCACTAGAAAATAGTTTTTGTTTTGCAACATACTGCAATATTATATGATAGGTTATTATTAAAAATATTATGCTGACATCATTCAGTGGAGTCAGGACAAATTTTCTGTATTTTGGTCTATTTCACTAGACAACATTCATCTCCAAATGTACTTCAAAATGTCAAAAATTCTTTCTACAAGTTTAATAGAGATTTATTGAGAAACTATATAAAGCTTACAAATAAGGAGTTTAGGATGCTGACAAAGTGAAATGGTAGACTATACTTGCTCTCAAGGAACTTTCAAACTAGCAGAGAATGGGATTTAAAAAGACACAGTATGCAGTATTTACAATGCATAATTGCACAAGCCCCAGTAGTTACAAAGTGCTAAGGCAATTCAGGAAAAAAAGTAATCATAACCAATATGATTGGAAAATGCTGAAGATGCAGCAATCACTTTTAAGTGATGGCTTTAATTTAGATCCTGAAGGATTGGTAAGCTTTTAATAAAGATCTCTTTATTCATTCAACAAATATTAATTTAGTATTTTATTATGAAACTTTTTCTAGGGCTAGGCAAAGTGGTTGAGTAAAACTGACTAGACCCCAGTACTCATTCATTCTAAAAAACAAATAAATTAGGTAAATTCAGATATAGATAAGTTTACAACACTAAAACAGGATAATATCACAGTGAGCGAGTTGGCTAAAGGAAGGGAGAAAGGGCCTTTTTGTAAGGTAGGACTTTCTGAAAAAAAAATTTTTTTTAACAAATATTGAATATTTAAATTTGAATATATGTTAAAATATAAAATAAGAATAGTATAAATATAAATAATTTAAAATAAAATAAACATTAAAAGCCAATCTTTCATATATCTGGGGACTAGAGCATTCCAGATAAAGCAAATAGCAGGTTTGAAGGTCCTCAGAATAATGTCTTGAGTTAAAGGAACAAAAAGGCCAATGTGGCTGGAGCAGAGTAGATGGGGGGCAAGGGAAGCAGCATGCAGTTAGATCAAAGAGGCAGGCAGAGGACAGATCATGAAGGATCAAAAAGGAGAAATATTCCAGCAAGAATAGCAAGAGTCCAGAAAGAATTCAGAAGCACATGGTTGAACACATTTGGGCACTGGAATTAAGTGTCTTGGCTTCAAGTTCTAACTCACCTGCTTCCTAATTGTTTAGCATTTACTAAAGTTACCTCTTTCTTCAAGTCCCAGCTGCAAGCCTCTATCTCTATGCAAAAATAATAATGATGCCTGTCTTGCAGTTTGTGATGAGTACTTATTCATATAAGGCATGTAAAGACCTTAGCTAAATGTCTAACACTAATGAAAGTGACCATTTTAGAGCTTTTGGGGAAATATAATTTAATTCAGTTTGGCACATATGGGAAAGAGTGATGGAAGATGAGTCTACAAATATAATATAAGCAGAATATGGAACGCCAGACTATTTCAAAGGCAGAAGACAATCACTAAATTGTTTTTTGGGGTTTTTTTTGTTTGTTTGTTTTTTGTTTTTTTTTTGTTTTTTGCAAAGAAGTGATATATTCGTGCTAGACTTTGGAAAAATTAATATACCAATTGTTTACAAAATATTTTGGTTACTGGAGATACAGAAGTAGAAAAATCAATTAGGAAGCAATTTAATTTGTTCTACAAGAGGGATCAAAAAGAGGAAATGGATTGCAGACATTATGGGGGTTAAATGGACAGGACTTTATGACTAAGTGCTTAAGTACAGTCATCAAAGCTGATGTCCTAAGAGAATAACTGAAATAGAGATGGTGATAGAACCCAGTTTGAGTCAGAAGAAAATGACTCAGCTGAGGAAAAATGCTGGGTTGAGATTCCAGCAGATATCCAGCCAACAGTTGAAAATGTAGAAGCAAAATATGGGAAACGTACTGGTTAGAAGTGTGGGTTGGAGTATCACCAACATTTAGGTTACAGCTGAGGCCCTGATGTTGGTGAAATATTCTTGTCGAGAGAGAATGGAGATTAAAAAATAAATAAATAAAAAGAATGCTAAGGGCATAGTCTCAACATTGAAATATATTTCACTGGCAACATCAGACAAAAGAGTGAGAAGGGAATGGTCCATATGATCAAAAGACAGACAGAAGATAATGAACAGAATCTATTTGTCAATTGCTGTGTATACATGCTGCTTAAATAATTAATTTAAACATTTTCATTACGTTTACCAGATGCCAAACAACTAATTTAAAAATTGTTGATAATGTTTTTCACTCATAATGAAAATGTGAAAGTTCTTGAGCTCTGTGTCGTTTTTCCTGTACATATCTAATTTATTTGCAAAGCCTATATAAGGAGTTTTTAATGTTCCATTTCTAAAATATAAAATAACTGCCTAAAGAAGTTGTGAAATATTCAGACCCTGAATAGTTGCCTAGAAAATAGGTCCTGTTAACAGCATGAAAAAACTTTTCCTTTGACATAATAGCTAAAGGTGATGAAACTATTTCCTCTTTAAATGAAACCAGCCTACAATGGCATTTAAGAATGCATATTAAATGAAGTGTTATCACAAAAGCCTTTTTTTATTTATTGCTATGCTTTTTTCCTACTTTTTCTTTAATCAGAATAAAGTAAAAACAAAATCAGCAAGTATGAATAAAAATGATATACATTGTTTCATTTTACTAGTTGTTTGCCCCCACATCCCACTTTGTGTTGTGTAGACCAAAATCTATGTTAACAGAAAAAAAGCTTTTCCTCTTCAAACAAGCAAACTAATTTATATAAAAAATTATGAATAAGTTTTAAAAAATAGTACGACATAAAATATTGAAATACTATGACAAAGTACATGTTAATTAGCTTGAAAAATGTCAAATATCTGGGAAAGTATAAATGATCACAAACAGAGTTCTGTACAAAAAAATTGAGATGTAGATCAGATTTTTTCAAATTGAAAAAAAAAGTGGGCTTATTTCTAACATTTTCTCTTAAATCTTCTCTGTAATAAGGTACAGTATGAGAAAAAGAGGCAGCTATCTTCACTTCCATATCAACCAATGAATAAGACCTTCAGAAATGCATTTTTTTCTAAAATAAAAATTTATGGGGTTTAGATCTTGTTTTCTTGTGATAAGTTAGAGATTCTGATCTCTCTAAATCATGGGAGACCCATGGAAAACTAGAAAACATTTTATTGTTAATTCATGGATAACATATTTACACTTTTCATTTTAAAACCAACTATTGATATCAGAGGTTTAACATCTTAGCTATATCATTGATTAATAAAATAGATTTTTAATTTTATAAACATTACTACTTGATTTAGCAGTCTGGTTTAACCAACACTTTAAAAAATATAGATCAGCTAATCAAGGCAGAGCTCTAATTAAACATGTATAGACTTGAAATTAAAGCATAAATAGAAATACACAGAAAAAAATGCTTTTTATTGGTTCTAAATAAAGGCTAACAATTGAACTCTTACCAACTGCCAGATGATGTACTTAGTTATCACCTGTATTACTCTCTTTAATATTCACAATAATTTTATATTTAAATATCATTGTTATTTTAAAGTCAAATGATTAAGTGATTTGCCCAAAGTCATGCAATAATAAAGTGGTAAAGTTGGACTGTGCACCCATCGGTCTAACTCTACAAAGGGTGCTCCTCGCCATTTGTCCACATTGTGGGTAACTAACTTATTTACTTTTCAAAATACTATATAGTGTAGCAATGAAATATGAAGAATGTTCTACATCTAAATCATGTTCACTTATGATAAACAAATCTAGTTTTGCTGCAAAAAAAAAAAGAATCCTTATGTGTCTCCATCTAGAATAGTATTCCTAATGAAGTTTGAAACAGAAGGCTATAGAGCAAAGAAGGAAAAATGCTTTGAGGAATATATTGGAATCAAAGAGGGGTATTTCTATACTACACTCATTCTACCTCCCAATTCAGAATTTCTCATCAGTCTTTCTCATGCTTTACAGACCATTTCAAATACTCTTCTTATTCCTGGAATATCTGTTCTGCCTCTACACGACTTGGGAGCTAAGATTATTCTACATCTCCATTCACAAATTACCTTCTCTAAGAAGTCTTCATATCCTCATACATCTTTGTTAGATGCCTTTCTTTTCTTGCCATTAACACCCTGCCCCCTCCTTCCTATCTTATCTCTCACTCACACACACACACACCATTTTCTAATTCTCTATTTATATTTTTGTCTCTTCTAGACTATCAAATCCTTCCAGAGTGAGTTTTTCATTCATCTTAGTGTACTAAAATCTATCGAAATAAAAGATGACTATTATTTTTATCTCCATAATCCTGCCACAGACTCAACACTTAAAAAGTACTTGTCAGATGAACAAATACATTTCAATGTACCTCATGTTTAATATTCATATTAAGCCTGTATGGTGAATGTAATGTTCTCATGTATGAATAATGAGAAACTGAAGATGCAGAAAAGTTCAAAAACTATCTAAGATCACAAATGCTGCAACAACAATGACGATATAAAAAAAAAAAATGAGACTCAAACTCATGTCTTTGGACCCTGTCCAGTGCTGTTTCTCTTACAAATCAGATGAGAAATTAGTATAGGAAACTATAAGAGGTTCTTCTGTATACCAAATTTCATGCCTTGAAAATTTTTACTACATTGAAGTGGTTGCATGCCACAGAAATTTTTTAACATTCCATTTCAAGTTAAATGAACAAAATAAGAGTGTTTTTCAATTCAGTAACTATGTATTGCAGAGCATAGTGGTAGTAAATAATAGATACAGTCTTTGCCCTTGAGAGAACTTAAACTTTAGTAGAAAGAATCAGAGAAAAACACAAATAACTTAAACTCAAGGCAAAAAAGAGAGGGTACAGAGAGTCAATAGTTCATTGGACAAGTCTTCACTAAATACCATGCCAAACTTGGTGCAATGTGGTAGGTATATGAGAATTTTAAAACAGAGGTTGTGGGCTCCCAAAAGAAAGATATGCCATCCAGAGGACTGAATTAAAAACAAACTCATGAAGTGGTAGAATCTGAGAGGAAGCTTAAAGAGCTATTTGACTTTCAAAGGAAAAAGATAAAGGTGGTCATGCGGGAAAAATATTGAGACATTAAATAAAAGCTACAACGTAGAAATGTGAGGGAATGTTTTGGAGAGAACTAATTTAATTGGAGTGGTAGAGAAAAAAATGGTTGAATAAGAATGAAATGCTAGGGCCTAAAATGTTAGCCTAATTTATAATTTGACAAGCAATGGGGAGCCATTGAGAGTTTTGAAAGCAGAATGGCATTATGGAAGCTGGGATCTGTAACGATGTATCTACCCAGATACATGTAGGATGCAGTAAGGAACTCAAGTTTCCAGAGCTAACTATGATAAAGCAGATTCATTTAATTACACCATTTTATTACAGAAAATATTTAGGTAATCTAAAATAAACACATTCTTTTAGCCTTTTTTTCACCTAAAATAAGTAAAACAATTCTAAGAGAGTCCCCACTGATAAATTTTCATACTAAACAAAATGCCTGTTAGGCTGAGAGATTGCAACTCAGTACGGGTAAATTGGATTTGTTATTTCTTGGAACTAAACTCCCTTTGGTAGTTGTGGAGAAATTCCATTGAAATTTTGAAGAGAAAAAAAAGAACATGAAGCACACAGTAATTTTTCATAGTTATTCCAGGTGACATCTAAACTGTCAGAGTGCAGACAAAGGAAAGGCATATAAATTAGACAAATAAGAGCGTTTCTTTAGACTCATCCTCAAACACCAGCAGAAGTACATAAAGAGATAATGAACTTGTCTAGAGTGACTACTGCTGAATGAGCAAGACCGGATATCTTTCAACTCCAAAATGTATTCCACAGATAACTCAAGACATTTGGATTGCTGTTTTCAAAAGGAGTCATTTTTGGAATAACTTATATGTTCCACATATAAGTTAGCCAAAATATTTTATGTACTATGTGTCAATTTTAACTGTAGATACTAAATATTTACCATTAGACATGTTTTTAACAACTGACATCCATAAGTGTCTTAGAGGATCAAATTCAATAAAACTTGATGTTTTTATCAAATAAAATACTTGTTATTGTGCCATACCATTAAATTTGGCACTTGTGGGCATTAAATAAATTCTTTAATGATAGATGTTTTATACTAAAGAGATATGGCTTTCAAACTATATTGTATTAGGTGAACAAAAAACTCTCTGGATTATAAATTCTATGAGATGATCTACAAAAGATCAAATAAATTTTAGAAACTTGCATGTCTCTTTCCTTTGGAGCTACATACTGTACCTTAGCATTTATTAGTCTGATATAGTCTGCCTAAAAATAAAACTTATTTAATTTTATTCAACCCACTGCTTTCCAAACTTATCTGACTATATAACAGGTTTAGCTTCCCTTAATATCTAATCATATTCCATGCTAACTTTAGGAAATATTACCAAAGAACAGCATTGCATACCAGGGAAATGTTAAGTTTTAATAAAAGATCTGCTCACCATTAACCTCACTTCCCATAAAACTTCTACTGAATCAAATCATGGAGTGCTCAAATCTAACACAGGTATTCATGGAATTTCCATTGTTCTATTTAGTTCTGCCTCAAAAATGGAATATTATCCCTGATTATTTTGTCTCCCCATCTCTGCTGCCTTCATCCTTTCATTCAATTAATGTTTTCTGTGTTTTGGGTTGATTGAAGGAGGATGATATATTCTGGAGATAAATGGTGAGTAGAACCCCATTGTTCTCACCTTCACTGAACAAGCAATGTAGTGGAAGTAAGAGACAAGGAAAGAGCCTGGTATGTGTTTTCTAGGAAAGATACCTTGCACTGTGGGAACACAGATCAGGAGCATTCATACCGCCTTGGTGGAATATAATAGTCCTATGAATAAATTGAAATCTGAAGAATGAGTCAGTGAGAGAGAAAAAAACAGTTGCCGGTCTGGCCGTGGTGTGAGAGAACATGACTTTTAGGGGAAAAGTAAGTACAGTAATTCACTCCTTCCATGTAGTAGGGAGCCCAAGGGGAAATTGTTTCCTCACTGTTGTATTTCCTTCTCAAGAAAGCTTAGAAATACTATCCAAACCCTGATACCTTTAGGATAAATCAAAGTTATAGGGAGGTGGCTCAGTGACTTTTATAAGTTTGACCTTCTTGTTCCTTGAATAGGTCACTGCTATTACTTCAAGGTAAAAGGCTGAGGCTAGAATCTCCTTTCTCCCCCATGATTTAAGTCCAGAGCTACAAGGGCAATATAGCTAACCCACAACTCCTCCAGTACTTCCTCTATAGTATTATCCAACCCTAGAGAAGTTCTTTCATGCAGCATTCGATGCTATGATTGCTACCACAAGTCAAGGCCAGAAACACTACTTCACTGAGACAAAATATAGCTATTTGAAGTATGTTCCCAAAATATGGGAAATGCCAGGATATTGATAGCCAGGCGTTCTTGTCAAAACACTAATTTGTCCTTGAGGAGAAGGTCCACTGGACTGTTAAATCAATGTGTAACTCACATATAGGCAATAATAAAGAGTTTCTAAAATTGAAAATGTCAGCATTATTCACACAGACTCAAGAACACTAAATTGGCAACTTTCTAACAAAATGTTTTAAAAATGAAAAATTGGAATATGTTATTGCATGTAATAATTCTACATTTTTAAAAGGAACCATTCCCAAGAGGATGTAAATAATTTATCATCCTGACCAGACCTCTCCCACTCTTTTCTTTTTAAAGTTGAAAATGGTACAATTATTATGTTATGCTTCATAAAATAGTAAATTATCTCCAATTATTATAAATTCATAGTAAAATGCCTATGTAGAGCAACACACTCCCTATGGTCATCTTGAAATTTATTACAATATTATAACTCTAAAAAGAGTTTCAAAAACATGTCTACCACATTTTCCTTGCCTCTGGGCAGAACTGAGTTGCAAATAATTTCAGAAAAAATAACTATCTAAAGAGAAGATCCAACAATTATTCTTGTTAGCTGCAGGGTTCAATTACATTTATATAGAGACAAATATTTTTCCCATATGGCACATTTCTTAATGTTTCCTTATGTTCATATTCAGTTAAATTCTCAAGGATTTATATTCTACCACCTCAAAACAAATGAATAGTATCTGAACAAAAATTAATTAAATCTGCTCATGACTTTACCCCATGAGCTTTTGAAAAAACCTTTCATTTCTTAGCCTTAATATTTCTATTTTTGTCCGAGATACCACTGTCTAGACAAATTTTTAACCACTTCTAGATAAAATATTTTTTAAAGCATTTTACAAGTGGTAGGATAATCTAGCATCTGCACAAAAACATTTTGTTATTCTCACAGAAACCCAGAAATAAAGCACAGCTTCTTCCACTGATATATGTTATCAGTAATATTTTTAAAATAGCACTACACACACTAACTTAAAAGAAAGGATAGGGAGGTATATAAATTGCTTTTAAAAATTATGAAAATTGTCACACTAACTTAAAAATTACAACTACAAAATTCTGTTGGGAATCTGGTAGATGTCAGATATCCTCTGTAAAGTTTTCCCACAGTCTACTGTCCTCCTTTTATTACTGAGCATAGACTCCATTCTAGAGCCTGCTCTTCTACAATTCAGGGCTGCTTTGAGAGTTTTTAAGAACAATTCTGAAGTCATACAGCAGTCTGTCGACCAAATATGTATTAAATTCCTGCAAAGTTTCTCTCTTCTCTACACTCTGAAAGCTGCACAGGACAGAGGGCTAGAGTCACAAAAAGGATAGCACACAACTTTTGAAGTTAGAAAGATCTGTTTGATACCTGATTCTGTTACTTACTAGCTAGATGACCTTGGAAATGTCATTGATCTTCTCTGAGTTTCAGGTCTCTTGTCATTTAAATGGGATAATGATGCCCACCTCATAGGGTAGAATAAGAGTTAAATAATTTATGAAAATAATAGATGGCCGAACAAATTGGCCCTCAGTTCATGTTTGCAGTTACTGTTTCCATTATTGTTGAGTTCTTGTTGTTAGTAGTATTATGTGTCTACTGGGAATGCCAGAGCTTGAAGAACCAAAAAGCCTAATGAAGAAGTTTAGGATTGTTATTAGCATTTCCCAGGAGAAAGTAGTTGGAATTATGTGCTGGCAGGGATGTACACAGTGTTCAATGAAGTAAAAGTTACATGACTATTAAGACAATTCAAGTAATTCCTCTATAGGGAGATGAAATACTGACTTAGAATGTACACATCTCTGATAAAGCAAGAAAATCTCTTATTAGTATCCCACTTTATAGATGGAGAACAGAAGGCTTACAGTATTAATGTGACATGGCCCACATAATAGAACTAGGATTCAAAACAAGGATTTCTGAGTCCAATATTCAGTCCAATATTTATCCACTTATACCAGTCTTTGTTCTCTGACTTTTAGGAAAGCAGTCTTTCCCATGTTCTTTCCCAGCCAGACAATCTCTTAGTCATTGCCTATTTTGAATTTGCATTGTATGTTACACACACTTTATTATAGCATAACTATTTATTGTATTCTATCTCTTTCCACTAAATCTTTGTATCCCAGACTTACACTCAATCTGAGTTCCACCTCTAAAAAGCTGAGAGGGCAAGTTGCTTCTCTCCAACTTCAGTAAGAGCAATCAGAGTTCTTATCTGGACTCTTCTGGAATCTACAAGCACTTCTGCAAACAGGGAAGCATCCATGTAAAGACTGGTGGATAACAAAGATTAATGAAAAATTCAGGGCACATAGTTTAAAGCCTTTAAGATGTAGACTAAGGGTAAATTTTTGAGTTTAGGAGTTGCTTCTTGAAAGTCCTACCATTGGAGAGGTTAATCTGCCAGCAATATACAAGGACAGGTTAGCAAGAGATGGAGGTTCCAATAAAATCATTCATTGGTTAATTAAATTCTATTTTCACTCATTTTTACTACAATTAAAATATAAAAGGTCTGTTTATAATTTTAATGCCTTGATATGTATTGAGAAATACAATATTTTTAAGTGGTCTTTCCCTTTGCTTTTTCTGCTTTAATATAATGCAGTCATTATCCATGTGTGCCCACAGTGCTCCATGTTAAATTCACCAACTACTGTTCTGCACATTCCCACAGCCAATTTATTTCAATTTCATGAGGAGCAACCAACCTTACAGTGGATGACTGCTGACTGCAGTTCCACACCATCACACTTCGGAAGTAAACTCATATCAAGCAAAAAACTTCCACACATGAGCATGGATGTGATCAGTCCAATGGCAGCAGACCCTGGTTTCTGCATGTAGGGTGCATAGCTGCAGACAGCTCACCTGCCTCTAGCACAAGACTGAATTTTACATTTTTTTTTCAACTATAGAAAATGTAAGAGAAACAAAATAGGTTACACAGATTTTCAAACCAGTCTTTATCACATGTTAGGTCCTATTTACAACATAGTTGGTGGTGACCAGATATCATAAATACCTATGTTTACTTTTGAAAAAAATTATAGAATTCTTAGGGTAACAGCTTAAAACTCAAAATTTTCATGGTTATGGATTTAGGGCCTAAATATTCAAGAAATCTTCCTCAAATGACCATCATCAACCTAAAGTAGCTAATATTCGCTAAATAAATTTGTAGTGAGTTGGACACATGGGGTAGAAAATTTGTAGCACAAAGCCAATAAAGTTGCCCCTTTGTCCATTTGACCTTCCTGTGCTGGTCTCTGAATTTCTCTATATGCTGATTATATCAAACAATTTGATCTTTATAGAAGTAATTTAGCCTGTCATTTGACAAGATCTTTTATTCTTAAATGACTTTATCATTCACCACATTACCTTCCACTTGTGAAGAGCATGTTAGAATAAGCCAATTTGCTATTTAACATGTGTACTCATGAATTATTGGTTATGAATTGTCACACTCCAGCTAAAATAATGATTTTATTATAGAAGTGGATATTTTTATAAATGTATGTACAACGAACGGTCTATTGGCATAGGTTTTTCAAATTTGAGTTGTATATTATCATAAAGATAAACTTTTAAAGTGTAATATTAAGCAAAATTTTTTCATGCAATTTAAACAAGCCATTTCATTCAGGTCAGCATGCAATTCATATGCTAGTATTGGTACAAAAACAAATGGCACACTGCATTTTTTTTTCTTATTTAAAATAAAATCAAGTTTACCATCACCACTATATACTATCACTAGTTACAGAAATTAGGAAGAAAAAAGCAGTTAGTGAACATCAAATTTCAAACACTGTACATGTATTATCTCCTCTAAGTTTTACAATACAACAATGTATTATCTGAGTTTCAGGAGTATTAAATAATCTACCAAATGTGTTATTTGGCTCTTCAAGTAATGTAACTCCACAGGCTTCTGTCCTGAGCACTCTTTTTCTATGGTATACCTGGGTGTTCTCATCTCTTTACATGGTTTCATTTTCTATTTATATACTCTGATCACTCTCAAATCTGTTATTTCTCACTGAATCTTTCTCCTAAACTTCATACCCAGTCACCCAAGTGCCTTCTTCATATTTCCCCTTCCTGTCCCTAGTCACTTTGTCCTCCAAATGTCTACTATCGATTCCTTGTTCTCTCTACTCAATCTCCCATATTCTTCAGTGTTTGCTGGTACCACCATCCAGCCAAAGTAGGAGAGAACTGGTCATTTTATTTTTCTCTATTACCCCGATATCTTCTTATAAATTTTACCTCCTCCATATCATATAAGCTTAACTAGAGAATCTGTGTCTGTCCTTTCTACTCTTACTAACCTCTCCTTATTATGTCTATCACCATCTCTTGCCAGATGCCTAACAAGTTATCCTGCCTTCAGCTTTAACACACTGAACACTGCTGGAGAAATCTATATAAATAATGCAAACATGCCATTTCCCTTTTTAAAAGCCTTCAGTGGCTCTCCATTTCTTGTAGGAAATAGGCTGAGCTCCCTAACAAGGCCCTTCTTGATCTGGTTGATACTTTCTTCCATAAAGCTGCATTTTCTTCATCCTTATTCCTCACTTTATTATTCTCCAGAAACACTAACTTCTTATATTTTTTTCTCATATAACATGAGCTTTCTCTGAGCATAATATTTCTTCAGCATAAAACGTCTTTCTTATCCACACCCTCAGTTTTTCTAGCCGGCTCCTCTTTACCCTTTAAGATTCAGTAAATGTCACTATTACCAGAAATCCTTCTCTGACCTAGTCCTGCAAACATCAAAATGGTGGGGTTATATTTGGAAGTTGCTGTCTACAGAACTGAACTGACATCACTGGTGTTTGAGTTTAGAGAGCAGAAATGCATACTTGCAAATGAACTTGAAATGCCTAAGACTTGCTAAAACAAACAAAGAGAAACACTTCAAATAATTTTGGAAGATTCCTTTACTTCCTGAATTAACTTGTAAGATTTTTTTCCTAAGCTAAATTACTTAAATAGCTTTATTCTCCCCTTGAGTAAGGATAGAAACTGATTAGACATTCTCCAAGGCACAGATGGGAAAAATATCATCTCCCCTCCTCTTTTCTTAATCCCTAGTATAACCAGATGTAGTGAAAATCCCAGCTGCCTCTTAAAGGCCTGCTGTGGAGCAGTAGGATCCAAGAGACTGGGCCAGCCAATCAAGCTTAACATTTGCATCCAAAGGCCTTCCCAGAAGCAATAAATTCTGTTCCCCATTCTGCTACTTCTGGGAAATATTACTGCACAAAGAGATAAGCCTGTGCTTAGGGGAGGAAGACATTTTCCCAAGTTAGAACTTCCTTATTATGTCGTATGTGGTGATTTGAACCCAGTCAATTCAGGAGAACAGAGCAATTAATTTATAAATTTTTTAAATATGAATTACAGTATTTGAAGGAGAGAGAGAGAGAGAGCTGCTTAGACCAGGCTCATGAAGCCCATGTTTCTCAGATTTCAATTTAGTAGCTTTACAGTCACAGTATATAACTTGTCCAAAATAACATAAATAACAAATTATCAGTAAAGCAGAACTTCCATGATATACGCTTATGCACAGTGTCTTCTAAGACACTTCTCCCTTCCCACATACATTAGCTGAGTGGGGAAAAAGTATCAAAGAAAATACTCCGAGTGAAAATTTTGTTTCTCAAAAAGTTTTACATTTCGTGTGATTAAATGTGATTGAATTGTAAGAGAATTTCCTTAAACAGTTCATTCTTGTAGCTCAGAGATAGTATAGTCATAATCCGATTCAGATTCCATGTCTTATAACTGAGAATCCCATGTATGGAGCCATTCCGTGATTCACTGATGATTATGTGGTCAACGGCAGCCTGAAACCCCAAGTCCCCTGACCTGGAAGGAAGTTCTACCATACCTTACAAATTTCTCTTTCTTCAAAAAGTAATTATTTACAAATGTGAGCCAGTATTCAGAATAGGGATCTATAATGTTTCAAATCAGCAAAAATCATCTATGTGTCATCACGAATTATTTTTTATAGTGGCACTGTAGTCCATAATGTCAGATTGTCTTTCATATATACTCCAGGGTTGGAGTCTGTTTCTCTTCCCTGAAATTACACCTAGCCTGTCTTTACCATCCCTTCTCCTCTGGCAAACTCATTTCCCAGTCATGTGGATCTCATTGTTCATAACCATGCCACTCATTACCCTATGTTCATCTACCAAGAGACAGGATTCAAGCCACCTCTTTCTCAGGCATTTCTGGACTTGTCATGTGAATATTTATGGTCTGTAGTAGCAGGCAGTCTTATATGCTAATTGAAGGGAAAAGCTTTATTTGTCTTTTGAGTTTCTCTAACATCCTAGAACAACCTGGAATAAAATGAAGAGTATACTTTCAAGTAGCATCAAATCGATCTAAAAGGAAAGGTAGATTGCTATTTAACACTGGTAGCCTCTCGTTGATTTTAGAAGTAGGGCCTCTGTAATGATGTATTCAATTTTGCTCTTTCATCCTTTCCTCACTCAGGGCTCATTAACCACAGAGTCATCTTCCACCCTCGTCAACACCCACAAGCAACTCCCACAAGTTCCCATCCTTGCCAATGTATGCCTTGGAGTAGGTAGAAGGTCAACTAGTGACCACTAATGAGCAGTAAGCCTGATAAACTTGTGTACTGAGCCACCTGAGATGCTACTAGAAAGGATTTTTATTAGCTGCCTTCAAAAATTATTTTCTGGAGCCCTAGTAGCATCTTGAATGGCCAAAAGATAGACCCTATATAAAGGAAAAGTCAAATTTTATATTTGCTTAATTATCGACAATCTGTCATAGTATTGAATACTGTATAACATAGTAGATGGCATTCACATCATATAGCATTTATGGAGTTCCTAATACATGATAGCCAGACTAATGCAAAAATGGAGAGTCCTGCCCCCGCCCCTGGTAAAGAGGAACTAAGAAAAGTTGCATCTAACTGCACATTTTAATGAAATGGTCCCCCTCTTGTCATTGCTTTTCAGCATGTTTTGAAGTAGATATCTTCTATCATATTTCCTGGCAAGATTTGTAAGATCCTCTGAACTACAGAACTACAGCACGTGTCTTAAGCACACTCTCTTCAAACTCATCACTCATATAATCAGACATGATATGAAATTCCTTTGAAAAAAAAGGTCAATAAACAGATTCACACTCCAAATAAGTGTGTGAATTTTTAACTAGTTATTAAAAGTTTTCTATAAATTGAGCTATTATTGAACTTGAATATATCTAATTCAAATTCCAAATGGAATAAGTAAAGCAAATCTTTCTGGTCATATATAAGATCATTTTATTGCCTATAAATTAAGTTTGATAAGTTTGAGAGAGATGAAGATACTTGAAGCCTGATAATATTTAAGGTGATGTTTCTTCCATCAAGTTTTTAGTAAATAATAAATTCTTAATTATTTTGAGAATGATGGCTTTTATCTTCCCCCATATTGCTTAAGCCTCCAAGTTATAATACTATTAATCCAACTTGCTCTATATTTTAAATAAATGTGACACCTCTTAAATAAGATGACCATTAACATCTATCATTTTTAAAAGCTGTTTGAGAATGAAGAATTATGATGAGAGGAGCACCTGGTTTTAAAGAGAGATTTTACCCTTCTGCAGCCTTCCACTGAAATGTGTTTAATTCAGTTATGAGGGAAAGAAAGAAATATCTTTCAAAAGCTTCAGATTACTTTGTCATTTAATCCACATGTTTCTGATAGACTCTAACACAAAGCAAGACAGATGCTCATGGATTCCTAGGCAAAACCTACCTTAAGTTTGCATACATCTAAAAATGTTTCTTATGTTGGCTGCCTCAGCATTACAATTCTAATCAGGTTCAATCCTTTGGACCACTCCATTGTTTCTAAAGATATCCATATCAAAGCACTGTGTGTGTGTGTGTGTGTGTGTGTGTGTGTGTGTGTGTAGCTGTAGAAAAAAAACAGAAAAATGTTAACAAATTCATAGAATTAATTTTTATATTCCTTAACTATCAAGTCACTTCAGAAATCAAGAAGGCAGAAAATCTTAGAGAAAACAAAATAGACAATTACATTAAAATAATAACACTTAATGTTTATTTCATTTAATCCTCTAGATACAAGCATACCTTGGCGATATTGTGGATTCAGTTCTAGACCACCACAGTAAAGCAAGTATTGCAGTAAAGCAATAATGAAGTGTCTTGCCTTCAATTTGAAAAAAAAAAAAAAATGCAACACCTATGAAATGCAATAAAGTGAAGCACACTAAAATGAAATATACTTGTATATCATTCCCATTCTATAGATTAGGAAAACAGACTCATAGGGATTGAATAATTTGTTCGAGCCTGTGCTTGTAACCACAGCACTGTATTATTGTATTACAAATGTCTTTGCTTACTAACATTTTAGAAATACATTCGCTGCATAAATCCAGCTCTTGTGCATATACTTTTTCTTCTTCTGGCTAAAATAAAATAGAAGCATTTTACATTTCTTTAATTGCCAGCAGGTGTCTACAGGTTTAGCTTTCCATTTTTGGTGTCAGAACTCAATGAGCTCAAATTAGTGATTCCTGATAACCCTGAAACAAACAGGAATTCTTTTTTAAAATAGTCATTTATTTTTCTGACAAATATATATTAACAAAAATGGAAGAAAAATGCTCCTGAGTAGCTTGACTCTTCCCCTTAAATGAAGAGGAGACTAAATAAGGATTCTTTCAGACAGCAATAAAGAAGTGTCCTTTATTCCCCTGCTTCTGTTTTGTTGTTGCTCTTGTCATATCTTTATCAAGCACATACTATGTACCAGACACCGTGCCAAGCACCTGCATTTATGCATTCAGTGCTTGCCACACCTCATGAGGAGTCATTTTCAGGAGTCATTCTGTAAAAGGAATCTCTAATTCACACTTTAACTCTACCCTAAGCATAGCAAAAGTATATTGCCTTTTATAGGGAAGAATTCTGCAACACCAACATGATGTAATGGGACTAGTATAGACACCCAGTGTTCAAATACACTCTTTGCAACTTTTTTTTATATGATCTTGGAGACAATACCCAATTTCCCAATCCTTTGATTCTTATCTGAAAAAGGATACCAAACCCAAGGGATTATCATGAGGAAGAATTTAGATAACTTATAGATAACCTGGAAATAAGAGTTCGATAAAATAACAGCATTTTTTTCATCATCACTATCATTATCATCTTTCTTAAATGGTACATTCTCAGATTCTTTAGGAAAAAAATGAGTAGGAATGAGTAAAAAATGTAATTCTTCATGCAGTCATGGTATACATTGTATATATATATTATTATCATCTTATATTTGGTGACTAGAAATTATATCTCTATTTTTTTAAGATTATCAAGTGTTCAGCCCATAAAGGTTTGAAAAGTTAAATTTGGAGTTGTCTGAGTAAAACTAAAAGTCTTAATTCATTTCAACTGAAGCTGAAGGGGAAAGATTAGAGGTTACTCCAGAAAGAAAAAAATAAGATAAAGAAGACATAATTGAGAGAAAAAAAAAGAAAACTATATGCTAAGTATTTCTTCTTCATTCTCTACTTTTGTGCAACTTTTTTAACAGAGACTCTACCATTCACATATGTATCCTTGAGTCTTGTTATTTCTGATGAAGAGTAAACCATTCCCTTCACTGTTGTGTGTCTTAAGGCTTAGCAGATCACTTTATCTCAAAGTTAAACTGCATAATCCTCAAGAAAAATGGGTAGAAACTATTAAAAAACAACATATATATCAAATAACTTTTTCTTCTTCTTAGTTCAGGACTGCATTCTTCTTTGGCAGACATTGTAAAGTAACAAAAATGTTTACGGTCCTTGGCTTATTGATACAAAATTTAATATATGAAAAACTTATATTGTTCTATCAACTGCTCTAATATCAACTCCACTTTGATAGTAGATATGTCATATTCCTAAGTAAGGGCAAAATATCAGTCCCCTCATAGCTCTTAACATGCATGCATAGTACAAGGGCAGAACAAATAACCATTGTAGTAATATTTAATCCAGCTGATTTCTAGAAAGGGCACTGGACAGGGGTCCAGAGGTAAGTTGCAATCCGACTGGACAACTTTTTTGAGTGACTCTGAACAAATTATTTCACAAGTTACTCAGGTTCTTAATTTTCCCATCTATAAAATAGCCAGGGAGAGAAGTAGCCATCTGACTCTAAATTATTTGGATCTGTGTTTTTTCGGTATGTTTCATGACTGTTTCTCCTTCTTATCACATAATTTATATATGTATAGCTACACTTAATAAATTAAAAATCACAGAGTACTAGAGAGTAGAAACCCTCTAGAGATGTCCACAGCTGTGTTTTGATGAATCCTAGGATTCTTCAAAGAAGATTTGAGTTCTCCAAAATGCTTGATTTACTTTTCACATAAATTTTAAATAGTTTTTAAATCAAAACAGAACAGCATGGACACTCAATGTGTTATAAGCCAAATGCTAACACAAAACCAACAATGAGCTAACTTATATCTTCAATGACCTTACAAAATGCAAATGTCATACAATCCAATTTCTAAAATCAACCTACATTAATAAAATATTTCTTTATACTGTTATTTATATGGGAAGTTAAAAACAATGAATTAATTTGAAACGTTGATTTTATCAGTCAGAGATATGATACCTTGATGTATCTAAAGAATACTAGTCTGATGAAAGGGAGTATAACAAACTATGGTAAAGACAGAAGAAAGTAGAGACAGGAAACTAAGTATGTATGTATGAAGCTATTATAATTTAGTTGAATTTTTTTCCTTTTGATTTGAAGACCCATTTTGTTTCTTTTGAAGTCGGGTAGTTGAGCGTTGCAATAATTTGAAATATAGATTTACTATAGTAGCTTTGTTTTCCTTAGAAAACTTATTAAAAGTTTCCTTGTACATAAAGTTTTCCTTGAACAAATGGGGTTTTTTTTTTTCCCCAGCAGAAAAATAAATAGCTTTACTGGAAGGGATACTGAAGCAACAGGACACTTTCAGACAGGGAAGTAGCCAAGCAAGAGAAGGGTAACCTAGGGACCCAAGGGCCCAGTGACAAAACCTCCAGCACTTTTACCCCTACTGGCTGCAGGTGGTCATGTTTTGTTTTGTTTTTTTCCCAGAGCTTTTTTTTTTTTTAATTAGTTTCAAGTATACAGTACATTGGTTAGACATTTACATAGTTCATTAAATGATCCTTCCAATTGCTCCTTCCCTCCCCTGACCCTTCATCTAGCCAATATATTAATGCTAACTGTATTCCCTATGCCGTGCTCCTCATCCCCATGATCATCAGCTACTAATTTGTACTTAACCCTTCACCCCATTCTCCCAGCCCCCCAAACATCTTTCCCCTCTGTCACTCAACTGTCCACTATATTTGTGAGTCTGTTTTTGATTAAGTTGTTCTTTTTATTCCTTAGATTCTGCATATAAGTGAAATCATATGGTATATATCTTTGTCTGACTTAAATACCTTCTAGGCCCATCGAAGCAATATATTTTTCCATCCCTTTCCTTTTAGTCTGTGTGTGTCTTTTAATCTGAAGTGAGTCTTTTGAATTTTTTCTTCTTAAAGAAGTCCCTCTAACATTCCCTATAATACTGGCTTGGTGGTGATAAATTCCTTTAGCTTATTTTTGTCTGGGAAGCTCTCTGTCCTTCAACTCTAAATGATAGCTTTTCTGGATAAATTATTCTTGGTTGTAGATCATGGATCTTCATCCTGTTGAATATTTTTTGCCAAGCCCTTTTGTCCTGCAGTTTCTTTTGAGAAATCGGCTGCCAGTCTTATCAGTTTTTCCTTATAAGTAACTGTTTTTCTTGTGCTGCTTTTAATATTCTTTCTTTATATTTAACCTTTGGCATTTTAATTATGATGTGTCTTAGTGTGGGCCTCTTTGGATCCCTGATTTTTGGAATTCTCTGAGCTTCCTGGGGTTTTATGTTCATTTCCTTCACCAGGTTAGGGAAGTTTTCCATCATTATTTCTTCAAACAACTGTTCAACACCTTGATTTTCTTCAGTTACTCTTAATAGTGTCCCATATGCTCCTTAAATTATGTTTATAGTCCTGGCATCTTGTCTCTTGCCATTCTGATTGAGTGTCCTTGGCTTTCCCATCCTCTAGATAAGGCATTTCATCCTTTCCTTCATTCACTGTTTATTCCTTTGTTTATTCCATTTAATATACTTCTCATCTCAGATAATGTGTTCTTCATTTCAGACTGGTTCCCTTTTATAATTTCCATTTCCATTTTCATGTTTTTTATCTCTCTGCTGAATTTATCTACATCTCCCAAAAGTTCATTGAGCATCTTTATAACCAGTGTTTTGAACTCTATATCTGATAGATTACTTGACCCCATTACCTCAGGATCTCTGTTCTGTTCTCTGATATGGGTTCTGTTTCTTTGTCTTCCCATTTTGGCTGCCTTTCTGCATCTGTTTCTATGGACTAAAACAAAGCTCTTAAGTCTCCCAGTTTTATTAGTGTGGATTTGTGACACTGTCTAGTGTCACGGTCCTGAGAAGGGTTCAGCTGCAGGCCAAATTTAGCCCAAACCTCTGCCCCTCTAAGGCCACCTGTTAAGATTCAGCAAGTAATCCACAGATGCTGTGCTTATAGTTGTCTCAAAAGGCCATACCAGAAACCAAGGCCAGCTGCCTCCTCCAATGTGAGTCTAGGCACTGCTCAGCAAGGGGCAACTGACTCTGAGGACACACCTGGATGTGGCTTGGGTGGGGACATAAGTTGGGGGAGTCGGAGTTTCAGGAAATCCTTGGGGTGGGGCAACCTTTGTTATACAGTTTGATGACATCACCGCTATGGCAGCACTGTGTCAGGGCACACTGGGAGTGGGGAGGGCTCAACAGAGGAATAATTGGCACTGCTTGCACTTCTGTACAGAGCAAGTCTCACCTTGGCTCTCACTCCAACAGTGTCTCCACATAAGTCCCTGGTACCCCTTACACACAGCTGAATCTGCACTGGTGCTCAGAGCAAGCAGATCCATCACTGCAAAAATCCACGTGTGCATGCAGCCCCGTTAAGAGGTGTCTGTCGTTGCCACAGCCTCCAGACATCCCACTCAGCCGCTGGCGCCAGGCAGCCCCGTCCTTTCCCTGTCCTACCTTCTGCCATTGCAGGATACTTTCTTGGATTTCTCCCTAGTTGTATGGCTTGTACATCCCAGGCAATTTTTTTCTTGCTGCTGCTCCTTGTTTCTGTCACAACTTTGATTCAACAAAAGGTTGTATTTTTGGCTTGGCACTGCTACCCGCCAAGGATGAGATGATGAATCTGAACTTGGGAAGACCCAGACAGAATGGGAAAGAGTTATGTATAAAAGGCAATATGGAAAAAGAAATACAGAATTCAATGACTGATTCGTATACAGAAAGATGTAAACATTGCTCTTGCATCTCAGTAACTGGGCATATGATGGCAACTTTGACAGAAATCGTAAAGTTGCAGTGTTAAAAGAAAAAATTATCAGCACAATTTTAGAAAGTTATAGTTTGAAGAGACAGCAGGACTTCTGGTAAAAATCCCCAATGAACAGACCAGGTTCAGGAGAGAAGTCTAGCTAGAATTATGTATTTGGTAGTCATTTGTGTCTGTAGGCTTCAGATGTCACAAATTACGTTATTCTTGAATCTGGAAGTGCCGGACAGATTGGCAATTTTCGGCCACTCTTTCCAATAAAAAGTTCACATTCTGATTTCACTGTGACTTGATAAATTGCCTCAAATCTCATACCTCATTTTCCTTGTTGCAGGGTGTCAAAACCAAATCTATCTCCACTTTAAGTATAAAAGTTTAAAAACAGTGTCGTGTATGTGTAAACTGAAAAATTACAACTTCTTTTACCTGAGCAGTATGGAAGCATGAATAAAATAATAAATCATTTTCACCAATCAATGCAAGTAATTTAAGTTTACAAAGGTACATTTGAATTACTATAAAAGAAAAGGAGATTTCTATTTGATTGTGGGATGTATAGCATCATCAAAAGGACAAGGTAAATGCCGAGGAACATTTTTCTGAATGTTGGAAAAATTGACTGGGTATTCAGCAGAAGCTAAATGAAAATGTCAGGGTAACGATGAAGATTTTGCACTTTAGCACGCTGATGTTTGGTACATTAGCAACGTTTGATTGTAGCTTCATGAAAGTAGGGAATCAAACTTTCAAAGATTGCCTATACTAGAATACACTAGAATGCTCCTTTATTTTGCATTCCAGGATTTTTCTAACACATACATTTTTTTAAATAGTATGTTATTTGGTTAATGTAGTATATGTCTCACTCCTGTAAGTATAAAATATTCTAAGCTTTCTCAGATACTGATAAATAAGCGACAAGGGTTCAACAAGTATCTACCACGTGCCTACCATAAGGGTGCACATTATGATAGTTTAAACTGATGTTACGATCTATTGAAGAGACAAGATTAGACACTTATAAAGTAATATTCAGGATTTCATTCTGTGATAAGAAAGAGTAGGAGTTGGGTGGAAATACTTCCTTGGTTGACATGAGCATCTTGCTTTTCATTCAAAAAGGCACTTAGGGGGACATCACCTTGTCCAGCTCCACACTTTGACTTTTAGGGCCACAGGAGATTGGTTGGTGGTGGTAAGCAGAGCTTATTCTCTTGATAGAAGTAGAAGGATTGAGAGATTCAGGTGTGCGCTAGAGTGATTAAGTTTCTGAACAAATGAGATCCTAGGGAGAATAATTAAAACAAGCTATTAATTAAAAGCTTTGATCTCTGGACTGGGGGAAGTAAATCAAAGTGGCAAGCTTTCATTCCAATTCATGTCATCACTCTGAAGCCCAAAAGGGTAGCCTAAAACAACATTATCTGGAAATTTCCTGAATGCTTGAAAGGAGTTGAGTTGAACTTAGTCTGAAAAATATGTCTATGTTTAGAATAAATCATGAATTTTTAAATTTAACATTTAGACAGAAAATTACTTATTTTTTCATTATCAAAATAATAAATGTACCATTCCACTTAGTAGACATCCTTTCAGCTTTTAACTACTGAGCATTTATTAACAGTCAGACATCTGCTACCTGCATTATCTCATTTAAACCTCATATAATATTGGTACTTTAATTATCCTAGTTTACAAAGGAAAAAAAAAAGACATGGAGTATCTTGTCAAGATTCTTCAACTCTCAAGAGATGAGGTTGGGATTAGAATTCAAACATGCTGACCCCAAAGTCATCTTGTTCACCACCCTATATTGCCAGCCTTGATCAGCAATAAACTTCAAGTATTATATATGAATGTGCTGGGTAAATTAGTTCTTGATTGCAAATATACCTCTAGTCTCCAAGTATTATTTTATACTACATATTATTATTACACTCTTTTGACTATTATTGAATAGTCAAAATAATGACTATTATTGAAGATGGCTAGTATATCTCTATAATTTTCATTTTTAACATGTTATCTAATGTCTTTTTTTTTTTGCTTAAACATTTCTTCTTGGACAATAATGTATTGCTTTTGTTAAACTAAAAGAAAAAACTATTCAATGAGTTTATTTCATGTAAATGGCATATCCCTTATGGTTAGAGAAAAAAATCATTTCTTGTGTTTTTCATTAATTATAACGACAACTGATCAATTTTATATATGGGTTCTTTCTGTATATTAAAATTGATTTTCTCTCCATTTTTAATTCTGCAAGTATTATCTGGGAATCAAGAAAAATTATTATTTCATTATTCCATGAATGCACATTATGGGTAGTCATTTTTTATAGGTCATATCAAATATTCGTTCCAAAGTATTATTCCTTTGCATCTAAAAATATCAATAATAGCAGTTAGGTCTACCATTTCTTAGATAATTGATATGTTTCAGGTACTATACTTAGAACTTTTTTTGCACTTGTCACTTTATATCATCGTTATTCATGACCATCCCATAAAGAGGCTATTATTGCCCATAATTATACAAGAGCAATGTGGCTCAAAGAAGTTAAATAACTTTCCTAAGTCATAAACTACAAGTGACAAAAGCTGTTTTCAAAACCAAGACTTCTTGGCTCCTAACATTAAATTTTTACCCTATCATCATACTGCCTCCAAGATACCTTTGAAAGTTTTGAAGATTAAACCATCAATGTAAAAATTAGATCTTGAGCTTGTTTAATTTTTGCCTTGTGCTTCATAAACACTTAACATGTAATCTTTGATCTTAGGTGAATAAAAATTAAATTTAGCTGTAGTTCTATAATTTTTATCTTTGTATATTTACTGTCACATCAACCCTTTGTGAGCATTGCTGACCTTTCCCAGTACTGATATTTATGTATGTGATCCTGCTTTTGTATTGACTATGAATATTTCTTTTTTATCCCTGTACAAATTCATTGCTGACATGTTGTTAGCAGATATTCATTCCACTCTTCAAGCAGTAATGCATCAAAATATAATCTTAGATATTCATGTCCTTTCTCAAGCCCAGCACATACTGATTTAACCATCACGTCATTCATGGATATTTATTTCCCTATAACAAAGCAACATAAATAATTAATATTGATTTCCCCAATCTTGCCTCTAAGCCATACAGCTTTTAGCAGTATTGATTGATAGAGAAAACTTTATCTCTGAAGCTCTCTGACATTTAAATATTTAGCTTTCATTTCATAGAATACTAAATATCACTGGGGTATACAATAAGAACTGCTTTAAGAAATCAGTAATTTAAACTAAGAACCTGAGAAATAAACTGAAACTAGTATATCTGTAAGATTTTTAAAAGCTATCTCAAGAAACTTACATCCTCAGCAGCAAATTTATATTTTTAATCTCAAAGAGACAGAAACATTATTGCTCTTTAATAAAACCTTGAATGATGTTTTGTTATATTTTCCGAATGCAATAACACCAAAAACTAATAGCCTATTAGCATTTATGACTTAATCTCTTAATTTACAAACAGATCACTCTTGACATCTGTTCAACTCCTATTTTTAACCCCAGCTCTGCAACTTTGAGCAAGTTACTGAACTTTCTCCAAGCTATTCTTTCCTCATCTTTAATATGTGAAATAAATCCACAGATTAAATGAGAATGTGTGTGTGTTATATAGCATATTTGTTGACATGTACATAAGCAAATATATATGATGTGCTATATAATATATCACCAAATATATATCATGCTATATTTTAAATATATAAGAAATATAAAACAAACATTTCCTGGCATACATGTAGTAGGCTCTCAATAAATGTAAATTTCCTCCTTTTCCTTTATATATATGTATATATTATATATATATAATATACTATCTGTTAAATACATTATACTTTATCACATACTATATAGTATATTACATACTTTATTGCCTCTATATCACATACTATGTGCATACCTGTTAATTAAATTATACTTTGCAAGGCTTTCATTCAGGATAAGACCAGGATGAGGCAGGTACACAAAATTTAAAATTTGGGGCAAAAAAACTCAGTAATCAAGTAAACACTTAAATGCAATTTTAAAAAAATCAAAATTTATCCACAATTCCATGATGAACAAAATTTCAAAGTATTAAATAGAGGCAAGATTAGTATTACTGGTTTTTCCTTCATCTCGGGCTCCAAGATGGCTCATCTCAGCACTGCTTCCACCAGAATTACATAAGCATATTTCACATCTCTTAGGCTCTCTGTAAGAACAATATTCAACATGTCCACATTCTTAGTCTTGGGCCTCTTGTCTGAGGTAGCTCACAGCTTTATTCTTTCTTCCCAGCCTAAGGCGGAAAGGTTTAAGGCTTGAAACTGGAGATAGGAATAAAGGCTGAAGAGCTGAGAACTTGAGAAAGCAAGTTCCAGGGTGTCATGGAGATCTAGTGATGAGACAGCTTCACTTCTAGCACTTGTCAAGCTTGGAAGGCCATAAACATCTGTCTCTTTGCCCATTCTGCTTCAACTTCCTCCTCTAAGAATGATTTTATGACAATGAACAAAAACCCATGTCTCTATAATGATTCTGAGAGGCACAAAATAAATTTCTGGTTCCTCTTAAGTCTATAAGTATAACAGAGTACACCACAGTTATTTTTCTATAGGACTTGGGGTAAAAATGCACTGATGACTAATAATTATTTAAGTACTTAGCATATATAGGTATGGAGTTTTTTTAATAATGATTTTGAGAAATTGGAATGATACATTCTCTTTCTATAATGTTTTCCTATTATTTCATGTCACACCTATTCCCAAATATTTAAATAAGCCTCTACTAAAACTAAATCGTAGACCAAGTTAGAGTGCTTGACGTTACTTGGTTTTGATCAAGTTTTTCACTGAGAGCAGATACACTGCTGTCTTTGGTTACCCCAGGGGAAAGAATTGTGTCATCGAGTTAACCCAGTAAACAGAATAACCAGGCAGTGAGTGGCTGATGATGTCTCCATCCCTCAGTTACCAAATCATGCACAAAACATATCTGCAGTTAGTGTTGCCACGTGTACAGCATTTCAGGTGGGCTACAGTTTGGCAGGAAAAGGCCATTCAAAACTTCAGAAAGTCCCTGATTTATTTAAATGAATATGCTGAAATTAATGGAAACACAGTGGCTCCCCACAGCAGGAGCAGATAGGCAGCATATGGCTTCCCTCTTGCCACTGGGTTCCCTGAGGGGCACACAGCTGCCAGAGACACTTCATCTAGGGAAGGCCCTGCTAGCATTAAAGATATATATAGCCAAATTTTTGCTATGCCACAGGCTTTCAAAACATGGGGCATAGGATGCCAGCCCAGGGAAACTTAGGCTAATAACCTACGTGCTTCCATTAAGGAAATGTTTACAAACTTTAGGCTTTACATGTTCTTCTACAGACTCTCACCAGGAAGCCCACATCCTATTCTGGTACAGAAAGAGTCAGGTTTCCCTCTACAGTATATCTGCCTCTAGAATTCTGATGTCACCAAAACCATTTTCTAGCAGAATACCCCTTAATAGAGGTATATTAAACTTTTGCTAAGTAGTTTCAATACACGATTTGGTCTGAAGATAACAAATTAACATCTCTGAAACATATTTTGTTCTTACAAAAAGCAAAGTTGAGTGCCTGTTGAGTTCTCAGAGCAAAATAATGAGTTTGAACCTAGGCCTACCTGACTTATAAAAGACTGTGCTTTATTACCATGTATCGCAGTCATCTGGAATGCTTATTAAATGCAGACTTTCTGGGCATCTCCCTATATCTACTACTGAATCATACCTTCTGGGGATGAGGCCCAGAAACTGTTATTTTATAAGCTCCCAGTTGACTCATGCACACTGGAGCTTGAGTATCACTAATTTTTATTCTGGTTGCATTAACTCCTTTGGAATTTGAAGTTCTGGTTGTCCTGGGGGAGATGCCCATAGGTAAACATGTTGTCAGCACCACTGTGACAATTCTTTGCCTTCCTCAAAAAAAAAAAAAAAAAAAAAAAACCCACATGACTGCTTGGCTTTACTGTATTACAGTCACTACCCAAACCTGAGCTCAGCCTGCCTGCATCAGAACGAGCTGGCAGTCAGGGCCACACAGAGGAAAGCGAGTAAACTTCCCAGGCGATCATCTTGAAAAAGTAGGCCAGCTTTTTCTCCTTGCCTTCTATCTTGAATTCTGTTAAAAACAAAGAGTATTTTTATCAGTGGAATCAAGCATGTATGCCATCTGTTTCCTCTCAGGTATCAGAGTTCTATGTTTTTCATTTAGCAACAAATACTTATTTCACCCCTCCTTATGTTTATGCATCCTCACCTCCCCTTCCATCTGCTTTATTTGATCAGGTTTAATCTATACATTGGTACATCAATCTATTCTTTTTGCTTTATTTTATTTCCAATTTAGGCCTAAGCAATTTTATGTTTTAAGATTTTGTGAAGCTCTATGGATTCCTTATTTCTTCAAAAATGTACTTCTTGGAAAATGTACAAATAATATTTGTATCTTTGCTGTTTCTTAAGTTTATTATTTAGATGCATGAAATATTATATATATTAGACAGATATGCTAGAAGGAGTTGTTTAACTAAAATAAGCTATTTTGTTTCCATTAATACTATTGTAGTTATATAGGTTAACACATTTGAAAGCATGAAGAACATTCGCTAAATTATTTTGCATTTGTAACAGAAAAAAAAAACCAGTGTTCTAGTATTGTCATTGAAAAAGAGAGCATGGAGTAATTGAGATAAAGATTGAAAATATTTATATTAATAATGATTATTTATTCCCAATGATTATTGATCATTAATGTGGAAGGTAACATATTAATCTATTTTTTAAAAATACATGTGAACCTAACATTACTCTAAAAAAGTCTTAAAAATATATAAACTGTTATTCAGAAATATTTTACTTGACATAATTAATTTGAGCCTAGGATATGATATTCATTGCTTCTACAGCTTTCATGATCTTTGCAGTCTATTGATCCCATATTTTCTAAGGAGTATCATTGGGACATAAGAAGACATCGTGTTAGGAATGCATAATTCATTAGGTTAAACAGCATATGTCATTGACTTGGGTTTCTTTCTTCACGTTGCTCCTGAAGTACATCAGGACACGCTTGGAAGGCAGCAATTCAAGATGCAGAATTCATGTATCGTTTCTCTGGGAATGCCTTTGAATGTGCTTGGGTAGCTGTCTCGTGTGAGGCCTGAACAGAATTGCTGAGAGCCCAGGAGAAGCAGGTTCCAGGCATCGTGCAGTAATCCTGTGCGGCTCTGCCTAGTTTGATATCTCAGGAAAGGTCCTCAGGAACTATCAGGATCATTGCTGAGTGATTGACACACAGACAGTACAGGTCAGTGTTGCACCTGGGGACTCACAGCTCACTCACAGTACAGCACACATATGCAGAATTCCAGAGCAGCCCCTGTGGTGCCAGGTAAGCATCTCATCTTTACTTCTAAATAATCTGAAGTTACTATTGAAAAATTATTGAGATTTAAGACTCTTCTTTGCTACTACTTCAAAATGTCATTACTAATTTTCTATGAGAGGGCTTAAATATGTGCATTTTTTGGAAGGTGACTAAAGATGGAAATAAATACATGGCTGACTGAGGTAAGTAAACTGAAAATGTGGCCAGGAAAAAAAAAATCAACCTTCATGTAGACCAATCATTAGGGACTTAACGATAAGACTTTTTATTAATCTTACATGACAGTAAACCGTCACTTACTCAGATGGATGGAATAGAATGTTTCCATTTGGCAAAATATTTGATTGTGAAGAAAAATTTAATCAATCAAATGCAAACATTAGTAAAATGAGGAGAAATAGACACTGTAAGCGTATCACAATTTCATATGAACTTTCATTTGTCTTTCAAGCACAGAAAAAAATGATTGTCACTGCTTTAAATCACTTGAGAACCAAAATTCTTTTCAGAGTTCTATCACTTATTGTTGAATCTACCTGTGTATGCCCATGATCCAGGGTCCTACATCAGAGAATCATTTATCTGATTTGTGTCAGCCACTGAAAACTTAAGGAATATCACTTTTGTTTACAGAAAATTGAAATAGGCATAGTATGATATATTCCTATGTCTCCAGTCCATTTTAAGACAGGACATCAAACTCAAATTGTCCTTGGACAAGTGAGCAGAAATAACAAAACTTAAAACCCTAGATTATTTTCATATAATCTTGTAGGTCCATGATTATGAGAAAATCTTATGTTAAAAAAAAAAAAAGATAATTAGGTGTAGAGAGCAATATACAGTTTTCTCTGATGATACTCCAAAAATGGATTCTTATTGCAGATCCTGTTACGATCTTTTGATGTTGCTAGAATTGTTACCATAGGAACAATAATACTAGTAAACATCACTTACACATACATAGCACATAATCTGGAAAATAATTTAATTATCTTTAGAATTTTATACTGTTGTCTTTTGCAGCGTTTGTGTATATGTAGTACAACCCATTAAGCCCTCTTTTAGGTAAACATGTAAATTTGCCAATTGCCAGCTTTTATTGCTTTAAATCCTCACATACTTTGTTACATTGAAGTGTTATCTTTCTTCAGCATATAAGAAAAAAGTATTGAGTTCAACTGTCATTTTTATTTGGAACACTGAGTCACAGCAGTGGTGGGTGCTGAGCCCTGATGGACTGCCATAATCGAATAAGAAAATCAAAGAAAATATTGGTGCTTCTGCACATTTATGTCATGTTTCACCATTACCCAGTGATTTTTATCTGGAGTATTATTTTCAAAATGCAAAATCAGAACAAGTGCCATTGTGAAATTCCTTAGGTATGATTTTTCTGGTTTTTCATTAAAAATCACAAACTGATCACATGCAAGAGAGTTCAACTAAAGCCACTTTGGAAATTCTTCTTCTTAAAAGATTAATTAATAAAACAAGTACTAATTTCAGGTCCATGGTTTACTTTTCAAAGAATATGCTAGCTCAGGTTATATTGAAAAATCTTGAAGTCTGAATTCAGAACTTAAAGTGTTAACATATTGCCAGAAGACAAATTGGGAGAGATTCCCATGTCATGATTGTGAATTTGTGAAATACCTGAGGATTTCCTGAAATACTGTAATTAGGGAGTTTTAGAGGAGTATTAGGAAAGATAAAGCACACCACCTTTGACCATTATAAGCTTCTACTAATGTCACATCTATCATCACCTCTTTGACCTACCATTTCCCCCAAAATCAGCTCATTTATTTTAATATAGATCAATTACTCTTCAATTTTTGTCAATAAAGTGTTCCATTACTGCAACTATGTAATAAACTGTCAAGGCACCAAAGTTATTTCCCCTGAATTCTAAAAGCAGACAGGAAAATAGACAATAACACTTGTTAACAAGGATTATGCATTTAATAATGTACACAAAATACTGCCTTTATGATATAGGAATAGAGCCATGGGCCTAAGGACATGAATCTCTTCCCTGACATTCCTCAGCAAGACATTTCCTATTTTTTTCCACTGACCAAAAGGGCTTGGCTTAACAACATCCTCAGCCCTCATCAGAATAAGGGAAAAGGGCTTTTAATTATCTGGGTGAGGACCCTTTCCAATAGCATCAGACCTCAAGCATCTATGGCCCAGGAGGCACAACTCCGCTTACAAATGACTGAGGAGAACAACAGCAGGAGATGACCCTTTCGGTCAGACCTCTTCAGCTGGGTCAGTCATGACAATCATTGACTTAGCACTGGGAACACCAGAATACCTGTTAACTTTCTTCATACCCTGGCTCATTTTGTTCTGAGAATCATTCTCCAAGGAAATAACCATGGAATAAGCTTCCAATAAGCTTTCATTTTAAATTAGCAATAATTCTGTTTTACCTTTCCTAGGTGGAAATAGCCATGTATCTACCTGTACCACTAAAAATCAAAAATTATTCTATCTCTATTAGATATAGCCTGAAGAAACTTTCTAAGTTTTGTGTTATATCAGTGTTCTCCATCATATTCGGAACTTGGCACCCTAATAATCAAAGGTTTCAGAATCTGACCTTGCCTCTGGCAATTTGCTCTCCATACAGTTATCATAGAAAGATTGAGAGCGTTGGTATCAGCAATTCTCTAAGTCTCAGTTTCCAAATGCAGAAAATGAAGAGCATAGTCTTACTCTATAGTACTGGCATATTGATGAAGACTAAACTAAATAATGCATATAAAGGTACATAGCACAGAATCTAGAATAGATTATAACTTCTATCATTACATTATCTGCAGAACTGGTTAAAAAGAAAATTGTGCTAACATTCTTAATAATATCAGTTTTACTTGGGCTTGTTTTATAATTCACTTCTCCTATGACTATAATTCATGAATCTTTACTTTCAATTCTAAAATTAATTCAAGTTCCAGGTCAGTGTTTTTGAAACTTGATAAAAGGAAATGCTCATGCAGCAATGATAATACTTGTTTATCATAATTTTAGTAGTACAATGCAGAAAAATCATAAAGTCCTAGAAACCAGAAATTTTAAAAGCCTGACAAGTCATCAATTCTGCTTGCCCACTCTTTGTGAATTTGTGCAATTTACAAAGTTTTTGTCTGGTCTTCATTTCTAATGTCCCAAATGATGAAGCTGCTATTTCCCTTGAAAAACTCACAATCAACAAATATTACTGTCAAAGACCATTATGATACTCTGACCAAATTTTATTTTCATTGATTCCATACTGTTATTTTTAGTTATGACCCAGAGTATCCCCAAGCTTTGTAATCCCGTCTCTCAGACTTCTATATATTAGATGCCCAGCCTAGTCCTTTCTTTATCTTCATAATTTCCTAAAGATTTTCTCTCACATATTTTTCTCCTTTGATCAAAGCACCAATACTTACAGTTTTTGTGATGTATTTTGGCAATCCCTACTGTTTATTAGTGTAAGGTTTTGCAACTCTTGCTTTTCATTAGATTGCCTCAAAAGTCAATTTAGTTTGACCTTATGCTTTTCATTGTGTTGACACTTTTTCCATAATTCTCAATCATACTTACACCCTTTTAGATCCTCATAAATGTGTACGAAAAGACTCTTGAACACAAATCACACACTACACCCAATGTCAAAACTCCTTTGGATTAGGAACCATGTTGTATAGGTCTTTTTTGTGCCTAAAATCACATAGCTGAGAGTTTTGCACATAGTAGTTGCTCAACAAATGTTATATGGAATTCACTTCCTACTGATCAACATAGCAAATTGAAATAAAAGCAATACCCTTCTTGGGATTTGAAGGTAAACTAGTAAATTTTACTAAATTAGAAAATAATAAAAACTGTTTTAGAGAAACTTCCTAAATCAAGAAATTATATGTGAGACAATTAACAAGTAAGATTCAATTTAACTCCACTTTTAGGTTGCTGTATAAAAGCTAGGCACAAAATTATAAGCAATAAAACTACCTAAGTTCTTCCCAAAAAATCACCAGAAGTTATTCAAATTATATGTGAAAGAAATATTTCTATAACCATACCACAGAGATTATACTTTTTATTGGTGTTTATTTCTCCATTTCAATTACCCTTTTTGCTTACTCTGTTGCTTACTTTTGTGGAACCATTTGTTATAAGCGGTCATTGCAAGTACCCTGGCATTGCACTGCAGTGTCAATTTCATATCTCTTAGCAAATTTCTCATTCAACTTCTATATGAGTACTTAGACTTTTAAATAAACCTACTTAATGAGTACTCTTATAAATTACTTTACATGGATTGTATCCCTTTTAATGCTCTGATAAAACAATACATTTATTTGTTTATATTTATTATAAAGGTAATAATGCATTTATTTATTGTCTGAGTCTTCAGCTAACTTATAGGCTCCATGAAGTGAGTGGTCATATCTGTCTTGTTCATTACTATATCTATCTCATCCTACTACTATTTGTCTAGCACAGTGTCTAGCATTTAAGATTTATATAATAAATACTTATTGAACAAGTGAAAAAAATGATGGATGGGATAGGTGTAATTTTATTGTGATAAAATGTCCATTAGCTTAAGATAGTAATGAATTAATCTGCGACATTTTTAATTTTTAGTATTCCTTGTATGGGTATAAATTATGTAGGAATACAAATTTAAAGTTCCTTTGATTCGTCTATGTACAATGTACTATGTACTATAGCTGGTGAGGTTTCCCATACTGTCCTTAACAAAGATATCGGTTGGACAGAATCTATTTAATTTCTGCTGAGTCATTTCTCACCATTGGAACTCCATTCTCCTAATGGAGAAGTATCCAGCAGGGAAATAGAAGCTGCTGGAGTTACATTGTATCTCAAGAAGGCAAAATGGCTTGGCATTGAGAAAGTAATAGCCAGACTCTGTATAATAATAATTAAACAACAGATCAATTAACCCAAATATCAGTCATTTTTATTTAACATCATTGCAGCTGTTGTCTAGAAGATAAAAAACTGTTATATTTCCTTACATTTGAAATTTCATAGGATGTTTCTTAACTAGAGAAATTCTAGTCATAGTCACTATCCACTGAACATGTTTACTGTGCAACTTGGTATGTGTCTTAGTTTGTTTTAATGATAATGCCTATGCCGTATTTAATACATTTAACACTAAAAGCAACTATGCTTTTCTTTCTGCATTTTTTTCCAATGTCCAAGTTGCCTGTAGCTTCTGCAGTGTGGATTTTTTAAAATGCTTATTTTGATTTACTAATCATTTCGGATGTTACAGAACAATCTCCACTCTAAAAAATATCGAGACCTTATCTGCTCATTTCTAGTCTACCTCATGTTTTAAATGTTAACAAATTCACTTAACAGTCTAGACTGTGTACTATACATGCCTAATAACACATAACCCAGTTTTCTAAATCTATATAGTTTAGTCTCATCTTCATTTAAAATATGGTTTTCTAACTATGTTTAGCATGTTAACATTTTTTAAAAATATGATTTAGAATATTTTATAATTTTGTTATATGTAAATTCTAAAGATATAACAAAATTCATTAACCTTTGTGTAAGAAATAGTTCATTAGAAGGAACAGAACTCACATACTGTAGAGAGGTTGTAAACTATATGCCAGACCTTTTCCCTATACTATCTCATGTAATCTTCATCACTTTAGAGAAGATAAAGTTAAAGGAAGTTCAATAATCTACTGAGGGCCACACAGATAATTATAAAAAGCTCTAATTTAAACCAGGTAATGAGTCCAAGCTCATGACATCACCACACAACAGTTCAGAAAAGACAATGTTGTAAGTAATGTGAAATGCTAATATCCTCAAGACTCACCACAGAACCCAGTAGGAGACACTAATAATAATGAAAAACAGTGTCTCCACTTCAGCAACTCCGGAAAATAATGAACTTTAAAATATGGTCTTATGGAATGATGTAGAAGAATGATCAGAGCCTGTTGAAATTCATCAGGAAATATTTTCTGGGAGTTTTTAGATCTGACCTGAGTTTTTGAAAAAAATTAATTGTGATACATGTCTGCAAGGTGAAGGAGAGACTACATAACATATATCTACTTTTAAAAGTACATAAGTCTCCAGAATGTAAATATAGTTTATAAGATGAATCTTTACAATCATCATCAAAAATTACTGTTTACGCTCTCTGCTATTTCGTGCCCTCCTGCACCTCTTAGCTAATATACTTAATCTTAACAATTATCTTTTTTTTCCCTCAAGTATGTGAAAATAAAACACAAGCCTTTAGCAAATACACTTTTATTGTTCCCCTAATTGCAGATTTTCATGAAAATTAAAAAACAAAGGAGCTGAGATGTGTATACTTTAAGGTCTATACCCACTTTATTCTAATAAGCTGATTTAGCTTATTATAATGTTTACTGCAATGACTATATGATAGGTTTGGACAATTTTAAGTACACTTTGTGAAATTAAACCACATTAAAAAAAAACTAAAATTCAAAAGTTTGTCAACTAATAACTATGTTTCTTAAAATATGTTTCATGCCATATACTAGTAGCTAAAATATTTAACTTCAACAGTCCCATCACAGTGATTCAAAATATGTATGTGTCAACTGATACAAAGAAGTTACAGTTATGTGTTCACGAAAATCTATGAGATTGACATGAAATATCAATCCTAAGAATTCTGAAGTTTTAATATTTGTAAGTCAGGATGAGAGTTAAAATCTTTCAAGGATGTATAAGGAATCTTTATTTGGTGAAGTAGCAATGGAATTCCAGCACTAATATATAATTAGTTTGAAATAGGAACTTTTGATGCCACAGCTGGAGAATAGAATAATATAAGCCACTACAGGTAGTAATAATTGCTGAAGGTAATTATAATGCAGCTTGAGTGGTAAACATTAATGAAAAAAAAAAAAAACAGATTTCTAGGCAAATAAAATCTCAAGCATCAAAAAAGACAAAGTTTGTGATAAATGATTCATTTAGGCACGCAGTGCTGTGTGGGCAAAATTGGATTGCAATCATAGCCATTTCAAAAAATGAAAACATTAAGAGAAAAGAAAATTGGACAGAAATGGCATGGAAATTATAGCCTTTGATCCATTCTGAAGAATGCTTATTTTTTTCTGAAGCATCATCATGAGTGGGCAGTAAACTCTTTCCATGATCCTGTTAAAACCTTTATGAAAGCCTGGAGACCCTGAGAAAGAAATAATCAACTCAGGACTGATAATGGAAATAGTTTTCAGGGATAATCCTTTTTTCCATAAAACTGTGCAAAGTTAATTCCACTGTTAAAATACTATTCAATTTTTCAGTGGACACTTTTAATTTCAGGAGACACTCCCTCCTGAATCCTAACTAAAGTTGGACCTGTCCAACTAAAGATTAGTTAATAAGCACATGTTTCATGGTAATAGAGAGAGAACACAATTTCACAAAAATAGAGTATTTTAATGTTCTCAGTGTTACGTCATGGAAAATATTATCAGTCCAAGAATCATCCTATGAATAACAATGCACACCTGGAAGCACACATAGGCATATTTATGAAAACTGATCTTTGGCTATTATAACTGATGCTCTGTAGTTTCCAAAGACATGTAGTGCTAGGTCTGTAGATGCAGAAACTTAAATTCCTACAGCTTTGAAACAATAATGATCATAGACTTGTTCAATCACTATTAAAATGTCTGTAATTTGATTGTAAGACATTAATATTGAAATTACCCATTGGCTTTCTTTATTAAATACTGGTAATTAGTCATTTCATAAGGGGTTTTGCCCTATTTTGTTAAATCCAGGTTTTTAAATTAGCGACCCAGTAATTATTTAAATTAGTTCTTACGTATGAAATCATTTTAGATAATTATCTTTGGGGAAATGTTACATCCTGATGTTAAAAAGTAGGATTATTGGTAAATAAGTATTAGAATATTACTTTACATTTTAGTAAATAGCAGCTCTAATCTTCTGGGAAGGCTGTTTAAACCAGATTTGTAATGCCTGAAGCAAAATCTTGGTTTTTCTTATTTTATTTGACTTGACTACATTCTGTTTTCATTAACATTTTCTATTTGACCTTTTGCGTTATAGACCTCTTCTAACCTAAAAAGATGTTATTATGAAAGAAAAATGTGTCTGTTTGTTTTATGTCTTTGAAAGTGAATATTGGTTTTATTGCTTTTTGAAAGCATTACTTAAAAGATAGTGGTATGAAATTTTGAGTGAAAGACTAAAATGTTTTTTCTGTTAAAAGCTTTTAATTCAACTATGAGTGAAATGGCTTTTAAGATTTGTTAACCATATATAATTTCTGTGAGCAAATTGGCCCATTTTAATGATAGTTTTAAGACTTTCATAATAATTTTTCTAAAGTATCTCTATTAAGTTGCACAAGATAATTTTCTAGACTTTCTCTTGGATAATTGCAACATACAACATATTCTTTTAAATCTGTAAGACATGGAAACCTTTGCCCTTGCCCTTGAAAAACCCATAATCTAATAGGAAATGATGGACAAGTAGCAAATTAATAAATGGTATGGTGAGTGCTGTAAGGGACAGACTTAAACATCACTGACTCAGAGACCACTAAATTATGTCATATCCCCTTATAATATACTGCCTTAGCACACTGAACTGCCCTTGTTAAAATAATCTACATCCTGCATGGCAATTACCTTTTTCAAATTTGTCCTCCTGGTAGGCAATAAACTGTACAAGAATCCATGTTTTCTCTCTTGTTTACTATAATATCTCCAGTGCCTAGCATCATTCAGTCAAGGGACCATGAGCTTAAATAAAGATTATAAAAATAGAAAGAACTAATGATTTGAAAGATATTTGGGATATACAATCATCCTGACTGGAATCTCAAATGACTCAAATTTCTGGTTGGCCTGATAATGAGGAAAGAGGGGAGACAGTGGAGAAGGTGTATAATGTTATCCTTTGTAGAAAAAGAATATGGGTGGGGGGAAATGCTGCTGAGAGAAGGGAGAAAATAATCTGAAGTTCAGGAGAGAGTAATTTGAGGGTTTATCAGTAAGGTTTAAAGTTGAGGAATATATATGAGACATAGCCCAGGAAATGCATAGAGGGTAAAAGCTCTGGGAAAGGAACCCTGTGTACTGAGGAAAATAAGTTTTATAGATGATTGAGGAAGAGTGAACAGAAAGCTAAAGAGGAACAGTAAAGAATGATTTCAGAGAAGAAATGAGAGGGAAATTTTTCAGGAAGTAGAGAAACATCAACTGTGGCAGATGCTATGAAAAGCCAAGCAAGTAAATTTTGGAAAATTTGAACTAAAAAATATTTGGCAAGGAAAATAGATTTTGGAAAATATTGACTATGAGATCTTATATGACCTATGAGAAAAGAATATTACAATGTGGGAAAGAGTGTGGAACCAGACTTCAGTGAATCAAGAAGAGAATTCTAGGTGATGAAATAGATACATAACGAAATTTGACCAGAAGGGGAGATGGACAAGCAGGACTCTAAATGAGTTTTAGGATCAAGGAAGCTGGGTGGTCTCATTCTTGTTGCTTCTTCATGGGAGATTTGAAAAGTCTGTATGGTGGATGGCAGCGAAGCAAAGTAGAGAAAAAGAGTTTGAAGGAAAAGAAAAAAAAAAAACAAAGAAAACGTAAAAGAATGCTATCTTGTGACAGCAAAAAGGGACAAAATGCAGATAGTCACAGAGGGAAAGAAGTTAGAATTCTTATGAAGTCAGAATCATTTCATGTCTTTATAAGAAGTGGATGAAAAGTGCAAAATGTCAAGGAAATGATTGTCTGCTTGCCTCTATTTTTCTGAGAGAAAATAGATGGGAGAGTAATTGTATACTATGTGAAGAATATTATGTGAGGAATTACCTATTTTCATATAATCTCATATTATCTAAATATATATTATGTCTTTTCTATGAGGAATTATGAAATCTCTATTGTATGAGAGAGGAACTATCTGCTGAGAGTGAGGACACAGTTTGAAAGACCGAGAGTTTATAAGTGAGCATCATAAATATTTGAAGAACAGAGTGGGAGGGGAAGCTGACTAGGGATAAGTGGAATGATTATAGTAATTTTTGCTAAGAGCAAAAAGCTTTCCTTTCAGGACTAAACTATGGAAGTTAATTTACTGATGGTAGTTTACCAAAAGCAGCAGGGAAAAATGTAAGAAGAAGTAAGGCCAGTTTTGACCTGGGAGAAACCTTCAGTTTCATCCAGTCATATTACTCTCATTTATATATTAGGTAACTCAAGACCTCAGTAGTGGCACCATGTTCCAGTCCCCTCACTGCCATACCAGAAGTTTTTCACTGCTTCGTGATAAATGGCTTTCATCTACACATAAGAAAGATTTACCAGGAGGCCTATTTTGCAAGATCAGCAGAGCACACAGAGCCTGGCAGCTACATGAAAAAGCTTTTAAATCTATCATTTTCTTTGAATCTTTACCCTCCCATTCAGTTTTCAGGAACTGGAAACTATGTCCTCAAGCACCCTAGTTATTAAGTATATAGACATTTAATTTCACTGGTAAAATCTCAGGACAGAGTCTTTTAAAAAGACTTACCTCAATAAACACATTCTGGGTAATTTTTTTTACTCCAATAATTGTTTTGTTCTTAACAAATACAGAAATACTTTTTTGAACCTTCTGAAGCATGTGACATCACCTGCCTTTTGAATACTCTTAGGCTATAGCTTCTCAGGGACAATTTTGCCTGAAATTGTCTGTTAAACAACAGCTTTCTCATTTAATTTCTGGCACGAAATTAATGTCTCAAATTGAGTTACATGATTTGTTTTCATTTTTTTTCAAGTGATTATAAAATGCCTTTTCCTATCCTTATCCTTCCCTATAGGTGCACCCTCTTTTTTAAACCGTCTAAAGAGAAAAAAAGGAATATTTAAATTTTAGGCAAGTAAAATATCACATTTTATAAATATGAAGTTTAAAAGAGTATCAGTATGTTTTCCAGTTTGCACTTCGCTTAGAACCAAAGGAAAAATTCAAGATTGTAGAAATACAGGAAGCTCCAGTAGATCAAAACAGGGAAGCCCTCAAATAGTTTTCCTGCAGGGAATAGGGAAGAATTTTGGTGGATCAATGTCATGGGATTATTCATTATAAACAACAACAAAAAATCTAGCTTTTTTTAATGATTAAAGAAGTGCTTAGCTTCATCTAGCCTTACTACTCTCCTCAGTTATATATAAGGAAATTCAAGACTTGAAAGATAAAGCTACATTTACTTTGAAAATTAACCACAAACACCTATTTCCCAAGTCTTGATCAATGGCTCAACACAAAACATGAATTATAATGCATCAAACACAAAAGAAAGCCTTACTAGGTTCCAGCCCAGGGTCTGGGGATTGGCCAATTACTTAATTTCCCAATTTTCTCAGTTTTTGTCATCTGGAAAATGAAAATTTTAAATTAGAAGCTCCTTATTATCCCTAGCACCAACTGCATGCCAATCAGCCTAAATTCTCTTGTGTTCGAATTTAATAGTAAACCTAAATTTCTAGCTAACTTTAATAGAAATTTGGATGGAGGAAAGATCCACTGGACACGCAGGAAAATTCTATTCTGTTTTGCTGTCTAAAAGAAAAATTGAGCAATAATTTTTAAAGATTTGTAGGCTACGCTAATGTGTCTGTTATAGAATAGCTATGATTAAAAACTCAATTTATGAACAATAGGAACACATTAATTATGGCTAGAAAAACAAACATAAGCAAGGAAAAGATAATACATTTTATATACAAATTATCCTAAAACAGGAGAAGGTTGATTCGAACTGTGTAACACTGATAACACTTCTTTTACTGAAATAGTGTTAGTTTCAAATGTTTTTACTTCATTGGGGGGACTTCATAAATGATAAGCTTTCTGGCATGAAATATTATTTTTTACCATACTTTCTCAGGAAATTTTAAAATTTGGGAGGGGAGGCCTTTATTTAAAATGAGTCATTATTATTGTGTTATACAACTCTCCATAGTCTGTCTGTCCATATTTCCAATTAGACATTAGAGGTTCAGAAACTAAACATAAAAGATGTACCACCTATAAATCACTGTTGCTAAAAAAAATTGTCTCCATTTTGCAATAAAGGAAACTGATGTTCAGAAAGGTTGAAGACCTTATAAAGCCAAACAGATTTTAAATGGCAAATCTGAGAATTGAGCCCCTGACTTTATAAACTTTTGTAATACAGTGACATCCTCACTGTATTACACATTCTTCAGCTACCTTCTATTAATCATGTGTATGAAGCTTGACTGAGGTTTTTGAGCTTGTGTCAATATTAACTTGATTCATGGTTAAATTTCTAGGATGTAACTCAGAATTAAAAAATTCAAAGGTGTGCTAAGGAGCCACTGAAGAGCTAAGATGTGAGAAATTACCCCCAAAAAACTGTTACTTTAGATTACTTCAATATTACCCCTAAATACTAGTTAACATTTCTTGAGCACTTACCATATTGTTCTCTGGACTTTACAGGTAGGAATTTAATCCTCAAAACAATTCTATAGGATTGGTATTTTTTTCTCCTCTATTTTTAACAAACAAGGAATCTGAGGGATAGAGAAGTAAAATACAAGGTCACACAGCTAGTATGTTTTGGTGCTAGTCTATGGAGCTAAGAGGTCTGACTGCAGCATCCATGGTGTTTGCCACTCTCAGGTAGTGATAATGGGGGGAAAGATAATATTTTATCCAGTGAGTACATTTTTGCTCACTTTGGTAAAAGACAGGAACAGCTCTGAAGAGTGAAGCATTGAGAAAATATTGCTGTTGGGGCACCGTGACTGGATAGTGAAAATGAGTAGAGAATCTGACATGCCTTGAAGAAGGACAGTGAAGGCAAATTGCTTCATAGTTTTGTCTGGGAATTTGTGAAGATCAGTTCAGAAGGAAAAGCATATGGATTTGAGCCACTGGAGTCAATATGACAACCAAGGCATAGGGTAAAACTGCTGCTTCTGTGCCACTGAAATTACACTGAACACTTAGAGATACTCGTTACTGAATCTATCTACAAGAAACTTACCAAAGAGCCAGGAATTTCTCTCTACTCCCACATAAAACAGCCATCTGGCCATGGCACCACCATGCTACTCCTCTGAGGACTTATGCTCAGGATCCGATGAGCGAGAAAAGGAAAGATAAATATTTGACTCAATTTGTGAGCCAAATTTAGAAATTAAAAGTATAGCATTAAGCGAATGGAAAATGTGATTGTTCTACTTAAAATATGTAATACCTTGCCAAAGAATATGCTAAAGAACCTCCATTGCCATGGAGGACTAAACAAATGTAAGAAAAATAAAAATAAAGATTGTAAATTTCCATAGGAAGAATTATTTTTATCAAAAATAAAACATTAAAAAGGCTACCAAGAGAGATTATATAGACTCTTTTTCTAAATATCAAAAGTTCTGCTGTTCATCTTTATTATTTAAAAATTCAGATGTCTAAAAGTGGGGACTCTCTAGAATCTCACTATTTAATATAAAAATTTATATTCATCTATAATCATTGTCTTTGAGGCATCAACAAACCAAACATGCTTGAATTTCTTTGTTGACCTGTATTCTTTTAAAATAGAATAAAACTTTCATCTAGGCACCAAATCAACCGTATTCATTTTGTTTAAAATCTGTGAATAATTAGTGTCCTAGAATCACAGGGTGATGTCTCTAAATACAAATTGTTTTAAATGTACTTTATACGTCAGGAAAGAGCCTATCAGAGTTATGATTCCATTAATGCACTCTTTTAAAAAAATCAGAATATCTAGTTTGGCTTTTAAAATGGGTATTAAAATAAAATGAACTTTCCTCTGTCAAACTTTTAGCAGTGAATCCCTTTCAGAAGGAAGAAAAGGAATTTTTCTATCAAATTCAGGCCCCTTTTGAGTACCCTCTCTTTATAGAGTAGAACTTGATTATTTTCACTAATCTATAGGAATTTGATAACAATTTTATAACATATGTATGAAGCAGATTATTAAATCATTTATTCAGTCTCTATCAATATTTCTAGAGGGACCACATTAAAATTCATTTCAGTCTAACATTTGGCATTATTCATCTACATCATGTACTCTGTGCTAAGAGTGTTACATATATAACCTTGTTCTAAGAACAACCTTGGACAAGACAATGGGTGCTATTATCACTTCCTTTATAAATGACAAAACCAAGACTCAATAGGATCTTATAAAATTAAATAGCAAGATTTGTGGCTTATTCAGGTAGGTCTATCTGACTATAAAGCTCATGCATGAGGCCACATAGCCCCATTTTTGTCAGAAAATTTTTTTTTTATTTGATACACAGTTTGCTTTTACAGGATAATTATCATGTGTGTGCTTAATGCTTTGAGGTAGTTTACCTTCAGAGGCCATGCTTACCCCAAACTACATGAAAACTACAGGCTATTCAGTTTTTAATTCACGTTTTTTAAATAATTTATTTAATTTTTTTAAAAAAATAGTAAAAAAAATTAACACAATTTAAAGTCCTTATTGGATGTAGTCAGTATCATAACTCAGAAAAGGATCCTCCTTGGCAAGCATTACTGCCAATTGCACAAGCAAATACTGCCAGGTCACCTTTCCCCTCATTAAGATAGGCAGGTAGTGTCCAAACTGTCACCTACTGGATTGGCTCAGGCAGGAGAGACAGATGAGTGGAGAGGAAGAAAAGGTAGTGGTGTGAGAGAAAAGTGCTAAGAAGAAGACGCAGGGTTCAAGAAGGATCACTAGCCCAGTCCTAGGGCTCAGTCATCACTCCTCCTCCTGCCATCTCTGCACCTCACTATGCTTAGGATCCTGTCTTTTCCATTGTCAAGCAAGTTTATTCTACAAGACAAAGTGAACTTCTTGCAGCTTATTGCAAGGAACATTTTAGCTATGACCTTTAAAAGCACAATATTCTATAGGCATGACTATCATTCACCCTTTGCATTGATGTGGCTGGTTGGAGTCATGACACCAAGTTATGCTATTTGGGCAATTAAAAACTGCAAAAGACAGACTGGCATGAGGTGAGAAAATGGAAATAGCTGCTTCAGACACAACCTCAGTCCTGCCACTATTTTAAAACTTCCTGTTCAAAGAAATAGGTGGCAAGAAATCTCGAACTTTAACTGAAGCCCTAAACATGTTTAACTCTCTGTGTACACAGAACTTAACAAAAATAACTTACCTATTTGACCATACATGGTAGATTTGTGCTTCTCATCAATGTTCATCTGATGTCCCATTCATTAAGTATACTTATAGAGTGTGGGTATATGTCAGGAACTAGATTGGGAGTTGTAGTGTCCCTGTGAGGGAAAGACTTGCTCTTTAATTGGGGAGACAAACAATTATAGGATATTAACTAAAAACTGTACCTTTAATGTGCACCTGGAACTCTCCTAAGCTAGGAACTCTCCTAGCTCATATAAATCTCTCAACAACCTTTTAAGTAGTGCTATTATTATCCCCAATTTACTGTTGGAGAAAAAGAGGCAAAAAGAAGTTAAGTGACTATTAATTTATCAAGCTAGTAAGTGCTGGAGCTCAGACTCAAACTCATGCAGTCTGGCTCCAGAATCCCTGGTTTCAGCCACCTTGCTATAAAACATAGTAGAGAATGACTCTCTCAGGTGGATGCAGGAAATACTTCTGAGAGATGATGTTAGAACTGAACTTTAAAAGATAGTTTGAATTTAGTCAAAGTCTTTCAAGACAAAACATACAGGACATACTGAGGCATGACAGTTTGTTCAAGGAACAAAGATACAGTCTGTGAAAATGGCATTTAAAGTGTGTGGGAGAAATGAAGAAAGGCATGAAAATTACATTACGACCAGATGGGGAAGGGCCTTTTATATTATGCTGAGAAAATTTGGATTTTTATCCTACTAACAAGAAAGAAACAACAAAGATTTCTAAAGCAGGTAAGCAGAGGTAAACATTAAGTTGGAATACAGGCTGGTGGATTCTGACCAAATAATGAAAAAAATACAATATGGAAATTATATTAGAAATTGGGCAAATATATTCAGCATTTTGTTTTCTAAGACTTCTTCTGGCTCCTGACCAAAAAAAAAAAAAATCACTGGGGAGTGATGAGAAAGAGAGGAAACAGAGAAATCATAGAGCCTAGGAAAGTATTCAGAAAACTATTAGCATGTTTCATCAAATCCAAGATACCATCTACTATAAAGTACATGATTCTAAAAAACACTAAGAAATAAAAATGCTCCTAATTAAACACCATCTATCATGATACATTCTAATTTTGTAGATATAAAAATGTAAGAGTGCCTCTTAGAATCTATGAAATGTGGTATAATAAGTGAAACAAAAGTAGATTTAATTACCTTTCTCAGTCACTGAGTAAATTAGCACATAAATCAATTGAGAAAATACATATTGAATGTTGTTATATAAAAATATAATGGAGACATTGAGAATAAACTGCAGTAGTGACTAGAGGAAGTAATGATGCTGGATATAAAGAGAGACTTGAGCTGAATCTGTCCTTAATGGGATCTGGAACTGTAAGCTTTTGACATTGGCACCCTTCTTTTGATTATGAAGATGCATTCTTCACCTCTACAAAAAAAAAAAAAGTTTTCTTAAAATACAATGTTTGGGTTTTGTTTTGCTACTAAATGCAGATGGTGTGTGAGAGACCTTTAATGATAACCATTAAATACTAAGATGACTAACAAGATAGTGTCTGAGACCAAAATCACAATAAGAAGAGCATACTGGGCTTTGATATCATGAGTTTGGCTTTGGACATGCTGAGGATGAAATAAAGGTAGGACTTAAATGTGGAGATGTCAGCAGGTAGTTTGAATAAGATCCTGGCCCCTCATTGAGAAAGAGAACAGGGCTAGAGGTAATTGATTAGGAAGCATCCAAGTGATGTGGTCAATGAAACCATGCAAGTGGATGGAGCCACCTAAAGGAGAGATGCTGGCTTGACCTAGGGGAAAGCATGAGGAATAAGTGAAAAGATATGGGTTTGAGGCATACCATAAAAATAAAATTTTTGTCTTGATATCAATGATCCTTAAGGATTGGAAGAAAGATGTTTTCATTATGAGATATAGGAAGTTAAGAAGTATAGCAATTTAGTAGCAGGAGAGTAAAAACTTCAATTCTAGTTGTGCTGTGTTAAACGTGCTACAAGTTAAAATGACACAAGTACATTTAAAAATGTATAGTTTGTAATTTTGGAGGTGGGTCATATCTAGAGATATAAATTTGAGAGTCGTCTATTCATAGTGAAAATTGCTGTTGTAGCATAGAAAGTTGCCAAGAGAAATATATAAGGGATAGTAGAAATGATTCAACCACAGGACTTCGAAATTATATTTAGGTAGAAAGAATAGTTAGCTTATATTAAATAATACTATTTAATAAGAAACTAAAACAACTGTGATTTACTGAATGCTTATATCTGTGAGACATTTTACATCTGATATTTATAATACTTATAAATAACTGCATGAGAGATACTCAAATCTTCATTTTATAAATGAGGGAAATCTGAGGTTTAGTAACTTGCTGAGAGTCACATACTGTTAAATGGGTGAGTGGGGATTTGAACCTAAGGCTCTTGCTTGAAAGCCCTCAAGCTTTGTAATGTATCCCTAGCCTACACAAAGCCCATTTTCCTGCAGTTGTCATACACTGCTCCTCTTCTTTATAAAGCACATGTAACAAATCCAAATGCTTACCGAGGAATGTGTTTGAGACACTTGAGCTGGGGCCTGCCCCTAATAATATCTGGAACTATATGCTTTTGACGTTTACACCTTTCTTTTGACTATGAAGATGCATTCTTTACCTCTACCAAAAGAAGTTTTCTTAAAACAAATGCCCTTCTTACTCTATTTTCATTTTGTCCACTTTCAATTGAAACATGGAAATGAAGAACTATTTCTCTAGCATAAGAAAACAACAATGTAATATGATAAGATCAAAAGATACTTGAATTCAGTGCTGAGGACAATAGAGAATGGTGAGGACTACATGGCACAATGAATAAAGCCCTGTCTAAAAAAGTGGCAACCCCTCAAACTACAGTGTTGCCAAACCTTCAGATTTTGTAAGATAAGATGGAAACAATGTGATTCATTATTTTAGACACCATACAGGCTCAAGAAAAACTGTCTAGGAGAGAAATGAACAGTAAAACGTGCCAGTTTATGACCCTAATGTGCTTCCACATGACAACCTTCAGTATTAAAGACAACACTCTGTCTTATACTCTTCAATTTTCATATTTCTAATTCCTTCTAGTGTTGAAAAATTTAGTCTCCTTTGAACCAATCCATTCTGTCAGTGTCCCTCTTAAATTATGACAACTAGAACTAAGCCATCATGAAGATTCTCTCTGACCCTTTCAGAATTCGATGGTTCTATTACTGTCTTCATGCTGAGCAGTGTATGCTAATGTAATCTAGTATCGCATGAGCTTTTTCCCTTGGCATTTATGTCATTTTATATTTGCCTAATGAGTTTCAGTCAATAAAAATCCTTAGTTATTTTTCATATTAACTTCTAAGATAAATTTTACACATTCAATACTTGCAGTTATTTTGTTCTGAAATTAATTGCAAGGCTTTATAATTTCCCTATTGAACTTTATTTTATGTGGGCGACCCATTATCCTAGATTTTGGATAGAACTTTTCAATCATCTATCACTTTTCACAGCTTTAAGTGCAAAGATATACAATTCATTTCATAGACTATTCTCAAACACAGTGAATGTTCACAAGAAATATTGTCCACCAACATATATATCATTTAAGAAGTTCCACAGAAAACTGATTTACAATTAGAATATTACATTAGTCCTTAAGTACCTTTCACTATTTCCTACAAATAACCACAGCATCATTTGCATTTGCCTGAATTACTCCTATATACCAGGAAATACCACACACACTGGCATGCCTGCTTATACATAGGATAAGATTTCAGTGATTTTATCTATTTGGCTGCTTCTGCAATTATCCAAAATTCTAGCAGGTAAATTATCTCCTATATTTGTCTTCATTAAAAAATTCCTTGCTGGTAACTGCAGATATACCTTTGATCATAAATTAAAGAACATTCTCTTCTTGTTCCTCTGCTTGAGAGAGGACTAATCCATGAGTATGAATTTATCTGACTGATTGGGTCCTTGCAGTCTACATGATTTTCTTCAGGAAACTATGGAGGCTATAGTATTAATGAGAGTATCCCATGCTTCCTAAAGGTAGTGCTAAGCATCATGCCATGCACTTTATGTAAATCATCTCCTATATCCCTTAAAAGCAATGCTTAAAGAAGGACTTATTATACACACCTAACAGTCAAGGAACAAGGCAAAAAAGAACTTAAATAGCCTCATACTGTCAGTCATTGCCAGGGTCAATCTTCTGAGTTTTTGTTTGTGCTGAAAACCCTGCTCTCAGATGTTTTCATTTCTAGGTCAGTCAAGGGCCATTCCTTTTGACTTAGTCAAATAAATTACTAATTGGACAGTGGCACCCACAATCACTTAAGAACACTGAGTTTTGTGGAAGACCAAGGCTTATCAGGTGGGTGTGTAGCAAACCCTAAAATGAGAATGCTCTGCTGGTCTACTATTAGGCTTATACGTTTAACCCTTTCAAATCCAGGGGAGAACTTGTTCAAAGATCAAAAGTCCTTAACAATTTGTTAGGTGTGCACATTAGTGCCCCAAATATATTTTCTT
>CM053503.1:63170223-63381917 GCA_028627145.1 Eidolon dupreanum
CCTAATTGAATGGCTGTGTGTGTGTGCGTGCGTGCGTGTGTGTGTCCCTTAGACCAACTAATAAACCAGGATTGGCATGGAATAAAGAGACTACAGAAGATTAAGCACAAACAAAGAAATCTTAAATAAAGTAAGATTTATTATGATGCCCGGATGCAGGCTAAGGGAGGTAGAACTTTAAGAGGCTTTTGTAATGAATGTTAGTGTTCAAGTTCCCTCAGGTCAGAGGCTGAAGAATAAAACCTCAGTCATGACCATGGCATCAAAGATGTGGCTATTAGTTAAACAGCAAAAAGCAGCTTCTTAGGGGCCCACTAAGTGAAGTTTCGGGATACAAATTTGTGGTGATAAGGAATGGGGGATGAGAGGTGATGGGGAGGGGGCCTATAAGCAGGCCTCACTTACTCTGAGAACCTGAATTGGGTGTGCCAAAGCAGGGAAACATGTAAAATTTTGATTTATCTTCTCTACTTTCACTACATATCTTCCAGTCTTGTGTGGCCTTCTGGTATGAGGTATTTTGGCCAAATCACCTATATTTTAGGCTCTTGAGAAATCCTTGTTAAATAGCTTTGTTTTCTCCCCCAATATATTAATTGTGCCTGGTCATTTTGAAAGCCTTGCATGAGATTAAAAAAATTTTTTTCACTGTGTGTATTTGCTAGAATTCACTAGTGAAGCCATCTGGGCCTGGGGTTTCCTTTGTAGGAATGTTTGTTGAAAATGAATTTAATTTCTTCAATGGCTATAGGTCTATGAAGATTTGTTATTTTATCCATGTCAGTTTTGTTAAGATGTATTTTTTAAAGGTATTTGTCTTTTTCATTTGTTTAATGTATGGCATAATACTGCTCATAATATTTGTTGTTCTTTTAATGTCTACAAGGTATGTGGAGATATGCCCTCTTTACCTTCTAATATTTATAACTTGTGTTTTTCCTTTGTATTTTCTAATCAGTCGAATTATGGGTTTACCAAGTTTGTTGGTCTTTTCAAAGAATCAGCTTTTGGCTTTATAAATTTTCTCTATTGTTTTCTATTTCATTGATTTCTCTTTATTATTTCTTCATTTACTTTCTTTGGGCTTTCTTTGCTTCTGTCTTTCTAGTTTCCTATGTGATTTCATATCTTTTTTCTTTTCTAATATAAGAATTTAAAACTGTAAAATTTCCTCTAAGCATAAATTTTAATGTTGTATTTTCCTTGATATTCAGTTGGAAATCCCACATTTGAAATGTTGTATTTTCTAATTATCCCTGTGATCCCTCTATTAACATATGTTATTTAAAAGTGTGTTACCTAATTTGTAAATATTTGAGGTATTTTTGATATTTTATTATTTTTGTTTTCTAAATTATCTTTGTTATGGTCATAATATCGTCAGAGAACACACTATTTAGGACTTCAATCCTTTAAATTTATTTAAACTCTATTTAGACTTGTTTTAGAGCCAGATATGCTCTATTTTGGTCAATGTTCCATGTACACTTGAAAAGAATGTGTTTTCCGCTCTTGTTGGATATAGTATTGTATAAATATCTTTAGGTCAAGCAGATTCATACCGTTGTTTAATTCTTCTATGTTTTTACTGAGATTGTTTTGTTCTATCAATTACTGAGAGAAGGGTGTTAAAATCTCCAGTGGTGGTTTTGTTTCTATTTCTACTTAATTTTGTCAACTTTTGTTTCATAATTTTGGAAACCTTATGATTAGGTGCATGTAAATTTATATTATCATGTATTCATGATGATTGAGCTTTAAATTCTTATGCAATGTCTCTGTCTCTGGTAATTGTCTTTGTCTTTAAATCTCTTTGGACGAATATCAATATGTCCCTGTAGCCTTCTTATACTTGCTATTTACATAATATGTTTTTTTTCCTTACCAATTACTTTCATCTAGTCTGTGTATATTTATATTTAAAAAAGCTTTACTAGGCAGCATATAGTTGTTGCTTTTTAATTCATTCTCATCTCTTTCTTATTTCTATTTTTTGCCTTGTCTTATTTTGCTCTGTATCCTAAGGGAATGTATCAGATTTTCACTATTAATTGTAATATTTGATTTAGTTATTTTGTAGATAGCCTTTATCAAATCAATAAAGTTCTACTTCTAGTAATCTTACTTTTTCCTACATGTATGTGTTAAATTTATCAAGTGCTATTTTTTGGATGTACTTAAGTTATTATTTTTTGATATTCTTTTCTTATTTAGATTAGAAATAATAAAATGCATAGTTTTTATATTCTTTGCAATAATTTGTATAAGAAAGAGATTACTTCTTACATAAAATTTTGGAATATACACATGTAAAATACTTTGCATAGGGGGCTTTTTTGGTGGTCTTTGAAGAGGTCTTTGATTAATATTTCAATTAGTTTAATGAATATTATTTTAGTCAAGCTTTTAATTTGTATCTTAGTTTTAAATTAATTAATTTCATTTAGTTTTTATATTTATGGGCATGTAGTTATTTATAATGTTTTTTCCACCTCTGTTGCATTTGCAGTTGTTTGTATTTATTTCTCTTCTCTTGCTTAATTTTAAAAGGCCTAGATTATACTCTTCAAGTTGGAGAGGGGAGAGGACCTTCAGAGTGGAGAACTTCTGGGCTAGGCCACTTTCATTTATGTGATCCTCTCTCCCTCACCAGCTCCCATTGGGTGTTGCATTCCAGTGACTTTTCCCTGTGCATGGATGTTTGAAAGGAGCTGTCTTCTCAGCTGTAAGTATAAATTATGGCAGATTGGGGTAGAGGAGTAGGAAAAAGAATAAAAGAAATGAGGGAAGAGAATGCTCAGGATAGAGAGTCCAGGCTGCCTGTACTTATAGTCTTTCATCCTAATCCTAGCTGAGCTCCTGTGCTTTCTTGATTCTGTTGGTCCTGGGCTGATCTGTTTCACTCTGGCAGAGAGGTGAGCAATGACATTTTAGAGTAGTGTTATGGAAACAAATGGGCACCATTAGAAAGCTCTTTGCCAGACTTTTCCCGTTATTGTATCTCAGTCTTCTGCATTTGGTTGTTATCTTACCCTCAACCTCCCTCTCCCAGTTATAACAGGCACTGACCTCTATCTCAAAGAGCTTCCCATACTTTTGGTACAAAATTCTGAGATTCCTTCTTCTGTTTGGTTTCAGGGGACATAGCAGGAATCTCTTGCTAATTTGCTATTTTTTTTTTCCTATGACAACCAGTAGATTATTTGTAAAATAGTGAATTGATTTACCTCAGAACTAATTATTTTCTAATTTATTTTTCTTAATTGTCATAGGTATCAGTGTGGGTCATCAAAATATTTTTGTTTCTCCTCTTGTGCACAGGATAGGATTGCACTTGTCACCTCTTTGTTGACATTCAGAGTGATTTACTTTAGACAATGACAAGTGAGCAGAAGTCTGTGTGTCAGTTCTTGGTGAAAGCCTTAAGAGTCAGTGCGTGACTTGCTATTCTTTCTTTTACTGTCTGTCATGGTGACTAGTCTTGCTCTAGTTCAAGAGCTGACAAAATTTTTCTATGAAGGACCAAATAACAAATATTTCAGGCTTTGCAGGCCACGTGGTCTCTGTTGCAATTACTCAACTCTGTTGTTGTACAGGAAAAGCAACCATAAGAAATATGTAAATGAATAAGCATAGCTATGTTCCCATACACTTCATTTATGGACACTGAAATGTAAATTTCATATAACTTTTATATATTTTCATTAAAAACATTGTTTTTAAAAAATTTACTTTAACTCCTAAAATGTTAAAATCATTCTTAGTTCCTAGGCCTTTTGAAATTAGGCAGCAGGTCAGATTTGGTCTGCAGGCCATAGTTTGTTGGCCATTCTTCTAGATGGAGGCTACTCCATAAACCCAATTCCCAGGGGGAGGAAAACACAGAGCAAAGCCCCCAAATGATCTACAAAGTATAACCAGTGAGTGAAAAAAAAAAATTCGTTACTTAAGGCATTAAGATCCTCTTTCAAATAACAGCATAACCTAGTCCAATCTGATACACTAATTCTGTTTTTAAATGATAAGGCAGCAGTGAATAACTGGAAGACGAAAGTTACTGAAAAGAAAAAGGGAAAGAGAAGCTGAGAAAGAAACAGGAGGAATTTGACCTGAAAGTTAAAGAGCTCATTAAAATTCTAACAGATTATCCATTCTTTTCATCTGAATTCCCTGTCTTCAAATCTTGATCATCTGCGTATTTGCACATTTAATAATGTATCTTCTGCTCTTTCTGAGATGCTGGAATGTTGATTGCTTTAAATAATTAAAAAAGAAAAAAGAAAGTCAAGGAAATATTTTAAAGTAGATCTGAAAACTGTGTCAGAGAGTCAGGAAGGCCAGAATAAGGAGCTCTGTTAAGAGACATTCCGTCAACAAAAATATCTCTTCTCTTCTCTGCCATGGCAACTCCAAAATAGTAAAGAATATGTAATATGCAGTATCCTTATTTGAACCAGGATGCTGAGAATTGTGCAGCCAACAAATGTCTATTTCAGTGGCAAGAAAGGGCAGATTCTGTAAAGCAATTGTACTGATTCTTTAGCAAGAGTTGAGCTTTCTAGAGATGCTCAAAGTCTCTACTTTCCAATGGTTTAAAACTGTAGATTCACCTTGTACATCTTTGTAATTGTTGGAGCCTTGATTGTAACATGGTTTGTGTGTGTTAAATAATCTTTTTCTTCGGATGTGCCAGAGCAGGAAAGAGAAGAGATGTTTGTGGTGATAAAGGTTGCACTTGTCAGAGCCTCTTGCCCTAGAAATGTTGGTGGGGAAACAGTCCTTATTTGATCATTTTCGGGGTGATGGAAATGAAAATAAATTGTGCGCAGAAGCTCTTAACTCCCTCAGGGAAACTGAGTGGGAGAGGGAGGCTCTTTGGAAAACCTACAGTTTATTCTTACAAAACAATGTAGCCTCTAAGAAGTTGAAACATTTGGAGAAAGTACAGAAATGAAAAGCTTTATTGTGTGAAGTTCAAAATCGCAAGAAAAAAAAAGGTGTTCTATGAAAGGTCCAGACTTTACTTTTTGCCTTAGAAATCCTCTGGCCTACAATAATATGATTTGTTTAAAATACGGCACTTAAATATTTAAATGTAGCAGAACTTATGTGTTTAATTTCTTTGTTTAACTGATGCATAGTTTCCCAACTATGTAGTGACTGGTGAAAAGTGTGAGGCTGTTCTATATTTATGTGGTTCAGCTTTTCAGAATATTTAGATCCTGGCCTTAAATATGTACAGTATCATTCCTTTGCAGCAGTGTTGACAATGCCCAAATATATTAATATTATATCCCCATAGCCCACTTTTCTGAAGCGTTATTTACAATGAGAAAAGTAAATTAAAATTATTAAGTAGTTTATAAAAATTGCAGGACTACAGAGAATTGCAATGTAATATTTCTATTCTCTACATAGAAAGTCACATGCTTGGTAAATCTTCTATTTATTTATATTTTAAATTATTATCCCTTTACTATATGGATAGTTTGTACAATGTCAGTATGTATTCTGATGGAATTACAGTCAATAGCATGAAACCAGAGTGAGACAGTAAGAATTGAAAAAAAAAAAAATCATTTAGCTGTTCTTTTTTTATCAGAAGAAATGAAAAAAAAGTTTTTGAAGGGAAAAAAAAGAAGTGAAATGTTACTCTCCAGTGAATGGTTTAACACAGAATGACTCTGTCTTCTAACAAAGGTTTGCCTATACTGGTGACCTGTGGCACTAATACATTGTTTTAAAGTATAGAAAAGTGAATGTGGGTGCCATGGTCTGGTCATGACCTCCCTGGATACACGGAACCTCAATGGAGTGAGGTCAGTGACAAGAATTTGACCTTGAAGAAGTCATAAATGGATAAGCAAACAGAGAATATCAAAGAGTAATTTTCTACCAATCAACCATTATTAGTCCCTAGGAAGAGCTCATATGCTTTAGAAAAAGTAGTCTCCACTCCTGGGAATTGGGCCCAGGACAAAAATGAATGAAAGATATTATAAAGCACATACTGGATTCTATAATGTATAATGTTCAAAATATGTATGGTTTTAAATGATACAGATGCTCCCAAGATATAAAGCATTTTGTGGTTCTAAGAGTTCTTAGGCAGCTGCACAGACTTTTGTAGTTCAAATCTGTGATATAATGTTTCTTTGTATTCTATAGGACACCATTAACCTGATAGATTCTGGATAGCTTCCTAAAACACTTTATTAACTTTAGAAAAATCTGTGTCTTAAGAGACTTTTTTCTGGTTTTTGTTATTACTATTAGTCTAATTTTAGGAAGACAAATGTTATAGGCTGAATTGTGTTCCCCCAAATCCATGTGTTGAATCCCTAACCCCCAGTACTTCTGAATGTGATTGTATTTGGAAATGGGATCTTTAAAGAGGTATTCCAGTTAAAAGGAGGCTTTAGGAGTGGGCCCTGATCCAATCGAACTGGCACTATCTCTTTCTCAACTCCTGGCTGTGTCAATTTGTCTTACTGTAGGACTACCCCGCTAACCCCTAGATTTTGGTGTGTGGATTCGAAGCGTCAATTTGGTGTGTATGTTTGACCTTTGCCTTCATCCCAATTTTAGACAATCCACTGGCTTTTGGTAATCCATTCTACCCTCATATCTTCAAACAAGGTCATTATAACCCTCCAGGCCTGCTCTAGGCATGCCTCGCTCTCTAATTCCACCTTATATGTAGTAAGTTGAGATAACTTTTTCCAGAAGGCTCCTTCGATCTGTGTATACCCCACACCCACAAAAATATATCTTAAAAAACACAAAAATATTTATCTTGTCAAAAGTTTTGACTTTTGTAACCACAGAAAACTTTCTTAACCTTAGGATATCTTCCTTCCTATACCTTTAAAATGCAATTAATGGCTATAGCTATATGAGGCAGAGATGCACAAATATTTTTGATGTTTTGCAGTTAAATAAAAGATCATTTTTCTCTATTTTTTTTCTTTAAGACATATTCTTAATATTATAGCTGGTACAAGATAGGTGGACATTTTTAGATACCAGACTATCAGGAGAACTCAAAGAATTAAGACTACATAAAAGTATTAATTGGTTTCTCTTAGAATTATGGTAAAGCAGTGGATGCTTGTTCAATCCATGAGTTGGTGAAAGAAATAATGCCCCAAAGTAATCACAATTCATAAAGGCATGAATTGAAAAGCTGTTATAGCAGGGCAGCAGGATCAGCTCACAAACACATGTAAGAAACATAACTTGCATAATTTTTCTGTGATTGAAGTTAATTCTCATTTGAACACTAGTTCCATGGAATGGCTGAAACACCATCTCAGTCAGTTCAGGGTTTCATGACCCCTTTTCCCAAGCTTGTGGCCAATTTTCAGCATTGTTTATAGTGTACCAATGCAGTAATGTGGAGGTTTTACAATTTGCCTGGATTGTTTTGATCAATTAGCCCAAGAATGTGCTGCAATGAATATTATCTCTCTGGTCCTGTTCATCAATCCTTGCAGGTTGTGCTAAACTGTCTCTTGCTCATGGTCTAGTGGAAAGGAGAAATGTTCCATTGCTAATTGACCCCTCTAGGGGGCCATCAGGTCTCCATGAGCTGTCTTAGCCTCTCTCTGCCTCTACCTTCCCTGAAGCCAATATTACTCCACCAGTCTTGAACTTTACTGAGCCCAGGAATCTCAGAGTCTTGCTGTTTTCTTGAGAATCACCTGAGAAAGGACACTCCAAGCCTCTCATTCTACACTTTCTCAATTTTCCTGCCCCAAATTCTGGATTTGGTCTGTGGATAATGTCAAGGACACAGGACTCCTATAGAGACCCAGAGTTCACATTCTTTTTTTCTATTCTATGAGTCATTATCTTTCGCATATCTGATTTTCAATGAGCACTATAAACACTGCTTCTAATGGATAATATGACGTCACAGAGATATTATTTATAACATATATTTATGCCTTGAGCTCTTTAATTAGCTACTTTTGAAGTTATAGAGCATAGGTCCTAGAAACTTGAAAGTTAAAAATTTTGACACTTTTGTTGTTCTTTGTTCTAAGCTGCTTAAACTGCTGTCTAAATGGGAGAATGGGTCATATGTGAACAGGAAGTATTAGAAAATGAAACCAAACCAAACCCACTAAAACACACAACATTAGTGATTATAACAAAACTAGAAGAGTGCATATAATTGAAACTTAACTACCACCCCAACTCTCTGAGCCAAAAATCCAGTTACAAAAGCAAAGAAGATAGTTTCCAAACTAGGCAGGTTCTCTCTCTCTCTCTCTCTCTCTCTCTCATTCTCCCTCTCCCTTATCTATCTATCTATCTATCTATCTATCTATCTATCTATCTATCTATCTACCTATCTATCATCTATCATCTTTTAAAAGCCATGAGCCTTTAAACAGGCATGACATAAATGAGGTATAGTATCAGTTGTAATAAGAGAGGACCAAAAACAGGCCTAGAGAAATTTAAAAGTTCTTTAAAGGCAGTAAATTCTTGCCTCTGGTTGTACTCAGGTCCTATGGTCATAAATGAGGGCAAGTTCTGAATGGTTAAAGAATAGAAGTTTTGGCTAAGTTCAGTTTACAAGTGTTAAGTGGAGCTGACTTGGTTTGAGATATGATGTGTAGCAATGCCTAAAAAGAGCTCATTCTTTTAAATTAAGAACTTTATAATGATAGTACAGTGGATTGGAATGACTGAAATCACACTGAAGAACAGACTTAAAGTTTGAATTGACTAAGAGTGGTGTGGCTCGGTGGTTATGAAAATGTACCCTAACGTCCTATATAACTTGAGGTAGAAACATGGCTTTATCACTTACTTTTTCATTTTGAGGAAATTTCATTTTATTTGAATTTCTGTTTCTTCACTTGCAAAAATTGGAATAATAATAGCAGCCATCTAATGGTTGTTGCCAAGATTCAAAGTTTGAATGAATGAATTTACTTAAAGCACTTTCTTAAGTCCTTAGTAAAATTTAGCTGTTATATTATTATTGTTATTATATGACATACTGTATATTCACAGCATTAACTTCCAACCCTTCCCACTGGAATACTGATAAAATCCTTATGGAGATGTTACTATGGAAAATGTGTCAATTTTTTTTCTGTAATCATTTCTAAGTTTATTCCCCTGGTTTTCTCTCATTTACTGACTCTCTTCTGTGTTCCATGCTAATTCATCTTTCATTCTTGTCGGTGACCAAATGGTTACTTTGCATTATTGGGAACATCACCACCCTCCTCCCCACTAACAGAGGATTGTAGATTAGTCTTTGCATCAGCACTTGCTCAGATTTCATCCTTTCAATTGTAGTATCAATTGTATTTCTTCAACTGTCTTCCTACTTAGGACTGTCGTGATCTGTACAGTTGCTGAAACTTATAGAGGTTGGAGCTCATTCATTCAGCTGGATCTATTGAGCTTCTGATCTGGGCTAGGCTCTGTGTCAGGTGCTGCAGCACAGGATCCCTGCCTTCCTGGAGCTTCCAGAGTAGCACGAGTTCTCGAAATGCCTGCTACAGTTGCTCCTTCCTCTGGGGATGGCTGAGGTGTATTTCTCCTCACCTAGCCTCCTTGTTCTGCATGTTCTTTGATATGCTGATATAACTGGGGTTACAACCCTGACCCTTTAACATGTTAGCCATGTGTCCTTGGGCAGCATTATTCTTTATAGTTCTCAGATTCCTATTTTCTCATCTTTAAAAGAGACCAATAACTTTCACCTTGAGTGATTGCCGTAAGAAAAGAGTTGATGACTAATTTCCTACATTGCCAATATTCTATGAGTATCTCGGAAAAATGTTAATTGAACTCAAACATTTATATGGAATATAATAGTAAAAATAATGAATCATTTATGTTTGTAAAACAAGCATAACATTTAGATTCTAATAATGGTACTTATGGATCTCAAAAAATAACATTATAGGCAAAGACAAGAAAATATGATAGTCTTTATTTGATAGGCTTATGTTTCCAGTTTTGTTTTGTTCTAGTTTTTAACTATAACATAGAGTATATGTCTTGATTAAATAAAGTGGACTTAATTTGCTAATCTCAAGGTGAATAAGTATTTGAAATTTTACGTATTCTTACATATATTTTCAATCTTTCTCTCTCCTGTCACCTTCCCTCAGATATACTGAAATATCTGCTGTCTTTAAAATCCTTCTCTTAATCCTGAGACCTTCCACTGTTTCATCATGCTGAATAGTTATATATCCAGGTAGTCCTAGGAATAGAAAGTAACTTAAATATTCCAAGCAGAAAAAACAATGGTTCATGGATGTAAAGTACCTGATGCATCACCTCCAATTTAGCACTAAAAATTGGAAGCTTCTATCATGTTGTGCAATCGATCTTATTATATGCGTTCAGCTGCTGTGAAAGTCTGTCAACATTCACTGACTATCTACCATGTAATTTCTGGACATGATTCAGAGATTAAGAGAAAATATTTGGATCGCATTATTTTTTAGGTCAGGAAAAACCAAAGAAGAAAAGAAAAAAAGAGAGAGAGGAGAAGATAAGAGAGTAAGGGACATTGTAATTAAACATTTTTGGGGGAGGGGTTTGTAGGACATAAAGGCCCAGTTAAGCTTGCTTAAATGAAGGCGAGTTTATTATAAGAATTCTAAAATTTCTTAAAGATTCAGGGTCAGAAAATACATCTGTTGTTTCATGAAGAAATGGGAAGTTGTCAGTAATTAAGAAAGATTTGTTCTCTCATATTCTAGGTCTAATTTTTGCTTTCTTTTATTCCACGGCCTCATGTCTCTGCATGTTTGTGAATGTCTGTTAATTTGCTTTCTTCTCTCTGAAATCTCGTTCTTTCTGCTTCCTCATCAGCACAGTTACACCCAAATGGCCACCCTAGCTCTTGACACCACAGCATCTTTTTAGCTCTAGCCGACTCCCAGCTTTTGGGACTCTGATTTCAAGCTCTTAAGAGAGAGGATCTAATGGGACCAGCACAAGAATTAGGTGTCTACCTGTGATCCAATCAACTGTTGGCCAAGAAGGAATGAGGTAGATGATATAAATAACTGGTATTGTAGAGAGATGAGGCAGCTCTTGTAGAAGAGGACATAAACTGGGCAAGTACCCCCAAATGTGGTGATGACAAGCAGTAAGATGAATATCCAGGATGACTTTAATTCAGAGTGCAATTGCTGAGGATGATTTGGAAACACAATTTATGGCAGAGGTTCCAAATGTGTGTGTGTGTGTGTGTGTTTATTGGGTGGAGGGAGCACAGAATTCCTATTATGGAAAAAACTAGGCTTAAAAGAAAGGAAGTTAATCTTTTAGATACCAAAAAATGAGCCTAAGAGCAGTAAGTAGATTGTCCTAAGGCTGGAGGATGAAAATTATTTAGACTAGCTAGAAAACTGGAACCTAGAGGAGGACAGGACCTAGAGAAAAAGCCTTTGGGGTTTGTGTATGTACGTGTGTGACAAAGGCTGTTAATAATAATTTCTTAGTGCAACCTTAGCTTGTATGTGTACCTAGAGTGGGTTTTGTGTACCTTTTCTGTATCATTACAGCCTTCTAGCCTTTCATGTGATATATACATGAGAATAAATAATACATATAAAAAAGCTAAAAGAAATAAAGAAATGAGAGGGGAGGGAAAGGAAGTAGGGAGAGGCATTGTTTGGTACTTTAAATTTAGACTAAGCTAAGTACTTAAAAACTACTTTAGAACATTAACTTTAAAAATTTATACCTAGAAATTCCCATCTAAGATGGCACTTTAGCTGAGTCCTTGGACTATATGCATATATTGTCCAGAAATGGGACAAGAGAAAGAGGTACTACCAGAAGAGAGCCAGAAGACACAGGTTTGGTCCAGGGATATAGTTTTTGCACAGAAGAAAAAAAAAAAGGTTTTCTTAAAAAAAAAGAGAGAAAAGAAAAAACCTTTCGATTGTGTGGTAACAAAGAATACATTCAAGTTCTAACAATGAATGGGTTGGGTGTTAAAATCTAAAATGTCAGTTTCTAAGCAGAATTTAAAGACATGTATAGTCACAAGAAAGTGTTAACGTGATTATTCCTAGGGAGTAGGATTAAATTTGAAGAGGGAGTAGAAAGAGGGTTGTTACTTTTCATTTTGTATTCTTTTGTAGTGTCTGATTTTAAACAATTAAAAAGTATATTAACTTAATAAGAAAACAAAAAAATATCTCTTATGTTAGAAACTCACAAAAACACATTAAGAATGGCACATAATATTTCTAGCTTGTTTGGGATTTTAGGCTTTTGCATGTGTGTGGGTCTGTTTAACTATCTGAAGTTTATCTCTCTTTGAAAACAACTATTTTGAATGAAAATCTCTCTAAAGAGCATGCTGCTCCCTTGCCTTCTTAGGAAAAAGAGAATATTTAATGATTCAGAAATATGATGATCAGACTATGTAGAAACTCAGAAAAAAGAGAATAAAGTCCAGTATCTTGAGGTTTATGTAAATTTCTAATCTAATATAGAAATACTACCTAGTGAACAATTGGAACATAAGGATTCAGGTATAAGGATATGGTAAGTAACAAAAAAATCTGTTAAGTAGTAATGACTTCATCAAAGCCAATTGTTCTTAAGTATTTTGATATTAAATTGAGAAGATAATACTGTTTTTATTATTATTGTAATCATGGCACTGTTATTTAAAATAACTGGAAACCAAATCAAACCCAATAGGTTGCTTAGCAACTATGAGAAACAAACACTTTAGTTTCTTGAGGTTACTGACATTAAAATGCTACCAAAGATTCCTAAAAATACCTGCCTCAGAGTTCAGTTCTCAGTTAATCTTTTTAGTCCTTAAATATGTTTTTTTCTCCCATTAGAACATGTGACATTAAAATTCCTGATGCACTTTAATAATTATATCAGTAATTCTTGACCTTTTCCTTTTTAAATCTTCAAATAATTTTAAGTTATTTTCAATATTAGTACTCTAAAATGACAAATCAAATACCTACAAACATAGATAAACTAGCAAAAGTTTTGGCTTAGTTATTCTAAGGAAGATTGTGTGTAGGTGAAAAGTTTTGATGCTACAAATGTGTGCTGAAGAAAGAAATAATTTTCATTTGTCTTTTACAAGTGAATTCCCACTAACTGGGTCCTTATCCTACAGACACAAGGTGCCTGTGGGAGGAGGAAGTCTTCATAGCTCCAGCATCACATTGTCATCAAAGCAGGATTATAGGAAGTTATGTCTTCCACATCAGGGCCTTGCCTAAATAGGAAATCCAGAAATTACCTAAACAAAGAGATGGCTACGTGACTCCCTGGAGGGGACTTAGTTTATGTTTCTGCTATGAGAAATATCAGCAAGTCGCTGTTTTTTGGAAATACACTTAAAAAATATTGCATATTTTAGCAAGAGCAAACAATCTTTCATTTGCTTGGAGTTAGATGGAGACAAATTAGGTGAAGAAGATGTAATAGGGATAGAAAAATAACTACTTTTTATTTAAATTTAGAGAAATAAAAATAATGTTGGTAGCAAATATTTATTAAGCATTCATTATGTGTTAAGCACTAAGCACTACATTTGATCCCCATTACTACATTTGAAATAGGTAGCTAGAGTTGCTCATTTTAAACATGAAGAATTAATGGGTAGAAAGTTTAGGTATCTTACCCAAGGTCGCATATGGAAAGTGGCAGAACTAGTTTCAAACCTGAGCTTATCTGGGTTCCAAAGGTCTAGTGCTTGACCATAAGAATACATTTAAGTACTTATTTATTGTTCAGTATTAGCTAATTGGGCTATATAAATATGTATTTATTGTGTTTTGAAGTTATGTTAAGATTGTTAGATAATCTTGAGATTAACCAGTTTATTGGAACTAGACTGTTTTTTGCTAGATTTAAGTGAGGTAAAAATGTAATCAAGAAATCTTATAGTAAAACGAAGAGTGTCACTGGATACGTGTGGGCTATATACCAATATACTTTAGTTTCCTACTGTATTTTATATAATTTCATCTCCCTAGAGATTAGCCCAGAGCCTTAAATATAAAGTGCTTAATGAAAAATCATTGAGTGAATGATTCTAGTTTATATGTACATCTTAACTGTGATTTCTTTTAATAAAGTTTTTCTCTTTGTCTTGACTTTGTCAAGGTCTAGATGTGGTAGCCACACAGAAGTACTATGATTCACTATATCAGTAATGCATCTCTAGTACTATGTAGATGTTAGACACTGTTTTAGGCGCTGTACATACATTAGTTTATCTAATCCTCACAATAACACTATGAGATGGGTTAGTATCTCTGTTTTATAGATGAGGAAACTGAAGCAGAAAGAGATTAGGAATTTGCCAAGGTCATTAGGTTGGAAGTAGTGGAATCAGGATTTAAACTCAGACTGTCTGGTTTTAGAGACTTATGGCCTAGATATGGGGTCAAGAGGAGGAGAGTAGAGTAGTACCAGGTTGCCACCAAATTATCAAGTTGCCTTTCTTTTTCTCTTTATCTATCCTCCTATTCTGCTCCATACCTCACCCTACTCCCTTCTCACTCCCAAGAAGGAGTATACTTAGGGTGACCAAATTATCATAATAGACAGAAACACTTTTGAGAGTAAAAAGCAGCGTTAATTTGATAGAATGCCAGGACAATAAGCATAAACCTAAACTATCCTAGGAACCAGAATTTTGAATCACCTTAAATATGCTGTGTCTATGTTTAGCTGTTTTCTTTGCTGTTTGGAATTTTATGAAGGAAACAAGGTGAAATAGAATGTACCAATTTTGATTTTGTCAGCTCTTATTGCAGGAAATTAAGCTGTTCCCAATAGTTTCTTTAATAGTTTATTATTAAAGAAAGGTGAAATGTACAATTATGCCATCACATTCCATACACATGTGTGAGAAAATCTGTAGGATAATCTTTGCTAGGCTGAAGAATATGCATACTGGTACCTTTGACAGACATTGCTAACTTATACTCTAAAGAGGTTTTACCAACACCCACTCCTGTCAACATGCATGAAAGTGCCTGTTCCTAATATACTTGCCAACAGAGTATGCAATAAATCTTTTGGATCTTTGACTATCTGATGGGCGAAATGAGATTTCAATGTGAAGTTTATTTGCATTTCTCTCATTTTTATTTCCTTTTCTATGAAACTGTCTATTTGTACTCCCTTATTTTTTCTATTGGGCTTTGCTGTTTGATTTATGTGAGCCCTTAATATAGCCCTTTTTGATACTTGTTGAAAGTATCAAGCCTGTCATTTGTTTTTTCATTTTGCTTATAATAGTTCTTGCTCTGCAGAAAAATTTACTTTCTTATAGTTGTATTTATTTGTTCTAGTATGCTTTTAAGTCATACTTAGGAAGTGTCTCATAGTCCAAGATTGTATATTTTAAAAAAACCTACCATTATTTCTTCTACAACTTTTATATTTTATTTGTAAAAATTTTTAAAAAAATTTTTTCCACCTGAAATTTATTTCATGTAAAGGTGCTACAAGTAGAATAATCTTGTTTTCCAAGTGACTACCAAGTTTTCTAACACCTTTTATTAATCTATCTTTCTCTTACAATTTATAATACCACTTTTATTAGACACTAAATTCTGGTAGGTATTTGGCTCTAATTTGGATTTAATTCTTTTCATAGTGTTTCATTAATCTCTATGTCTAGTCATGTGCAGTTACAGATTATTTTAATTATTGTAATTTTATAATATGCTTTAAATATCTATTAAGGCTACCTTCTCTACTTTATATTTTCATTTTTCTGGGTTGTTCTAACTGTTCTTTCCTGTTTGTTTTGTATTTAAACTTTGGAATTAGCTTGCCCAGTTAATAAAACCTACAGTTATTTTAATGAGTATGTTAATTTTTACATTAAAGTAGAGAAAATTTATATTCTCATTATACTGCTGTGTGCTCTTATCTAAGACCATGATATATCCTTTCAACTGTCTGAGTCTTCTTGGATGCCTTTTCTCAGCATCTAAAAAAATTTTCTTTATACAAAGTTTGCAATTTTTTGTTATGTTTATTCTTTAGAATTTTATCTTCTATTGTTGCTATTAGAAATGCTATTATAATGATTTATTTCATTATATTTCCTAATGTTTTGTTGTCTGGATACATGAATCATTCTTTTAAAGAATGGCTTACACACATACATCCCAAACCCAAAATCATACATAAAGCAAATAAGTTCTCTTCTTCCAAAAAAAATAAAATTGTTATTAAAGTTATTAGAGTATTTATGTTTGAACACAGCATACGGACAACATAGTATTCTATGAACTTGCATATTCAGATAAACAAAGATATGTAGGGATTCAATATGAACATATGACAATACATTACTGTTCGTACATTTCTTTAAGCTCTCACAGGGCTTTCCTTCCATTATAGTTAGACTATGAATTGTCTCCAATTTATTAGGAAGAATATTTTTTCAGCCTGCTGGTAAAGTCAAGAGAATGCCAACTTAAATTGATTTCCTTGTCTTTTGTTTCTATCTTCTCTCCCTCAGGAGTATCAAGCTATGCCAGTGACATCAGCTAATACATTCCAACTTCTTTCAGAAAAGAAATTCCTTGAGTCTCTGTAGTCCCAGAGGAAAATTTAGGGAATCATTTCTTTCTGTGATATAATCTTGGATTCAGACATTGTTTACCCAATTTATTCTATAATTAAGAAAGAAGAAACACCTTTCCTTTTGGTAACAATGTTTTTTTTTTTTTTACCTTATTGATTCTGCCGTCATTGCAGTGAAATAAAAACTTAGTCTGTGTTAGACCACACCAGCTCTTTACCCACAGTTATCCTGTTCACTGACACTGCTTTACAATTCTCTTCAGTCATCCTGGCTCGGCTCACATAGTTGAGATTTTCTTCTTTTGCCTTTCTTGGTGACTGAACCAACTTTGCTACCAGAAGGAGAGGTGTTGACACATAAGTGAAGTGCTTAAGACTGTCAGTCGAATATCGCTCATATGTCTTTTTCTTTTCTTTCTTTACTCCCTCCCTCTCTCCTTCCTTCTCTCTTTCTTTCCTTCCTTCCTTTCTTCTTTCCTTCCTCCCTTCCTTTTCTTTTCTGGATGAGATTGGCTTTGGTTTGATTTCTTTCCCAAATGAAGTTTTTAGAATATATGAGGAAAATCTCTTTAGTATAAGAAAACCAACAAAATAAATGCAAAAGGTTTTCCCCCTCACCATCCAAAATCTTTATTATGATTTTATTCCTGAAGATAATTTTATAAAATCATCTCTGTACATGAGAGCAGAAATTTGTTCCGGTTCTTTATAGCCCAAAGTGTTCAAGATGAGGACTTCTCTAAATAAGTAGCTTAAAGTGAAGATGATTATGAATGTTTGGAAATTCCATGTTGGGTGTGTGAAGGGGAAAGTGTCACTATGTTAGGAGGTAAATGTTTCTGCTTAGCTTGAATGTACACTAAGGTCTTGCAAAGGAAACATTAACTGTGCTTTAATTAGGGATGCAATTAGAATTTAATTTTCTAGCCAAATAGTGCTTCAAGGGATCCTTAGTAGTCAGACAGACCTGGTTGGGAACTTTGGCTACACAACAAACAAGGGCCACGAGCTTAGGTACATCTTTAATCACTCTAGACTGTAGCTTCTTCAATTATCTTAACTGTATTGTGTGTGTGTGTGTGTGTGTGTGTGTGTGTGTGTTTGTGTGTGTAAATGCTAACTTTTTGTTTAATTAGCTAAGGTATACAAAAACACCAAATCAAGTGCTTAAAGAATAGTAGATACCATTTTAAGTTTAAAAATTGGCTATGGTAAGACTGTAACATAAACATTAAAAATCTTGGAACATGTCAAGTACCATGACAGAGTCAGAAATCAATGGGCATTTAATTCAACTACATTGAGCTATTAGTGACAGTGAGCTGTTAATGCTATGTGGGGACCATCTCCTTGGAAACAAAAACTTTGTGCCAGTTGTGAATCAAAGAGGAAGAATTTCGAATTTTAAACAACGACAGTATCCCTAAAACTGTTGCTACCATAAACCAAAGACAGGTTTCCACATTTAGAGTATAGTAACAAAGGTTGGCTGGACATAATTTCAACAGGAATTTACTAAGTGTATGAAAATACCCAATATGAATTCAGTCCCCTTCCCCAAGGAGATTGTTGTTTCATTAGGGAAGTCAAGGTATCCATGAATAAAGCAATGAAACCCAGCCTTGTACCTAATTGAATTATGTACTGAATTCCAAAATGTGCTTCAAATGTAAAGGATGCCAAAGCCAAATAGAAGGAGTCCTTGTTCAGATATCGTGAAGATCAATTGCTCCCAGTTGCTTGAGACCGCTCACTGTTCCCCCTCTCTGTCTACTTCTTTTGGGAAATAGCTCTTCAACTACAATGACATAGTAGAAAAAGGACTATCAATAAGTTTCCTGACTTGCTCTTTACCTACTCCCCAACCCTACCCCCTCCAGGGATGAATAAATGACCAGGGTTACTTCAGCATAGTACCCTATTGGTCACAAAGTGAGGGGATGGCTCAAGTCAGATTAAACGAAGACTTTTCCTGTGTATTTTTTGAACCAAAATTGGGAAAAGTTTTTTTTTTTTTCCTGTTTTTGGTGGTGGGGCTAGTCAGATATGAGCCTGAAGATGATAATAGACATGGTTCCAGCTTCATGAAGAAAATCGACTGTGAAAGTGATGTCAATTGTCAGAAGCAGAGACACCAAAGAGAGAGAGAAAGAGGGAGAGTGAGGCCCTGGTTTCAGTTGTTGCTGACATTGAATTTTGAATTGTGTTCCTGTCACTCTCAGTCAGAGTCTTAAATTAGGTAATGTTGTTCTGTAAGGAGTTACTTGCCTCATTTACTTATTTTGGTCACCAGTACAATGACTGTAGCTCTCCTTTAAGTCTAAGTTAGGCCCCTCTCCATAACAATCTCCAAAGGAATCCTTTCAATTTGAACCACAAAAGGATTAGTTGAAAAGAACCAAAGTCTATAAATCGAATTTATATAATTGACTATGTAGACTCCTTCTTTTTATATTTAGTGGATTGCTTCTGGTTTCACCCTGTACTGGCTTTATGACTTTGGACAAGAAACTTAATTTTGCTGCACTTCTTTAAATAGTTGTAAAATGAGTATAATGATTGTACATGCCCTACCTAAGGGTAGTATAGGATAATGAATAAGAACATAGTCTATTCATTATCCTTGGACAAGTTACCTAATCTATAGGTGCCTTTGTTTCCTTATTTGTAAAATGGTTGTATTAATAGTATCTACCATGTAGAGTTGCTATGTACTTTTAGTGAGTTTATGTATTTAAAGCTGTTCACATAGCAAGTATTATATGTGTTAATATTTAGTATAATGACCCTATTGAGTTGTAACAGGGATTAAATAGAATTTGTATCACAATGCCTTCTTCATGATAAGCACTCAGTAAATGTAATTGCTGTGGCTATTGATATTTGGGTCTAATTTCAGCTCTTCATTAGCAGTTTGCATACCACTGTCAGATTAATTTTATTAAAGTTACACTTTTGTCATGTTTTACTCATGACGAAGACTTTCAGTGGCTGCCTATTACGTGTAGACAGAGGTTTTTTAGAGCATCTTTATTCTAATCATTTTAATCTATTCCCCAGGATTGCTTCACATGGTAACTTTACTTAGAAGATTTTCTCATCACTCATTGTATGTCTAGGACTGTGAAGAATCTGAGATTTTTACCTCACAGGCTAACAAATTAGCCTGCCACAGTTACATGGATGTTGGCAGAAGACATGAAATTCCTGGGTCATTACTCACAACACAGTGAGCAGCATGAGCCTCATATTTGCACTGGTTATCTTTACTTCCTAGGTCTCCTGGGTTTTTGGGGAGGAGGGTGAGGAGAGTGGCCCAGGTGAATGCTGAGATTGTGCATAGCATAGTGGCTTAGAGTATGGTCACTTTGGCTCAAATTCTAGTTTTACCACTTTCTTCATCAGTCTGTGCCTTGGTGTCTTCATTTGGAAAATGGGTAAAAAAATAGTATCTACCTCAAGTGGTTGTTATGAGGAATACATGAATTAATATTTACAAAATGCTTAGAACAGAACTTGTGTAGTAATATGCACACATATTAATCCATATATTTTATCAATTTATATATAATCCATATATGCATAGTAATCTATATATTATACAGTAATCCATATATATAATTGTGTTAAATAAATAAAATGGAGAAATGAAAGTAAACTGAGATTGCTCTGAGAGAATATTGGGAGAGAAGAGGACTGAGGATTGAGGGCAACCAATAAGAGTAAAGCAAAAGCAAAAGAGCCAGCAAAGGCAACAAAGTGATGACGGAGACAGAAGACAACTCTGAGAGTGGTGTCCTGAATGCCCAAGAGGAGTGTGAGACAATGTGAGCATAAGCCAGCAGGTGCTGCTTCTGCTTTGTTTCAGCTCAGTTCTCTGGGCGTAGCACAGTGCCTGAAATACAGGAGGTGCCCAATATAGATGTGGTAAATAAAAATGTTATAAAGAAGTCAGAAAAAATAAGGGCCCGAAAATATTCATTTAAGTTCATCCAAAGTAGGTCAGTTGGGGACTTAATTTCCTTTGTAAAATGCCAAACTAAGACCAGAATTTGATGTTAAAATCTTAATTTGTGGTTTATCCTTAGAACTATTGCCTTGTGTTACCATGGTTTCATTATAATTTTATGAAACCAGCCTGAAGTCCCAGTTTGTTTGTTTTTTTGTAAAATAAGTGAATTCTGCCGATGATCACAGTTATATTTTTAGTCTTTTTTCTAAATGCCAAAATTAGTCATTAGATAGAAGAACTGGTCATCCAGGCCACTGGATGACTTAAGATTCTGTCATTTGACCTCATATTAAAAATATGAGGGCCAAATAGAGTTTGTCTAACATCCAGCACTGCAGCAGTGTTTTCTGCTTTTAGGTTTTACTGTATACAAAAAATCTAGTCGGATCTAAAATACTGCTTTTTCTTTTATTTGGGCCAGTGGCAGTACATTGTTCTTCACTGAGAACAGTCTTGTTGTGAAAATCTCCACAGGAGAAGGTGGTCACGACTAAATATCAGCACCACATTTTCAGGGCTGCTTAGACCAACAGATTCCATTTAGCTGGTGTCAGATTAAATTTCCCTAATTATAACATTAATTTTGCCACTTCCTCAAAAACTTTATGTGGAATGTATATTCAAGCCTCTTTAATTCGGCCAACTTCCCTTTTCTGGGATCCCCCTGTAGAAACCTCATACTATAGTGACTCTAGTCTATTTTTTTTCCTCAAACATTTCATTTCCCCTACTCCTTTATTTTTTGTTAGATCTACTCCTAGATATCTTATAGTATTTATTTTGAATGGAATTCTCTTGTTGTGTTATCTAATGAATTATTACTAGTGCTTAAGAATATGCTATTGATTTTTGTATGTAGCTCTTTTATCCATAAATCGGCTCTTTTTAAATTGTCATGGCTGAATATTCTATATTTTCTGTGTAGACAACTATATTTTCCACAAATAATGAGGTAAGTCTCTTCCTTTCCAATTATTATGCCGAAAAATTTTATTGGCTTCCATTTACTGAACCTCCACTAAGATGATCAGTAGAAGTAGTTATGCTGGCATCCTTGTCTTTTTCCTGACATTTATAAGAATGCTTCTCAAATTTCATCATTAAGCTATTTGCTGAATGACTATATATGTGAGTCAGAGTTCTGAATTGTTAAGAGCTGGGACTCAATAAATCTGCCTGGGGTTAAATTCCACGTCTGTCACTTACTGCTGTGCTATATTAGACAAATTTACTCTGGCTTGATTTCCTCATGTGTAATATTAAGGATGACAGCACCAAATCATAGCATTGCTTTAAAGATCCAATGAGTTAATACATATAAAGTGCTTAAAACTATCTGGCATGAAGCAGTCATGATACAAATGTTCCTTACATAAATGTATTGAGATGATCTTTGGAAACTTCTCATTCAGTAAATTACTTTATATCATTATATTAAATAGCCTTTATGAGTCATATTTGATGAACAAATATATGGTTTACTTCAATTCAATATTGTTCTAAAGGTTTTAGCTAGGACGATTAAACAAGAAAAAGAAATAAAAGACATCTAGTTTGCAAAGAAAGAGGTAAAACTATATTTGCAGACGACACGATATTGTATGCAGAAATCTTGAAGGATTCACACACACACACACACACACACACACACACACAACAATTAGAGCTAATAAGCAAATTCAGCAAGGTTGCACGTTGCAAGATCAATACACAAAAATCAATTGTATTTCCTATCTACTAGCAATGAATAATTGAAAAGAAAATTAAAAAAAGTATTTTCACTTATAATAGCATCAAAAAGAATAAAATATTTAGGAACAAATTTAGCAAAAAAAAGTGCAATACTTATACACTGAAAAGTATAAAATATTTTTGAAAGAAATTAAGGAAGACCTAAAAAAATGGAAAGATGTATCTTGCTCATGAATTAGAAGACTTATTATTCATATGGAAATACTCCCCAAACTGATCCACAGAGTCAATACAATCACTATCAAAATTCCAGTTGCTTAAAAAAAAAAATCGACAAATGAATCCTAAATTTTGTAAGTAAAAGCAATGGTCCCAGACTAGTCAAAGCAATCTTCAAAAAGAACAAAGTTGGAGGACACACACTTCCTGACTTCAAAATTTACTACAAAGCTATAGTAATCGAGGCAGTGTGGTACTGGCATAAGGATAGATATATAGATCAATGGAATAAAATTGAGAATCTAGAAATAAACCCTTCCATTTAAGATCAATTGATTTTTTACAAAGGTGTCAAGTCGACTGAATTAAAAAAAAAGTAGTCTTTTCAACACACACACACCATCTATTTGACTTCTAAAATTGGAATTCCCCATGCTCCTTTCTTGGGTCTCTTTTCCTCTTTTATCGATTGTGCTGGAGCTCATTCATTTGCCTCTACACATTGCTTTCTCCCCTCTCTTTTTTGATTTGTGCCCTAAGAGGTGACAGTTTTCTTTACTATTGACTTCGAGTTGGAGGTTGGGAAGAGAGTGGGAGTTAGGGAGTATTTATTCCTCTAGCCTCCCTTAACTAAAGGGTACAGCTCTTGTCATAAGGTGATTTCCATTCAGCCACTGCCTCTGGGTTCCTAGTAACTTCTCCTTCTCCCCACTTGAAGCTTCCAGCTGTTAGGATAGTGCATTATCCCATGTTCTTTATCCTAAACTCTGCCACACCATTTAAGTAGACTTTTGTTAAACTCTCCTCTAGATTGTATGATTGGAATGTGCTATTTGAACTGACTAATAAATCTACGTGCTCTTCTTTGATTCCTCTGGTGGTGACTCCTAAATTTTTATCCATAGCCTGGACCTCTTGCTTGAGATTTCTGCTTAAAATTTCCACTTGGATATCTTCTATATACCACAAACTTAACATCCAAACCTTCAGCTCTGATTCTTACCCAGCTTCCAACCTCAAACCTGACCTGTCTACATACTTCCCATTCTCAGTAAATGTCAGTATCATTCCTTCAGCTATGGAGGCCAAAATGTCTGGAGTCATTTTTGACTTTTCTCTTTCTTTCACACACCTCATTTGTTTAACAGCAACCTCTTATCTCTGTTTTCAACATATATTCAGATTTTAACTACTTCTGATCACCTCCACTGCTTCTACCTTGGTTCAGGCCATCATCATATCTGGCCTGGATTACCTGAATAGGTTTGTAATTTGTTTCCTTGCCTCTTTTCATGCTCTTTGCATTTCACTCCAGTCTTCTCAACAAGGTTGTCATGATGATCTTTTCAATATATAAGTCCCATCATGTCTTTCATCTCTTCAAAATCCCCCAGTGGCCTTCTCACCCCTTTGGGAGTAAAATCCAAAGACTTTAAAGTGACCTAGAAGAGTCTGTGTTATCTGGCTTCCTGCTAAAATTCTGACTTTTGCTTTTACCACTTTTCTTGTTCACTCTACTCTTGTCAAACTAGTCTCCTGCTGTTCCTTGTACATAGCATTCATACTCTTGCCTTAAAGCATTTGTATTTCCCATGTTAACTGCCTGAGAGAGTTATCCCCTACATATCTATATAGTTGGCTTCCTCAAATATCAACATCTTTCAGGCATAGTCTATAAAATAACATCTTTCTTTCCACGCTGGTACTCTTCTTCCCCCTTATATTAACTTATGTTTTTCCCTAGTACTTCGATCCCCCAGACATATATTCTCTTATTTATTTATACTCTTTTTCCCATATTGCCCCTCCCTACAACTAAAATGTAACCTTAATATACAGGGACAAATTTTCATTTACTCATTTTTTCCCCAGCACTTAGAATACTGTCTGGCATGTCATGCTTCTCAATAATAGTTGTTAAATAAATAATTGAGTAGATTAATGAAAAAGTTTAAATGATTAAGATATTATCATACTTGTTTTGTAGAAAACATAAAATATCTAGAGTTGCTTTGTTTTGGGACTCCTGATCATGGTAATATTGGGGACAGTGTAGATATATTGGTTGAGCTAGGGGCTCTTTGGATCAATTTTTGTCTTAAGACTGTCTTTTTTCTCTTACTTTCTCAGGTCCAACACTGCCTTGTATAAACTACAGTCCCTAGCAGCAAACGAAATGTTTCTTAAGTCTCCTACATGTTTATGGTAGTCCTAACCCAGTTGCAGCTTCAGGCAGGGTGGCTGGTTCTAGCTACTCATCTGCCTGAGCCTTGCTCACTACATTGACTTTATGTTCTGTTTCTGGTCCACAGGAATATTTATCTTGATTTTGTACCCAGCTAATGTCATAATGCTTTTATCTTTTTATCTATTTCCAACCATGGTTGAGGGTTTGGAACAGAGCATAGTAATTTATGAACTTACTAAGCAGTCTTGATTAGAAATCTCCACATACTTCCAAACAGTCTTCAAATTGTTGGCAAATAAGAAATCCAGGAGACAGCACATAAAAATTCAGATTTACAGTTTATGTTGAAAATTCGTAACATCTGGCAACCCTCGGCCTTCATTTCTGCATGTAACAACTGATGGAAGTAAATAAATAGTGAGACTCTTCAACGGGTCGTGTACTCTACAAATTCCTTAGTTCTCACCACTGCATATTTTCTTCAACTTGACAGAAATGACTTTATTCCTTTGCTTTATCTGTTTAAGTTGCGATCTGTCTTTTGGGTACATTATGAGCTAAAGCATTAATTCATGAACTAACTCATTTGATGATACTAAAAAGCTTTTCTTAAATTGAACTGAGTAGTTATAAGAATCAGATTTTTCATATCTCTAAGAATCTAGGTAATCAGTTCCTTTCCCCAACTACCACAAATATTCTTCCCAAAAGCTGTGGCCAATTTCAAGCCAGCTTATAGTATAAATTCCTGGTTTATATTAAATTGGGACTGTTAAAAAATGTACAGATTTAGACAAGAGTAATCATGGAATGAGCATTTGCCTAGTTTAGTGATTTGTGGAATATTAGAAAAACCTGTTACTCCCCATATTTGCCCTGCTAGTGGGTAAAGGTGTCATAAACAACTATATTTCCTGTTTGTTCAGGTTGACACAATGAAGCTATTGTTAAATAGCAAATAAATCCTCTTATGTTTGTGCCGTTTGTCATCTCATTACAGATTTCAGATTTGCAAGGGCAGTTTACGTAATGCTCCTTGCTATTTCCTGAACATTCTGTCAGAAAACTTATGACATTATTATTTATTACTCATATACACTTATAACTTACCTGTGCCTAGGTAACAGGAATTGTTCATGGTCCTGACAGTTTAATTTTTGAGTGGTTTTGAAGTTATGGTTGTAGCCTATTTTTCTGTTCAATTGTTTCTTTTTCATAAAAGTTAGAATTCCTTCTTCAAAACAAATGTTTACTAATATTTCATCACTAATTTCTAAGAAAAAGTTGTTATACAAGACAATATTTAAAGAAAATCAAATATGAAGAACAATTAAAATTTAACAAAAAATTAGATATTTTTAATATTTGTTTAATCTGACCTTGTTTTATCTTCTAAATTTGAGCTTGATCAATTTACCTTGAATCACAAACATTGTTTTCACTTATCATTGTTATTATTTTGTTGTTTAAACACAAGTCATAATGGTTGATTCCATTCCGCATTTGAAGAAATCTTTAGCTGCCTACTCAGGAACTAGAAGGCAAGTTACAATTTCATGTGAAGGTTTGGTTCATGGGAAGGCATAGAAAAGTGGATTTTGTGGGCCCATGTGTACCACCTGAGCATAAGGCTAGATAACTCTGTTCGAACCATCTTAGTCAGAGTAGACTCTTTCTTTCTAGAAGTTCTAAATATTTCCTTTCCCCTTCTCAACCATTCACATGTGTTTAAAGCCTAAAACATTCCAATTTTTTAAAAAATCACCTTGTAGATTGGCCTACCTTGTCTTTTGGGGCTCTGGGATATGTTGGAAGTTAATCTTAAAATTACAGTTGCAATAGGGTTATTCTTAAAAACCAGTCCTTCATTTTCTACCTGCCTCATAGTGTGGGTGTCCACTCACTACACTAAATTCTAACCTTGCAGACCAGGACCAGCAAGGTATCTCCTTTAGTTATACTCACTCAGATGGCCAGGACAGAGAGTCACTCAGGTAATTTCACGTGAATGGGGGTATTTTGTAAAGGTGTGAAGGAATAAACAGCAACAAGGTGAGCCTCTTTAGCAGCTGTACAGAGTATCTTTCATGGAATTCCATTCATTACTTGTTCAGTGGTCAGCCTCTGAAGCCCTAGTAATGTAATAACATTGTTAGTGACCTGGTTATTTGTCTGCCCTCAGAAGTGGGCATCCATTGCTCTTCTCAAATTTTAATGCCTCTGCTTTCCTTCATTTCTGCTTCTCGATTTTTCTGATTCTTTGTCCATTGCTTTTCTCCTATTGCTTCTGCCTTCTTCTTGTGATCTCTCTATCTCTTTTTCACTTTCATTCTCAAATTCAAAATCACTTTTCATTTTATTTGAACTTCTAATGCCTTGCTACTCAAAGTCCTCAGACCAGCAAATTCAGCATTAACTGGAAACTTGTTAGAAATGCAGAATTTCAAATCCCTCCAGAACTGAATTATATTCTGCATATTAACAAGTACCCCAGATCTGGAGAAGAATTGCTTTTTCCAAGTCCATCAGCTCCCACCTTAATCATCTTTTTTCTTGTTTTCATTATCATCATTTAGTTTATATCTCACAGTCCATTATTTGAATAACACTTTCATAAATACCCTTAACTCCCTTGTGTCTCTGCCTCTTAAACATTTTTTCCCCTTTATCTGACAAAAAAAACCAACTCTGGATGAATGCATCTATTTGTCTTCTTTATGCCTACAACTAAACTGCCTGGCACTTCCACAAAAAGTCACCCACCAGGAAAGACTGGTGTCAATACATTGGGCCCTTTAAGTCTGCCAGTTCTTTCATGTTTCCCTGGTAAATTCTCTCCTTCTATTTTCAACATTTGTTTTAAACATTCTATACTCTAAAACCTCAAATATTCTTAACTCCTCATTCTCAGCAGATGACTTCACCTCCTACTTCCTGAAGAAAACAGAAGGCATCAGATGGGAACTCCCTCAGCTTCCTGCTACCTAATTCATACACTTCCATCTGTATCCCTGCTCTTCACTTTTTCTTCTATTTTAATATAGGATGTAGTCTTCTGATCATTTAAGGCCAATCTCTCCACCTGTGTTTTGGATCTCATCACTTCATGTCTTATCAGGAATCTCACATTATCAATTCCTCCTCTCCTCCTCCACTCTGCTATCAATTCAACATATCTTCTCAATTTGATTATTTTCTGTTTCTTCCATCTTAAAAGCAACAATGTTTTCTTGACTCTTGTGTTCCCCCCCACCAGCTTCTTTCAATATTTCCCATTATTCAAATCTAAATTTTCTAAAGAGCTTTCATTATTTGGTGAGTGAATTTTCTCACCTCTAACTCACTCCTTGACTCTTTGCAATATGACAGTTTTTTTTCCTAGCACTGCACCAAAACAACCATGTCTAAAGTTACCAATGACCTCCATGATTTAAATCCAATGAACATTTTCCAGTAATTTTTTTGATCTTCCAGTACTCTTGCCTACTCTTTGTTAAAACATGTGTATATTTTAGCTCCCAGGACTCCATTCTATCCATATTTTCCTTCTTACTTTCTAGTATATCCTTCTTCGTTACTTTGCAGATTAACCCTTCTCCAATTGTTTGGTTGGTTCTAAGCACTTTCCCTTTTCCATTTTATACTTTTATAGGTTGATTTCCTTAGGTTTGTTGATAGTTTTTGGGGTACAAAATGTTCCTTATTAATCAACACCTCCTGAAAGGAAAGCAAAGATGTAAGAAATGAGTTGAACTGGGATGCAGTCCCAGCAAAGCTTTGGGCCAACCTAAAAGGACTGGGGGTGCATTTTAAATCATGAACTCATCCACCATGGGTTGATTAGGATTGAAGTGGTTAAGCCTTTCCACTGCCACTACTGCCTTACTCATTTAGCAGATGTGGGATGCCCAGAAAATGCATCAAGTCTTGCGAGGAGGTTCTCTCAGCTGAGGTAGAAGCTGAAGGAGCTTAGAGACAGAGGATATCTACTGGGAAATGTGAGTGGTGCATCTTTGTGTCTGTCTATCACATATTCTCTCTTTAGATAGTGTGGCTCAATTTTCATTAATTGGCTAATGAGTCCCAATTTATACCTCCGGACTAGACCTCTAGTTCCTGACCCAAACTGCCTATTCAATATCTTTACTTGAAAGTCTCAAAGAGTTCTTGAGTTCAGTGTGTCTAAACTCCATAAGAAATCTTGTCAAATTTATCTCCTAAGTATTCTGTGAATTCATTTATGTTTCTCTTTTTCTATTGACACTACTGTAGCTCACAATACCATTTTCTTTGGCTTGAACTCCCACAAAGTCTTTCAACTTAGTCTCCTCATATAAATTTGAACTCTTTCATCAGTTTATTACATTGCAGCCAAAACAATATTTTCATCCAAAATTCCATCATGCAAAATTTTTATTCCAGACTACTCAAGAGGCCCTTGGTTGAGCCTATCAATTACTTCTGGGGAAGGAATTGGTTAAGGTCTGCATAGTCTAATCACATGCAATGAACCTCAGACAATCTTGCATTAGGAGTTATATAAGGTTGCTTTCACAGAGGGTGCATATAGGTATAGCAGGTCTTGGAGAATGAGAGACACTTCTCCAGTTAAGGCTTCTAGTTTATTTACACTAGAGATTAGATGACATTATATCAGAGTCTTTGGTGGATATAGGAGGAGTAAAACCTGCCCATACTTCTATTCGCTGACCTATGTAGTGCCATTTATAAGCAAAATCCTCAGTAGACAAGCCCTACTGAATATGCTATTAACTCTGATTGAGTAGAGTTACCTTAATAGATTAAGTAGGAAAGTAACCTTAGGAATGCTTGTTGCAGCTAATTGATATTGCACAAAATCTAAACATTTGTTCATATAAGCACACAAATACTAATGGCTTTCCTTTGAATAGAAAATTCTCAGTATTATTTGCCAATACACAGGAAGTTCACCAACACCAGCCAGGTCTGAGACTGTGGCTGAGGGCAGCTGTTTAATGTAGCACAATTAAGCCTTTTCAAAATGCAAATGCAAAAGAACACCTTATTCAACTGAAGCTACAGGGAAATTTTAGAAAGGTAAATGCAATTATGCAAATTGGACAGCTGCCAAAGAGGGAGTTGGCCAACATCTTTAATTTTGCAAAGAGAGCCATTATAAATTTTTATATATAATCTCCTTCTTCCTATGGAGAGATAATGAGTCCTCTAGGGTACAAAGTGAAGAGATGTTTTTCATGGAGAATCAGTAATATGTAGAGTCATTGTAAGAATAGCTCAGAGATGCAAAGTACTGCTGGAGATCACATGAGCTTGTACTTTGGTGCCATGAAACTGTCAGTGTAAGAAATGTCCAAACCTATAGAGAATCTTTATAAGAGTTTATTTGAGGCAAACTGATGACATATTCTGGGCAGCAAGATCTCAATTGCTCCCAGAGAATAACAGTTTTGCAGCTTCTTTTATGCATTTGAAGTTAAGGAGGGAAATAAGGAAAATTACAAAGAGGTGGGAAAAAACAACTCAAGGATTGGGTTATGGAATATTTAGGATTCTGTGCTCTCTTGGGGGTGGTTATAGCTTATTTCAGAGATGTATTAAACTAGATGTACAGAAACAATGAATGGGGCTTGCTTAAGGTAAAGATAAACCTTTTTTTTTCTAAAGTTTTTTTCTTTAAATATAGCTAACATACAATATTATATTAGTTTCAGGTGTATACCATAGTTATTCAACATTTATATACCTAAAGAAGTGACACATAATAAATTAAGCAACCTTCTGACACTGTGCTATGCAGTCACAATATTATTGACTATGTTTACTATACTGTACTTTATGTCCTCGTGACTTATTTGTTTAATACCTAGAAATTTGAACCTCTTATTCCCTTTCCCTTTCCTTAAATTTTTTTTCAATTATGGTTGACATTCAATATTATTTTATATTGGTTTCAGGTTTATGACATAGTAATTAGATATTTATATAACTTACGAAGTAATCCCCCTGACTAGTTTAGTACCCACCTGGCACTGCACACAGTTCTTACCTTATTATTGACTACATTCTCTATGCTGTACTTTACATCCCTATGACTATTTTGTAATTACCAATTTGTACCTCTTAATCCCTTCGCCTTTTTCACCCATTCCCTCAACTCTGCTCCCATCTGGCAACCATAAGCTTCTTCCCTGCATCTATGAGTCTGTTTCTGTTTTGTTTGTTCATTTATTTTGTTCTTTATTTTCTGTGTATAAGTGAGATTACATGGTATTGTTTTTCTCTGTCTGACTTATTTCACTTAGCATAATATCTTCCAGGTCCATCCATGTTGTCACAAATGATAAGATTTTATTTTATTTTTTTAATGGCGAACTAATATTTCATTGTATATGTGTACCACAATTTCTTTATCCAGTCATCTTCTGATGGGCACTGAGGTTGCTTCCATACCTTGGCTATTGTAAATGATATGGCAATAAATATAAACAGGGGTGCATATATCTTTTTGAATTAATGTTTCAGATTTCTTCAGATAAAAACCTAGAAGTGGAATCCCTGGGTCAAGGGTAGTTCTATTTTAAATTTTCTGGGGAACCTCTATATTGTTTTTTACAGTGGCTGCACCAATTTGCAATCCCACCAAGAGTGCATGAGGGTTCTCATTTCTCCAAATCATCACCACCACTTGTTGTTTGTTGATTTATTGATTATAGTTATTCTGACAGGTGTGAAGAGATATCTCATTGCGGTTTTAATTTGCATTTCTCTGATTAGTGACATTGAGCAACTTTTCACATGTCTATTGGCCATTTGTATGCCCTCCTAAAGAAGTCTCTTTAACATTTTTTATAATGCTGGTTTTGTGGTGATAAATTCCTTTAGGTTTTTCTTGTCTGGGAAGCTTTTTATCTCTCCTTTAATTTTAAATGATAGCCTTGCTGTGTTGAGTAGTCTTAGTTGTAGCTCTTTGTTTTTCATCATTTTGAATATTTCATGCGAATCCCTTCTGGCCTGCAAAGTTTCTGTTGAGAAATCAGTCGAAAGTCTTATGGGAGCTCCCTTGTAGGTAACTAACTGCTTTTCTCTTGATGCTTTTAAGAGTCTCTCATTGTCATTAACTTTTGGCATTTTAATTATAATGTATCTTTGTGTGGGCCTATTTGAGTTTATCTTGCCTGAGATTTTCTTTGCTTCCTGGACTTGCATACTTATTTCTTTCACCAGGCTAGGGAAGTTTTCTGTCAAATAGGAGTATATAGATACTCAATCCCTTGTTCTCGCTCTTCTCCTTCTTGTGCTTCTATGATGTGTATGTTGGTACACTTGATGTTGTCCCAGAGGACCCTTAAATTGTCCTTATATTTTTGGAGTTTTTGTTCTTTTTGCTGTTCTAATGGGGTATTTTCTGCTACCCTGTCTTCTAAAATCACTGATTCAATCCTCTACTTTATCTAATCTGTTGTGATTTCTTCTAGTGTTATTTTTCATTTCAGTTATTACATTTTTCATTTCTGACTGGTTCTTTTTTATAGTTTCTATTTTTTTTTTAATGCTTACTATGTCTTTGTTGATGTTGTCAACAAAGTTCCTTAAGTTCCTTAAGTATCCTTATAATCAGTGTTTTAAATTCTGTATCTGACCTGCCTTCATTTCATTTAGTTCTTTTTCTAGAGTTTTCTCTTGTTTTTCATTTAGGACTTTTTTTTTTGTTTCTTCATTTTGGCTGCCTCTCTGTGTTTGTTTCTATGTGTTAGGTAGGGCTGCTATGTCTCCTGTCTTAGTACAGTAGGTGTCCTGTGGGGTCCAGTGGTGCAGTTGTCCCTGATCATCTGAGCCAAATGCTCCAGATGTGTCACTTATATGGGTTGTGTGTGCCCTTCTGTTATAGTTGATTGCCCTGGGAGGGGCCCTACCATAGGCCAAGTTCAGCTGCAGCCTGGGCACTGCCTGGGGGCCACCTGACAAGATTCACCAAGCAATTCACAGATGGCTGCCACCCATGCTGGGCTTAGAGGTGTCTCAAGAGGCAAAGTCAGAGGCTGGCTGATACTAGTGTCAGGCTTGGGGTTGCTCAGAAAGAGGGATAGGGCACACCAAGGCTAGATGCTGCTTGTTTGAGTTTTGTGAACATTTGAGATATTTTAGAAAAGTGCACGTCATGAGCCAAGATATGTCATTTGTATGGAAAAGCCACTGGAGGCAGTTTGAGTGGCCTGCAAATGTGGAGAGACAGGGTCTCAGGGAATCACCTGGGCAGGATGACCTGTGTTAGCCACATTGATGGAGACTCAAATCCACATCTACAGGCTGGGAGGAGGAAGGGCTCAACAAAGGAACAATGGATTCTGCCAGTGCTTCTGTCTGGGAGAAAGCTGTCTCTTCAACCCTTGACCTGAAACCAGACAACTCAGTTCCTCCCTGTATGTCCCTGGAGCCTCCCTGTATATCTGCCCCAGTGCTGGAATTCAGAGTGAATCTTTCAGGAAATAAATCTGTGCATGGGCCCTTTAAGAGGAACATCTGTTTCTCCTGCAGCCCTTCTTCTCACTCATCCACAATCTCTGCTTGTTTACACAGCCAGAGGTTGTGGGTACTTCTCTTCCTGGCACTAGAACCCTAGGCTGGGGAGCTCAGTGTGGGGATGGGACCCCTCACTCCCCCGGAGGCACTTCTGCGACCTCCAGATGCAGTTGTAGGACCAGTCTGTTCCATGTGTCTGCCCCTCTTACCAGTTTTAAGGTGGCCTGTTATGTATGCCCCTATTTGGAGGACTTCTGTTCAGCCAGACCTCAGGTTCCTGCCAATGATGATTATTCTGTAGTTTAGTTGTAATTTTGATGTGGTTTTGAGAAGAGGCAAGCACAGCATCTACCTACTATGCCATCTTTACCAGAAGTTCCTGAAATGATTTTGTCTTAATAATTGATTAATTTACATCCTATATGCCCCAAATTATCCCATTTTATTCCTAGTAGAATAGAAATATTTTCTTGGTTTATTGATCATCTACTCTATGTGTACTCTTCACTTTGAATTTATTTTGTATTATAGAAGATATTTTTATTCATTCCAGGCTCAAAATTTATTAGAATATTGATTAAATTCTTTATCTCCTTCATTCACCCCCAAAATGGAATCTTGGTCTTAGTAAAAATTTTTTCAAATGTGCTTTGCTCTCTTTTCTCTTTATCCAAATCCCATGGGCACATCAGCTAGAAGTCAATGCACTGTTATGTTGTTTGAAATGTGGCTACCTTTTATTTGACCATATTTAAACACTGTTAATGGAAATGGTACTCAAAGATATCATAGTTCAATCTTTTTTCTTAAAATTTTTTTCTGGGATGGGATGTGAGGTGGATTTTGCTTCAATTAGTGCCATAGCAAATGACTAGTGCCATAGCAAGCAATTATTGTTGTACAGTGCTCTAATTGTTATTCCTACTTGGACTGGCTGAATCAAACCCTAGAGAATCATGTGTGATGGAATACATACTGCCAACCCAGTGGTTTTCTGTAAAGGAAGCCCATTGTGAGGACTAATTTTCCACTGTACACTTTTGAATAGTCTCTCTTCATTCTTTGAGAGATTCCTCTAACCCACAGATATGCATAAGTTAAAGCCTAGCATTACCCAGCTAAAATGTTATGTGAACATATGCAAGCAAAAATGCCTCAAATAATGTCCTCATGTGTTTGGCTGACTTGTATTTACTTTTTGTTTGCATCACTCATACGTTCCAGCTGTTTTTTCTACCCATTGTATCAGGACTACACTTGACAAGGCATCTGTTCCCACCATTGTGTTCATCAAGGCAGGGGGAAAAATATCTATATTTTGTTCTCCTTCCATGGTAGGTAAATAGATATATATGTAATTTTTAAATTAAAATGTATTAAACATATAACCTGTGTAAGTTTAAAGCATACATGTTGATCTGATACATTTATATATAATATATAATTATAATGATTGTTAGCACCTCTATCACATCATATAATCATCATTTTTTTCTGTGTGTGTGTGTGTGTGTGTGTGCGTGTGGTGAAAATAATTAGTATCTAGTCTCTTAGCAAGTTTGGTGATTATAAAACAATTTATCACCTATATCCACTGTACTAGGGGTCTCCCAAACCCCAGGCTGCAGACAGGTGCTGGTCCCTGGCCTGTTAGGAGCTGGGCTGTATAGCAGGAGGTGAGCTGCCGGCTAGTGAGCAAAGCTTCATCTGTATTTGCAGCTACTCCCCAGTGCTAGCATCACTACCTCAGCTCCACCTCAGATCATCAGGCATTAGATTCTCATAGGAGCACAGGTCCCTGGTGCCAAAATGTTGGGGACCACTGCACTATACTATGCATTACATTTCCAGGACTTATTTAATAGATATGTACTATTAAGCCATTTCTAAATCAGTACTCTAGAAATACATAGTTTATAATCTTCAAGCCCTTAGAAAAAAATAATCCTTTGTTGAGAATGAATGCTTTAACTTAATATAAAGGCATTGTGATGTAGTACAGTGGCAGACAAGATTCAGAGTTCCACGAATTATTTTTTATATGTAAATAATGTGGAAAAATATGTTTCTAGAAGTGAAGTCACTTTTCACCTTTAAAAACTAAGCTCAACATTCACATTTCTTGTGATTCCATAAACTTGTAAGAAGTAAGGAATTTCACAAATGGATTTAATATGCAACTGATTAGTTTTCTTTAAATGCTAAAATACTGGTTTAAGGCAGCCATACTGGCAAAAAGCAGTGGTTATGCTTTGACTATGTTTGTTTTAGTTTAGATTAAATTACTTGTGTCTGATGATCAGCCCCATAAAGTTTGTTCTTTTCCTTTTTACATTATTGTGACAGATATCTAATATGATCTGTGTTTTGAGGAGTGAGAAAATGGCAAATAAAAGGAATTTCTTGCCACTATATTGTTCACTTCTGTTATGATTTTAAGCATTCTATCATTTTTATTTCCTCTCTGACTTTCTATAAGCTATTCAAAAATTAATAGCTCCCTCCATTATTGTACCTGAAAAAAACTGAAGTTTTTAGAAGAGCTTCTTTATATTACAGTTCTCCTGAGAGGGAAAAATCTGTTTTAAATTGGTAGTTGGTACAGGTAAAACCTCACTTGGATATCCATGGAGTCAGGCCAGGGATTAGAGATCCTAGCTCAGTCTCTTGATTATGTTCAGGTAACTGAAATCTGTCAGACTTTTTATTGATAAAACAGCTACTATAATAATGGCTTGCATTTATTGAACCAGGAATTATTCTATGCACTTTACATTATGTTAACTAATTTGATATTCATAAGAATTTCTTGTGCTAGGTATTATTATGATTTTGGATTTACGATAAAGGGAAGGTACTATTATCATCCAATTTTTAACCCCTTCCCCCGCCAAAAAACTGAGACCTAGGTAAGTTGAGGTTAAGTTATTTACCCAAGAAACACAGCTCGTTAATGGCATAACCAGAAGTTGGACTGAAGTATGCTATACCGTCTCTTACCTACCAGGTCAAGTTGTGAGAATTAAATAGACAATTCTGTTAAAAGCACATCACTTTGAACTTTACCTAAGAAGAGCTCAGTAAGTGGTATTATTATTTTCATTGAGACATCAGGGAAGGAAGAAAGCATGATAGTGTGAGTGGGGATAAGGTGTCTGCCATATTCATTATGGATACCTTATATCTAGAACAGTGTTTGCAATGAATGAATTAATGCATAATGAGTGATTTTAAGGAAGGATTAAATTGATAATTGATAGAAACCCTATATAAGGGTACAAAGTGCTCTAAGTGTGTCATAAATGTTCCAATTCAATTAATGGTTCTTATAGTTTATTTCTATAATGATAATAAAATTGAGAAAGGATTCTAGGAATAGGAGAAATAAAAAGAATCTATATGAAAAAGTCCTTAAAAATGCTAATGTTATAATAATTTTATCAATTAGTTTTATTAATTGTAATTGTACTTAACTAGGTGTGTGCGTGTGTATGAGAGAGAGAGAGAGAGAGAGAGAGAGAGAGAGAGAGAGAGAGAGAGAGAGAGAATCCACAATAAAATATCAGTTTATTGTAAAATTCTCATGGCCAAATGAAAGGAAGAACATTCTGTGATTTACTGGGATTAAAAAGCAATGATTATTCAGTCTTCAGGAAATTTCGTGAATGCATAACTACTTCAAATTACTTTTTTGAGTGAATACTAGAAATATATTAATGTAAAATTTTTTTTAATTCATCTCTCTATGAGGAGAAGGAACATATTTACTCCATTGAACTGTATATATTTACGCAAATGTTTCTAAGGATAATGGTGGTTTTTTGTTAACCTTGGCTGATAATACTCAAATACCTTATTTAATTTAAGAATGAATTTTATATTCAATGAGTAGGAATAACAATTCAGCTTTTATAGATATATGTAATTTAGCACAAATAATTGACTCATTGAAAATAAGATTATTTGTGCTTTTCTTGTGTCATATGTGTTATTCATCTGTCGTTCTTACTAAAGATAAAAAGGTAAGACCTTAGCATTAACATAAACATAGTCTCCATGTTAAATTTCTTATAACCCTTTCGTGGTTAAAATTTTAAATCCTTGAACATTATATATACTGTATTAAGTTTTGCTAACATTTTTGGCTGAGAAAACAGGCTATTAATTTTTTACAAAACTGTACCTTTTTGAGTAGCATTCAGATTTTTATAGCTAGGTTTAATTCTAACAAGAATAAATTAAGAAAAATATATAACTGTATGGTCTTTATCCTTTATTTTTAAATGATGTGAGAGAACACAGTCAAAAGTCAAATTTGCTTAAATAAGATTGCTAGGGACAGATTCTACCTGGCAAATTTCTGCTTTCATTATACCTGTAGAAAAAAAGAAGAAAGGACGCATTCTCTCGTTTGCTTTATTAATTAGTTTCCTTCATGGCTAATAAAATACAAACTTGTATGCATATGGAAAAATACAAGTTTAACACTCAGATTGATACGGATGTTATGAATGCATCATTCATTTATTTTAACTTTAGATTCAACTAAAACATCAGGATGAAAATATTAGAGTTGATAAAATTTGTTTTTATTTTTTTGAGACAAATTAGGCTCTAGCACTTTTAAATATCCTCAAACATAAATAGAAAATGTTAATTTAGTAGTTTTCAGTAAAATAGTTGCTAACATTCATATGTTCATTATATGCCAGTCATTGTTCTAAGCATTTTTCATATTTTAATTCATTTGATTCTAATCCCAAACATATAGGGTAGGTATTTATTATCCTCTTTGTAAGATGAGAAAATAGATGCACAGAGAAGTTAAGCAGTTTATTTAGGGTGGCACAGCTAGTAAACAATTACCTAATATGACATTTTAGGAACCTCTTTTGTGACCTTAAGCACTAGAGATACAGAGTGAATAAAATAGAAGAGAAGGGAATAACAAATTTTGAGGCTTTGCAATTTTATATAGGGTGGCCTGGAAACTTTTTACTGAAAGGTTGACTTGAAGGAATTAATAAAAAAAAATCTTTTTCTGCCATAAATAAAGGAAAATTTTAGAGCCCTTTAGAGGAAAACTATTTAGAGATAAATCAACTTAGGTTAATGATTAAATATAAAATATTAACATCAACTGCAGTGTAGGTACTGGATAGTTTCTGTTTGCCTCTCTAGAGCTGCCATTTTCTATTTTCCAACCTCCTTTGTACCCTAGGATCTGAGAGTATGTATGTGCTCTTCAGGGTCCTCATCCTTCAGCATCTAGTTTGGTCTGGCCAGTGGGAGCCCCAGCAAGAGCTGAAGGGAGAGAAGAGAGAGAGAGGTCAGGTGATAATTCTCTTGCAGCCTCCCTGAGGTATTTGCATGGGCTGGGTGATTTCCTCTATCAAAGGTTGCGATTCCTTCAGGTGTCTCCTTCCACAAGACTCTATCCTTTTGGGTCTGGTAACTGCTACCTCCCCAAACCTTCAGGCTTAGGATGGTAAAGATGTTCTATTGTTATTAGCTATAGGTACTGCACTGTAACTTGTGCTTTCCCTGGACCTCATCCACTCCTTTGGAAAAACTCACTTTATTAAACTCTCTAAAAATTGCTTAATTTGAGTGTGCTCTCTTCCTCCTGATGTGATCTTGACTGACAGTTACCATATTAGCTGCATATATGGCACTCCAAATCTTCTTTGTAATGGTTCTGAATTTGCTTCTCACCATAAATCACTCCATACCAATGAACATGTGTAAAAGTGTGTATTTATTAGGTATCTAATACACTCAGTGCTTGCACTTTTCCTCTATTCACTCCTATCTTTTGAGTATTATAATTGACTCTGAATTCCCTTCAACTTTAACCCTTCTTGTCTTCAGAATGTTTTGGGCTCAACATCCCAGGACACTGATTGGACATTGTTGGAGCAAGGAAGTGCTGAAATAAGAGGTCATTAAAAAATAAGCAATACTTTTACTTTCTAAAGAACAATTTTAGAAAATGCTAGAAAATTTGAGACAAATTATTCCTGAAAAGTAAGACTAATGGAATTTTTATAGAAATGATTAAATGAGTTGGTCCTACCTTAAACACTATTAAATGATAAATTTGTGAGAACATAGTGTTTAATATTTGAATAACTTCAGAGGAATCATATATCATAAATGATATATAAATATCCGCTGCAGTAGAATTTAGTGGCTGAGCATATGAACCCTATAGGCAGACTATTTGGATTTGAAACCCATTCTACCATTTACTTACTTTAAGACCTTGAGCAGTTTTCTTATCCTAACTCTACCTTAGTCTCTTCATCTAAGCAATTGAGTTAACCAATATCAATAATTATGATAAATAAACAAGTTAATACATGAAAATCAATTAGAACAGTATTTAGCATATAATGAATACTATGCGCATTAGTTATTATAAAGAATGCTGGATATTTTCAGCATTTTATAGAAAAGTGTAAGTAAGAAAAATAGGTTTTTAAAAGACGTTTCAAAGGTCAATACAAATGAAATTATGACAACATAAACAGCTACAAATATTAGCAAGTTTTATAATAGCATTCAAAATATATTCTAAGGACTGCCCAGTGTTGACAATTTATTTTTATTGCATTATTTAAATATGTATAAACATTAAGCTATGTTTAAATTTCTAATGTTTATTGATCTTAAATGACAACAAAACTAACATACATGTTCAAAACTATGAAACCAATAAAATACAAATTAGTGACATTAATTTAATATGATGAATGAGGTTTTGCTGAAAGGAAATTGTCACTTGTTATGTGAATAATGACTATTGAAAATAGGATCTTTTGAGCTTGGTATGCATGTAATATAACACATTTTATGATGACTCAATTTTGCCACTGTTTTTACAAGTTGGACTATAAAGAAATCTTTGTACAGCCTACCATGATGTCATTTGATCTTCACTTGGCACAGATTCATCATTTAGGTATTAAGTCAATCTCTGTTCTTTTCTCATTAACTAGTGACAATTAAAGCAGTGCTTCTTGTTGACAATGTTGTTATAAATACAAGCATAAACACAGGCACTAAAATGGACTGACAGCATTCAGTTATAAGATTATTTGAATGTTCTGCAATCTCTTTTTAATTGCGCTATTTTAACATCAAACTTAACATATGACATTAAAGAAAAAATCCACAGAGCATTCTCAGATCCTTGAAAAAACTAGCAAGGATCAGTTTGAGAAACAATGACTTATATAATTTTCCCCTCAGATACTGTAGATGTCCTTTAAGCTCATTTTATTAAAATTTATGAAAACATATTTCAACATCATTAAGGTTTGATAGAGCAGGGAAAGGATGTATATTTTGAGGGGAAAATGTATAAAAATGTATTTCCTAGAAAGAATGCTACTTATTATGGACATCTTACAGTTAATGTGATTTTCTAAATGACCACAAATTTATTAATGTAATTTATAGTAGCTTAAAAGGAGATGCTGGATATAAAAGAGTAAAGTCAAATTTACTAAGTAAAATGAATCTTTGGTAATATTTCTCAAACATTTAACAAGATATTAAAGTCTTGATTTTCTATTAGGACAACTGTAGATTTTATTTATCTAAGTGGAAAACCAAAAAATAAAAATTTAGTCAAAAATTAGATTTTTAAATGATATTTTGAGTTTATTGCTAGATAAACACTACCACCAAGAGAAATGTTCCTGATAAGATCCAATAAAAAAAACCCCAACATATAAGAAAATAAAGTAGTAACAATTTTAATACCAATGTCATTATCAACCATACTAATTAACAGCACTAGCAGGTAATATTTATTGAATTGTTGCCAAATAACAAGACACTATGCTAACTATTTATCTAGATACTCTCATTTAATCTACACAATAACCCTGGGATTAGGTACTATTAGTATTCCGGTTTCACAGATAAAGAGATAGAGTAGCTTGCCTGAGGTCACATGGTCAATGGACAGCACAAATAAGAATTTGAATCCAGGCCATCTGCTTACTGAGCCCATTCTTGTAACTCTAAGCTGAGAAGCTTCCTGAAGTAGTTGACTGGTTGGATCAATATGGACAAGTAAATAAATTTTTCTGTCCCATTAATGACCCCTTCTCAATTTGCATTTTTACATCTTCTGTAGCTTAAATAAGATTAGATTGAAGTACTGAAATATTACTATCAATAAAGTACATAAAATGGCATTTATTCCTTTAGTAAATTTACATTAATTGAGAATACTAATTCTTTCCATTTCTCTCTTTAGGCCCATTAATATTTGCTTTACATATATTTTCATGCTCCTATGTTGGGTGCATATATATTTACGTGTTATATCTTCTTGCTGGATTTAACCCTTTATGATTATGTAGAGTACTTCTTTGTCTTTTATTACAGTCTCTGTTTTAAAGTCTAATTGGTTTGATGTGAGTATAGCTAATCCAACTATATTTTCTCCATTTCCATTTACATTGAATACCTTTTTCCATCCTTTCACTTTTAGTCTGTATGTGTCCTTAGTTCTGAAAGGAGCCTTTTGCAGGCTGCATATGTATGGGTCTTGTTTTTTTATCCATTCAACTACTCTATGTCTTTTAATTGATGAATTTAGTATTTGCATTTAAAGTACTTATTGATAAATATGTTCTTATTGACATTTTGTTAATTGTTTTCTGGATGTTTTTGTAGTTCTTTTCTGTTTCTTCTTTTCTTTCTCTTTTCCCTGTGGTTTGATGGTTTTCTTTAGTGTTATGTTTAGATTTCTCTCTCATTATCTTTTGTGTATTTAAGTTTTTTCCTTGTGGTTACTATGGTGTTTACACATAACATTCTATGTAAATAGCAGTCTGTTTTAAGTTGGTAGCAATTTAAATTTGAACACATTCCAAAGCTTTACCTTTTACTCTCCTCTCCCCATATTATATTTTTGAAGATACCCTTTCTATCTTTTTACTTTTTGCATTACTTAACTAATTGTTGTAATTTTAGTTAATTTTATTATTTTTGTTTTTTAACCTTACTTGTTTTATATGTGATTGATCCACTATCTTTATTATATATTTACCTTTTTCAGTGAGGTTTTTATTTTTGTATGTTTTCCTACTATTAATTAGTGCCATTTATTTTCATTTCAAAGAAAATCCTTTAACATTTCTTGTAGGGCTGGTTTAGTAGTGATGAATTCCTTTAGCTTTTGCTTCTCTGGAAAACTCTTAATCTCTCCCTCAATTCTGTGTGATAACCTTTCTGGTATAAAATTCTGGTATAGAATTCTTGGTTGAAAGTTTTTTCCTTTCAGCACTTTAATATATCATGTCACTCTCTTATGGCATATAAAGTTTCTGCTGAAAAATCTGCCTTGTGAGGTTTCTCCTGTATGTAGCGAGTTGTTTTTCTCTTGCTTCTTTTAGGATTCTATCTTTATTTTTAAATTTTACTATACTAATTACAAAGTGCCTTGGCATAGGTCTCTGAGCTCAATTTATTTGGAACTGCCTAGGTTTCCTGGACATGGATTTCTGCTTCCTTCCCAGATTTAGGACGTTTTTAGCCACTATTTCTTCAACTAATTTTATGGCCCTTTCTCTCTCTCTTCTCCTCCTGGGATCCCTATAATGTGAATGTTATTCTGTTTGATGTCGTTCCTAAGGTTTTTTAAGTTATCCTCATTAAAAAATTAAAAAAAATTTTTGCTGCTCTGTCTGTGTGTTCTGTTGCTTTGCCTTCCAGCTTATTAATTCATTCTTCTACTTCATCCAGCTGATGTTGAATCCCTCTAGAGTATTTTATCCAGTTCAGTTATAACTTATGTTTGGTGCTTTCTTATATTTTCTCTCTCTTTGTTAATGTTTTCACTGTTCATCATTCTTCTCTTGAGTTTAGTAAGCATCATTATGACTATTACTTTGAATTCTTTTTCAGGTAGGTTGCTCATCTCCCTTTCATTTAGTTCTTTTCCTGAGATATTGTTTTATTCTTTTGTTTGGAACATATTCCTTTGTCTCCTCCTTTTGCCTAATTCTCTGTGCTTGTTTCTCTGTATTAGGTAAATTAACTATTTCTCTGACCTGAATAAGTGGATTTGTGTAGTATATAGAAGATGACCTGTGGAGTCCAAAAGTGCATTATCCCCTGGCCACCAGAGCCAGGTGCTCAAGGGTTGTCTTCTATGTGGACTGCATGTGCTATCCTGTTGTGGCTAAGCCATGGCTATAGGCTGAGGATGAGCAAGGCTCTCATGTGGCTTGGTTGTGATACATGGCTTTGACTGCTGTGGTGTATTTGTGGAGGGGCTAGTGCCCGGCCTGGTGAGAATACTAATTCTTAATAAATTTGGCAAATCAAAGTTGCACAGGAAATTTAATGAAGAAATTGTTCTTTAATAAATCTATTCTAATATTTTGTTAAAATTTTACATTTTGAATGTGAACTTTGGACACAACAAACTATAAGTTGTGTAGTGTATTCTTTCTCTGCCTGAAGTTATTGCCTACTTAAAACATTAACCAGAAGCATTGCAATGTTGGATGCCAAAAGCACACATGAAATGCGTATATTTCATATAGTCTAGCAAAGAAGAATTCTCAAGAAGACCAACCAAACAACTAAATAAGGTGGAATTGAAAGCACTGAATATAATATATCAACTAAGTAATTTTGAATTGTCTCATAGAATTCAGGGATGGAAATAAACAAGTAGAACAGCATGTTTGTTCTCTGCTGCTTCATATTTATTTTAAAACAAGTAGAACAAAAAGAAAAAAAAAAACTAAACCAAAACATTGTATGTTCTTACTTAGATTTTTTTCTAAACTTATGTGAAATGTGTTAATCTTGAAGGTGATGAGATAAAAAGAGGGCAAGACATAAATGACATATTAAAAACATTATATTTTCTTCTGTTTATAAAAGCAAACTAATTTTTACAAAAATTCCAACAATACAGAAACATATTAAAGAGCAAAAATGTCCTGTAATTCTATTTAGTTTGTAAAATATTCTTACAGATTTTCCACTGCAAATAGAAATATGAATATAATGTATTAATATCCACACTTACATAAACATATTATATTTATGTTATATCTACATATGTATATACATTTTCTTTTTACAGAAATGCAATCACCTATATATGCTGCTTTGCAACTGAGTTTTTCTTTATCTTAATAGTATATCTTGGATATTTTTCAGTGTCATTTCCTGTTTCCTCCCAGTGACTAGTCAGTATTCCATTGCATAATAATCTATTTAACTAGTTATTTACTGATGATGTTGGAGTAGTCTCCAGTTTTTATCATCATTAACACATGCAATAAATATATTTATATATATTCAGTTAGATGGAACTTGGTGACTATTTCATTTAAGGTAGACCAAGTTATGCTTTGTTATGTTTGAATCACTTTTTTTTGGGTTTAATGCAAAGAGAAGATTTATAATACATTTATTGGTTTAGAATATAAGGCCTTTGATTAATAAATTAATTATCCTTTAAAATTAATTAAGCAATTTTGTTGAGATATGATTTATACAGTGTAAAATTCACTCTTTCAAAGTGTAAAATTCGGTGGTTTTAGTATATTCAGTATTATGCAACCATCATCACAATCAATTTTAGAATATTTTCATCACCTCAAATAGAAACTCTGTATTGATTAGCTGTCACTCCCCATTTCCCTCTCTTACTAATATACTTCCTGTCTATAAATTTGCTGATTCTGAACATATTATGTAAATGGAAGCATAGTATACTTTCGTGGCTGAGTTCTTTCATGTAAAATAATGTTTTCAAGGTTCATCCATATTGTTGTATGTATTAGTACTGCATTCCTTTTTTGGCTGAATAGTATTCCATTGTATGGATATATCACATGTTGTTTGTCCATTTTATCAGTTGATGAACATTTGAGTTGTTTTTAATTATTGTGAATAATGTTTCTAAGAACATACATGTACATGTTTTTACATGAACGTATGTGTTCATTTCTCTTGGGTATATACTTAGGAGTAGAATTGCTGGGTCATATGGTAACTTTACATTTAACATTTTTAGGAACTAACTGCCAACCTTTTTCCTAAGTGGCAGTGCTATTATACAATCCTATTAGCAATACATAAGGGTTCCAATTTCTCTGCATCCTTACCAACACATATTATCTTTTTAATATTAGCTATCTCAGTGGGTATGAAGTAGCATCTCATCATGGCTTATATTAAGTATGCGTGTGAATAATAGGAACCCTAAAAGGACATATGCATACTCGTGTGAAGAACTTACAAATGAATAGAGGCCGTACTCATTTTCTACTCAGCTCTCCTTACTTTGATCCTGTTCCTTTTTTTAATGTTTTCTATTTCAGCTAAGCTTATTAGTATCCACCAAATGCATTGTATACATAGTCATATACCAAAAAAATCTCAAGATAAAAGTTTTCATTATGTTTGACCTTTTCTGTGTGCTCATTCTAATGGTTTTCCCATGTCCCCCCCCCCCAAAAAAAAAGAAACATAGAAATTGGACTTCCTTTTTAGTGGTAGGAAGTTCAGATGTAATCATTTGTCCTTCACGTCGAAGGAGTTATCTCAACATGTCCCTGACAGTTAGATCTCTAAAAATTTAATCGATGTGGGAGCCCTGTGAATCTTTATAAATTTTATCTCCCAACCTCTGAAATTCATGAGTATTACTAAGGCCTCGTGTATCCTTATCACTTCTTGCCAATCCAGTCTACTTAGTTTGCTACATAACAAAGAGCTAAAGGGCATCATACAAGCCATTAGAGTCTAAAGCCATGTATAATAAGAGGCTAATTGGGAGGTAGAGATACATTTACAATGAGAGCAGTATGAGTTTAAATTACAGTGAATTCTCATTATTTGTGGTAGTTCTATAAAGTTGCTGTGAATAACGAATTAGGGAATACTGAAGCTAATTGCTTCAGTAATTAAGTGTTGCTCCTAGGGGAATTACGTGGTTAGGTTTCTGTAAGCCTCTGGTCACATCGCCATCAACCGATCAATACATAATCTTGTTCTATGTGTGTTTCTGTTTAAAGATACCTTATTTAGTATATATTGTTGATTCATTAACATGGACCTCACAGCCAAAAGCACTATAACTTGTATCTGAATGAAGATTATCGAACACGTGTATTTTCTCTGTAAGACATCACAGTTTTCTTATGTTTAGGAATAGTGGACAGCACTCAGCACTGTGCTTAGGAGCCATTTTAACAGTGAAATCACCAAGAAACACACACGCACACACACACATTGGCATTAAAAAGATGATAAAAAGGACACTGGTTTACAGTGTGATAGCTGAAACAAGGTAGAGCATTGCTTTTTGTGATCTCAGCAGAGAATGTGCTGCTCAGCACATGCTTAGGAATGACTGTGAAAGCATTGTAAGTATTGATTTTGGGGTTACAAAAACTCTTAGCAAGTAGACAAATTTGCAAATACTGAATCTGTGAATAATGTGTATTGTAAACCTGGAAGACTGGCTTCATACAAGTGAGTTGAGGTGGGCCTTGCAGGATGAATAAATAAATGTGTGAGAGATTGGTGGGGTGAGATGCCAGTCCCTTACAGGCTCTAGTTTTGGTCACACTCTTATCTTCCTGACCATAGATTATTTGCTTACTCTAGGATATCATAATGCCTCCGAAGCTGAATCTTTGAGCTTTACAATGTCTTTAATGTTTATTAAAGCAGTAGGGAGGCATCTAATTTTCAAAATAAAGTATTGTTAGATATCTCTTCATATCTAAGGCAAATCTCTTTTGTCTGTGAATGAAAATAGTCTGGAGATTTCATACTTGGGGATAGATATCAATGAAAACCTCTGGGTCTAACATACAACTAAATCTGCAAGTCAGGACAGGTTATTATTATCTTGTTGTCATATATCTACATTAGTCAAAACAGAGATAAAAAATTGGGGGGATGGCCAAGGAGAGCCTTTTAAATCTTATAAGGCTTCCCAACTCCCACATTAGTTTATATTGTTTTTGATTGTCTTTAAGTGGAAAAAGGTGATTTCCCTTTAATTCAAACATTACTTCTCAAAAGTGATAAAAATAGCATATAGGTATTAGTCAAAAATTCACATATTTGAGATTTGGCTGAAAACCAAACTAAAACTTCCATGTGCTCGAATAAACCCAGTGTTTCTCATAGGTTGCTATTTCTAATTCCTGTTTCCATGGAAATGGATTTTACATCAGCAAAAAGGGGATAAGGTACTGAGTGATTTATACCCACTGTTTGATATTTTAAGTGATTCACCATTGCTCTTTTCCTTTTCTGTAGAAAGGATATTTTTTCTTGTAGGGCTCCAAGACCTTCAGATAAAGGAGCTCCGGGTATATAATCCTTAAGGGATAAAGCCAGCACCCTGTCATAAGACACAAGGGATGGAGGCTGAAGTGATTATAAGAGAACACACCTAGTTGGCTGCTCTACTCAAAATGGTTTAATAAAAACAGGAGATTTATGAAGCATTTATAATATATCTTTCCACACTAGCCAAGGGGTAGAAAACATTTAAAATTACTATTAAAATCGATAACTCAGGAATGACCTTTATTTTTCCTTTTGTAGGATAATTCCACTGTTGAAAAATCCAAGAACCCCTGGCTGCTCATTTAATCAGAAGGGTCAGTGATTTGGTTCCAATCAGCTTCCAGAAAGGAGAATGGCGATTCTGATGGATTTACTCATAAACTAATGTGCTCTGTGGTCATTGCTGCTGTTGCTTCTACATTAATAGGAATAATCCACTAATTAAAAGTTCTGAAAGGGTCATTTACACACATGGCTCCTACCCACTTCCTTTTTCTCTTGAGCTAAGTTCCCCCTGCTTCCCCAGATCCTGGAAAGCAGGGATCCCTTGAATCTATAATTAACCCGTTGACACGCTCAGAATTTATACAAGGACTCAGGACTTTTAGCTGCCCTACTGAGAGCAAGTATTATTTTAAAAATATAGTTTACAGGGGGTGGCTTCATAGTGTAACGGTTGGCACGTTTGCTTTACACGCAGAAGGTCCTGGGTTTGCACCCTAGGTGGAGTCATGGACCATACCACGGGTGCACCAGGCCCTGGGGGCACCCTGTGAGCATGTGGGAGGAGACGCCACGCCTTCAGAGATTCAGTTCTTAATGGGAAACAGCAACATTCATAGGTCAGGGGTGGAAGTGGCAGGGGGTGGTGGTGAGGAATAAAGAGGGGGAAAAAAATATATATGGATATATAGTTTATACTCAGCTTATTAATAGTGAAGGCCCCTATAGTCCCATACAGTTGATTTCAACTTTTACAAACACATTGTTTTTCTAACTGCGAGAAAGTATTTGACTGAATTCATTATGTTAACCTGTGTTCAGGTGCCATGGAAAACTAGTAACAAGCTTATCATTTTACACAGGCTAACCCCTTTTCTTTTTCCTTCAAGCCAGGGTTGGGGGTGTGAGCCATTCTTACAACTCTAGAATGTTTATGCAAAGGAAGAATGATTCAGTCTGGCTGTAGTCATTGTGTTAAGATGAAAAAATCCTTTCCTACTTTTGTTTTTCCAGTTCCTCTGCTTTCACTTTTTTCCCTCTGTGGCTGTTTCCCATTACAAATGGAGAAAATAATAATACATTAAAAATTTTTTTCAGTTACCAAGGCAATTTTTAAAAAACTCCCTTCTCTAGCATGAAAGCTTCTTGACATTTAGAAATTTTTTGATTTTCTTTACATTTATATAACTATAGAAGTAGATTCACAGTTGGCACTGATCAAGAAGTAAATAAGAACTTGAAGAAAATTTTATATTTCCTGCATGCTTATGAATAAACATTCAATGAACGATGAAATGGAAAGCCCCAATTTTAAAAAGTGAGTGAGTGTCTGTTGCTGTGATTCAAATGTTTGCTTTAAAAGCACTTAAGAAGTTCCTGCACAATCTCTTGCTCTCTCTTGTTAACAAATCCGACTTGCCCCTCCTACATAAAAGGATGATGTTACCACAAGAGTTCAAATAGAATGGCATGGTACAAGTCAGTGCAGGCCTAATGCCTGTAAGTTCTTTTTGTGGTGCTAAGTAAGTGGAATACATATTCAGTTTTCTTAACACAAAGAATTATAAGTACTTTGAATATTTTAGTGTACGAATCAAGGTAGTCACACACCTCCTCATTTGGGAACTTTTTTCTTCTCATCACTCCTTTCTAATAATGTTCTTTTTTTCTGAAGTTAAGGCTCTTGGATGCTTGCCAAAAATACAAGGCTGAGTGGAGACTGTTTTCACTCCTCTATTTTTTTGTCTCCGCTATCTTAAAATTGCATTATAATTCAATTAATGTAAAATAAGAAAAATTATTACATTATAGCCCAGCTGAAACATATTCATTCACCAGGAGGCAATGTGGAGAGTGAGCGTAAGAAGAACAGTTATAAAAAATAATGCTGGTTCTGTATAAATGTTATGTCATTTAATTATTATAAGTGTGAAGCAGATTTCAAAAAGATTAGATGAAGAAACTGAGTCTCATACTCATAAAACAGCTTTTCCAAGGGCACAGAACAAGTTATAAAGGACACCTGAAGTTGGAATCCATTTTTTATGAGTTCCACACCATGCATGTAAAAGGGGGAAACTGTTATAGGTAAAGTGGTATGGCGTTGATGTCCTCAGTGTAATTAAATAGAAACTCCCTTGGAAAGGAATCCAAAATTAATCTGTTCCATTTCAAATTTTTTATTCTGGAGAAAGGGTATTTGGTCTCCAAGGATCAACTGAAATCAATGTTCTTAATTCTGCAGCACAACATTATGTTCTCATATAATAATGTATCCAATCCGGACTTGGATTAATTCCAGACCTATGAATCTTCTTGCTGGTTTGAAAACTGGTCCCCATGCACAGAGGGCAAGGAGAGACTGAATACAGAGGCAAGACCACTCCAGATTGGTAGGTGGCAGTTTTAATAAGCAAGAGAAGTTAAACACGAGGTTTGTTTTGGGTGTTGCAAGACAGTAGATCTATGCCTCTATCCTCCAGAATCTTAAAAGTTTATATAGTCATGCAACACATAATGAGATTTTGATCAGTGATGAACTGTATATATAATGGTGGTTCCATAGGACTGTAATGGAGTATAAGCAAAAAGTTTGTTTGCAATGTTGAAAGAAAAGGGGAGACCCTACTGTGATGTTGAATTACTGCTAGCTCTGGGTGGTTTAAATAGATGAGGAGGTTCAGCATACTGTCTACCTGCCATGCAATGGTTCCAGCTGGGGTCTGGGGTTGGTGAGAGAGCAACTGCAGAGGGCTGGGGAGATGAGGTGCCCAAGAGCCCACCTCTGCTCCTGCTGGTCCTTGCAGGGACATGCATATGAGTATGCACGTGAACTCCTGTGCACAAACTTGCTTTCTCTGCCTCAGTTTCTCTTTATCTCTCCTTTTAGTCCCAGTCCCTCTCATTCTCTTCACCTTGCCCCTTTTATTATTTCTTGTCTCAAGCTATATCTTTCTGGGCATCTTTTGATCTCTGCTCTCCCTTTCTCTTCTCTTCCTCCCTTCCTCCTTCCTTGACGGCTACTCTCCCTCTCACAACACCTCCCTCCACAGCCACCCCTCTCAATGCACAAGCATACCCACACACTTTGTCTTTTACATGGTATTTTGACTGTACCTTTTCTATGTTTAGATATGTTTAGATATACAAATATTTACCATTGTGTTACAATTGCCTACAGTATTCAGTACAGTAATATATGGGTTTGTAGGCTAGGAGCAATAGGTAGGCTACACTACATAGCCTAGGTGTGTAGTAGGCTATACCATCTAGGTTTGTATAAGTGCACTCTATGATATTTGCACAATGACACATTTCTCAGAATGTATCCCCATCATTAAGTGACATGACCGTATAAAGGTCTTAGCTAGATTTGGTCATGTTTTCAGTCCAGGTGATCTCAACAACACCTTACCTTCTCAAGGCTGCATCATTGAAATGGGAATGGTGAGCAGAAGCTACTTTCCAAGGACAGGTTTGGCTGTAAGTAGCCTGCAATTGTCCAGGTCCAGTTCATGAGTCAACCCATGGTTATGTAATCTGTATGACCTCCTCCAGTACTACTGGTTAATAAATCCACTCAGATGCCTCCCAGACACCTCAAACTCAAGACAAATAAGTTGCTGCATTAGTGGTTGAAGGACTTGGCCACTTACTAATTGTGTGACTCAGTAGCTTAACTAGTCATCTGGTACCTCTGTTTCCTCATTGGTAACTGGGATTGTATAGCACCTTACTCACAGCCTTGCTATGAGGCTTTGGAAAAATAATATAGGTACAGCACCTAGAATAGTGCCAGGTATAGAGCTATTGCTATATAATTGCGTGCTATAATATTAACCAAATGGCCTTATTACAGCTTCCCCAAGGCCAGATCTCTTCCTCTATTCCTTATGTGAACTGCTCTGGCATGTGGTTGCCCAGTGGTCCAAGCTAGAAGACTGAGTTCAGCTTTTATTCCTTCCCCTCATTCACCCTCATGTTTAATTAGTCACCAAGTCCTATTGATTTTATCTTTCTTAAATCAAACTTCATCTTCTCTTCACTTCCATTGTCACCTTTCCGGTTGAAGATACAATCTCTTTTACCATGACTACTTAAATATCCTTCTTGATTTCCCTTTCATTTCCCTCCATTCCCAATTGTACCCATTATCCTCACTGCAGTCAGAGTGGTTTGAAAAATGCCGATATGACTGTGTGATTCCTTAACTTCAATCTTTTTATGGTTTCCTATTGTTCTTGAGGCAAATACTAAAATTTTTATTTTAATAAGGTTCAGCTGACTCACTTCCTCACCGGAGCCATCTCTGACCACTCTCTCCTTGCTCTCTGAACTTTGGACACAAATGCCTTCTTTTGTTTTCTTGTTGGTTTCTAACCGCTTATGGCTGTACAGTCTTCTCATTTGCTGTTCCCCATGCCAGAATGGTTTCTTTTCTCTTCCCCTAGTTAAATTCTATTAATTCTTCAAAACCTTGTTTAAATGTTATTTCCTTGACCTTGTAAAACTGAATCAAGCCTACCTGTTATATGTTCAAATTATTTCGTATTTCTCTTTCATAGCATTCATTTAGAATGTAATCAAATAATTATCTTGTGTGCCAGAACATAAGCCACATGAAAGTTGTCCAGTCACTGCAGGATATCTACTACCCAGGAGAATTCCTTGCATATATTTGGCATTCAATAAATATTTATTGACTCACTTTATTTAGAACTCAATAATGATTGAATAATACAGGAATACTGTTAGTATTTTAAAAATTCCCATACCTTTGCAAACTATCATATAATTCTTTGAAAAAAATGGGCCTATAGTTATATAACTGATTTTAATATAATATAATATTCTAGGCACATGATAACTGATAACTTTGTTTGCTTCTAAAGATTTATTATTATTCAAATGATTGACTCTTTCTGGTTAGAGGTTTTGAATTTGAATTTAGTTCATATATGAAATAATTAGATTCTTTCCCTATCTATTTGCTCTAATCACCTACTAAAGTTGGGCTATAAAGGTAAGAATTCCCAATATTCATATCTATTTTAATCTGAAAATTACTAATCACTATTAGGTATGAAGCACCCTGCTAAGTGCTATGAAGGATACAGTGCTGTCTGTGTAAGGCAATGAACCTACAGTGAAGCACCTTATAAACTAGTAGAAGAGATAAAAGAAGCACTTGAATATCTAAATTCTGCAGATCCGTGGTGAGGCCAGGGTTTGGACTTTTTAAAAGCTCGCCACAAGACTTGCATAGTTACCCAGATGGTTTGGGGATCAGTGTTGTGTGGCTGACATTAATAATATTCTGAATCCTACATATAATATTCTGGCTGGAAGGGCACAATAAAATTATTTTATAAGCAATGTAGTTCCTATGTTAAGTGTGCATGCAATAAATACTTGTATGTTCATTATTCCATCCCTCTGATATCATGATAACTAACTTCCTTTAAATGGGACACAGCACCCATATGTCACGTGGAAGCTCAAGGCAAAGCCCTGCCCTCCAAGAAATGTCCCAGGTCTACAGCTCTCCCTTCACCAGGACTCTGTAGAAGGGTGCTTAGAAAAGCCACAGTCTCAGGCTCTTCCATTTTTCAATGCTTGCTGCTTATTAGAACCTACCTTGGAGCTCCAATGAATTGAGACTTGGGCCCCAGTCAAGACTGATTAAATCAGAGATGCCAAGAGGAATATTTTCTGTGCTTTCTGTGGCATTGGGCACTTAACTAACTTGAGGAAAGATGTAACTCAGTCAGATAATTAGGGCCAAGGATACATCTAATAATAAAGTGGGTACAACGTCTTAGTTCTTCTTTGCCTTTCTTATTCCTCAAGAAAGTGTGCCTTGGATTAAGGGGTTGAGAGTAGGGTTGTGGGTGGGGTAGTGGGGGGAGCTACCTGGTTAAGTATGTCTAAAGTGCAAGACATTGTTTTAGGTATCTACAGATGTCACACAGAAGTTTTAGCCATGATTGTGCATTGTCAGTCTTTTAAAAAATCTGGTGAATTTATAAAACTTAAAATTATAAACCAAAAAATGTTAGAAAATAAAAACTAAAATTAAAAAAGCATGCTGAGAAAAAAATTTTAACTAAATTAGAAATTTCCTGTCATTGAGTAAAATTTATTTAGAACTATTCTAAGAATATATGCAATAGAGGTAACCATGGCTGAAAACATGTGGAGAGAGTTGCATCGAAATAAATTTAATTATCATTCAGTCAAAAAATACTAGAGGTAAAAGACATCCTAGGTATCATTCTTAATTTTAAAGAGGAGTTACGTTACTTGTCTAAGGTCACACAGCTAGCTATTTAAGGAAGGTTTTTCATATACTGGCTAAATTTCTAAAAGAAATAGAAATTGTCATATCAATTCAGAAGATGTTATTTCAACATAGCCTATAGATTTTATCTTTGCATTACCTGTCATCATTGTTCTTAGTATCCAAATTGTTCTAATTAAGACTTTTGCATTTGGAGAGTAAAAATATTAATGTTTTCAGTCCAGCTTGCATAAATGTTTGACTATATATCAAGAATTATAAGTATCATGAACCTGATATTAATACAAAAAGTGAAAATTGTAATAATTTTTTTTCCTATTCCCTAAATCTTGTTTTTCTTTATCATGGCCCCTGTTTCCTACCCAGATTTTATAATTCTGAATAAGAGTGGTAAATTGATATTCCCAGCATGACTATATTTAAATAACTATTTCTGTAGGTGGCATATGGAAAAGTTTTCAAAGCACTAGAAGTTTGCTGTCGATACTTGAGAGTGCACCCAATGGAAACCATGCATGGCTTGGTTCCAAAATGGACTGGGAAAAATAACACTAACTATTTGCAGATAAAAACATTTCCATCAAAACATGAGCAGACTATTCTTTTGGGTTTGTTCAGAGTTAATTGTAAGATGAAATACCTTATCACATCATTAAAAAACAAGGGAATCATTCCAAGATCAACAAGGACGAGTGGATGCAAATTGTAACTGCTGGGGCGTATTGATGAAAACATTTGCTGGCTCCAAGGCCACGGTGCCTTGTCAGCTGTTATATTCAGATGTCATTAGTCAGTGTTTGTATGAGGCAAAATTTATGCATGAGACAATGAAGGAAGATTCTTCAGCTTTTGAAAGCTTCGTCTCTTGAAATCATCGCTTGTCTTCATTTGGGACAAAATGGCCTTAACATTACCAAGGACCACCTCTTGCTGATGCCATTGCACCTTTATGCTCTTTGTAGACTATGTCCAGGGTCCCATGTCACTAAACTGGTAATCTGGTTTAGGTGTATTTTCCAATAGATGGGCATCCAAATTTGTGTTTGTTTTATCTCTCCAGAGATTTAGTGTTTGCCTTCTCTATTTCCTTTTTCTTTATTTTTCATTTTTTCTGCATATATTTTTTAGTAATTTTCCCCCTTTTTCTCCACATATTTCCTAAGCTGGTCCACACTGTGAAATTTTTCAGGCAACTGGCACATATTCTACTGGACATGAAGATTTTTGCAGCCATCTTGTGATTACATACATGCACATGCACGTGTGCACACACACACACACACACGCACAAAACCCTATACTCCGTGACTCGCTAGTACTCATGTATGACACTTGGGGTTGAATTATTTCACATTTTATAACTGCTTTGACTATATTTGATTATTACTGTACAGAAGGCAATATAAAAATGGGCATTAAATTCTTTTTATTTGTGGTGTCTATCTTTCTACTTAGTTTAATTGATTCTACAGTAAAATGGATGACAATGTTTATTAGCACTATCATGAAAATAACTTGTTTTGAAGCATTTTGCCTTACTTCAGCGAATTTGCTAAAAATTATGTTGAATTACCAAGTGTTTCAATTTACCAAAAATATGTCTTTTAATTGTTTATGAATTTTATAGCAATTTTTAATTGGCAGAATTTTTTTGACATCTGGCTGATGTTGGCTAGGCTTGCTCAAGTGTCTGAGATCAGAGGCAGCTTGGATACAGACTGTACAATATAGACTGTAGAATGGCTGTATTAGTTTTCTACTGTTGCTAAAAAATTACATCAAATTCAGTGGAAAATTATTCAATAGAAGAACCAAAGCTTTTGTAAATTGAGAATATTGGGAAATTGGAAAATGGACTTTTTAAATTTAGTCTAATTGACTTTCAGAGAACTGGCTTTAGAAAACTTGTTTTTTGACATATTGACTTACTTCCCTTTCAGATACATTACATCATTTGAGCTTTACAGAAATTCTGATTTATTATTCTGCAATAATTCTGAGTAATTGTTCTTTTTGTAGTGGCAAATAGTGGAGCCATATCCAGTTTTTTTTTTAAACACATTTTTCTAAGCACAATGAATCATATCAAGATACATATTGTCAACTTGGTCCATAATTCATGTTCAAATTTGATCACTTGGCTAAAGTTGCATCGCTAGATTTTCCCATTTGTTAAATTATTTTTCTCTTTTTGTAATCCATAGCAATTTATGTCAGCAATACTATGAGAAGACATAAATATCTTGTATCTCAAAATTTTTCACCCAATGGTTTTAGCATACATAGATGATTCTTGCTTAAATCATTTTTACCTCGATGGCTGCACAAAGGTGGTTTTCTAACTCTAACAATTATTCTACATTTATTAGCTGGCACTTCTTATGAAGTTCTCTCTCATCTGCTTTCCTTAGTATCACTTTGAACACTTTTTTATACTGTTATTATTTCTGATGATGAAATTATGCCAAATTATGCCAGCTCTAGAATAGCTCTTGTATCCTTCTGACTTGTCTCTTTGATTTTTGATTCCTCCTCTTCTTTATGACACAGTAACATGCTCCAAAATCATCTTGTACTTGCTCTTCCCCAGATCTGGAACCATTAATTAATTGAAGACTGAATGTGAAATTGTGTTTAGAAACAAAAATTTAACACTAAGGTTTTTACTGCTACTGGGCTGTTATTGCTTCTAGAGCCTTCACATTTGCATCTTCTTTCTCCATTAGTGAGAGTCTGGTTCTCTAAACATTAATACATTTATTCATTTACTTTATCATGCAATTTTTGTTCTGAGTTATGCTGTAAATCTGCATTGTGAGAAGTTTCATGTGCCATCCTTGTTGATCCATACAATTTTTTTAAAGGATGTTTAGACAAATTTGGATTTAAGAAGACTTCATTACTGTATTAGGACACAGAAAACTACATACTGCCTTTCCAAGCTTGAGTTGACCCACATCCTTTTAATTCGTATTTCATTATTGGCCAGAGAAACACTCACTTGATCACACCTAATTTCAAGGGATGAGAGAAATGCAAATCTACCACGTACCTAGAAAGATACCTAGAATACCACTGATGACGGCCACATCAATCTCAGTGATCAAAAGTGCTTATAAAATATATAAGCAATAAATCTTTGTTAGGTCTTTAGCTATTCTCTTAAACTAGGTTGCCCAGAAAACAAAGCCTAAGGCAAAACTTTTTATTAGGGAATACAGGGAAGTTGATGTGAGTGAAAAGGAGAATGACACAAAGAAAAAGTGAGCACCAAACGATATATTCTGAGCTGGCCTTGGGACCCTCAGGTATTAAATACAACTGATTACTCACTCTTGAAGGGCTTCCTTCCAATACGCCATACTAAATGACTACATCTCTGGATAGTCCATCTTGAGAAGAATAAATTAACCATCACCTCTTGTCTCCCATTGCAGAAAGGATTGCTCCATAAAGTGTTAGCTTTCCTGCACTTTGGTTGTGTATGTGTCTGTTCTGAACAAGTGAATCAGGGTCTTACACCTTGGCGCTAATAGGGAAGCCCTGGGATAGCAGATGAAAGATGTTTACATTGGTATAAGGGTCAAGTACTACCCTGTAAACCTTTTGGAGCCCATATAAAGTTGGTCATCAAAGTGAAGGCTCAGATGGACTACTTGGACAAGGACCCCAGAGACAAATGGGGCTGAGAGTATCTGTAGTGGCACATAAGAGGTATCTGACATAACCACTTTACCTCTATATCTTGGTTACCATCTTAGTTGCCATCTGTAAAATTGAGGTAATAATAATCCTCCACGGGTGGCATAAAAATTACATATATATGTAATAGAACTAATCATATTTTCTCCAAAACAAGTCCCTTTTCTGACTCTACTTTTTCCATAAATAACATTTGAATTATTTAATGAATTTAGGTTTGAGACTTGGTGTTATCAGTACTATAACTCCTGCTTATTCTCACTCTGTAATCACATTTATAAACCTAGTCATGTAACACCTAACTCCACAATGTCTCTTGAATCTGTTGTGTCATTTCCATTACCAATGCCATCACTTTAACTCAGGCTTTGAGTAAATTTTACCTGAAATAGCCACCTGATTTCTTCCATACTTCCTGCCTCTTCTTTTTCTTATTCACTCTGAAAACTACTTGCCAGGATAATCTTCCTAAAGCATCTGATAATGTTTTTTCTTCTTCATTATATCAACTGTTTCTAAGGGTCTACTAAATTAAAATTAACTTTCTTTCCATAGGATCAAGAACAATCCACAAATTAATTAAACCTACCTTATCTGCCTGGTTCTGTTTTACTAGGATCCATGTACCAAAATGTAGCCAAATTGAATTTCACAGGTTTTCTCGGACAACTGTGCTTTCTTGATTTTATTCTTTGCTGATATTTCCCTCAGTATTAAATGCCCTTTCTACTACTTCTGTTTTTCAAAATATTCCCCTTCCTTCAAAGCACATGTTTAAAATAATCTTTTTTCAGGAAGCCTGAGCAATCAAGCCTGTTATTTTTAATCAGCTACTGCCAGTAGCTGATCTCTTGCCTGGGTGTTCTTTACTTCTTATTCAGGCTATTTTTTACCTTCCTTTAAAGAGGGATACATGTGTGTGTGTGTGTGGGGGGGGGTCAGGGCATGTGGCTGCTCTATTATTGGAGCCACTGAAAACCCTGAATTGCTGTCTAGTTTAAGTGCTTAGTCCAAGGAAGGGAAGAGGTGAACTTGGCAGGCCCAGATGAGGGAAATCGGAGATAATTACACTGCAAAGATACCATGTTTTGTACTCTTAGATTAAGCTCCTTAATCATACAAATCTGTAGAAAGGTCTTTCTCAGCTGCCATCAGACTGTGAAGCATGATTGAGGTAGATGCTGACCAATTTTGCAAAGGCTGTAAACTATAGTATCTGCTGATTTGGACAATCTGGCAGGACTGGGAGGGGATCAGAAGGAATGAATGTCTTCTTCCTTCCCCTGATGGTTAAGGAAGGTGAAGGGGACGTTGAATCTCATGTACCGAAAGTGTTTATAATTATAAACAAACTCTAAATTCAATTACATTTCTAAAATATAGTAAACAATAGTTCAACCAGTAAGTCTCTACCACAGCCATTTAAAGTAATATGAAATATTGTTTAATTGTCACCATTTCAAACACTCAGATATTATGTGCTTTATTTGGGTGGAGTTATTAATAACAAAATTGGGGAGAAATGACTCTTATTGCATATAAGCTGACATTTTGTACTAGCGAGAACATATTTTTGGTAGGAAAAAAAATGAAAGCTAAAAATAGTAACCTGGAAAAGTCATTTTTTTTTTCCAGGCAGATTCTGACTGAGCGAGGTCCTAAAACTCTTGTTTTAAGAAGTGTTTAATTAGATCTGTTTTTTCGGTCATCTTAAGAAAATGAACAAGATTGCCTTTTGATATTGATATTGGATATTAAACAAGGTCTCTGGTTTCAAAGTAAATAGGATTTTATTTATTGAGAAGAGGCCTGCTTATATGGAGGAAGCTGGCTAATTTTGGCTCATTTCCCTGGAATCACAATTTCCTATCTGATGGGAATGTGAGGAGCAGGATTGTTTATACTCCAGAAAAGACAGTGGAAAGAAGAGAGGAAACAGTATCAAGGGCCTAACCTTTTGACCCAGCTGACAGCCACAGATTTTAGAATTAGGATCATACGGCATCAGAGGTGCATCTTCCTAAAGCAAATGAAATATGATTCTGAGTTCTGTGAAGAATGCAGGACTCTCTTTCAACTGCCTCTTGACTGTGTTCTCTTCTCTTCATTTCTCCTCAGGATAAATGCAACAGCATCTTAGTTGGTCTTTTGCCACCAGATTATCTGGCTTCAGTTCAACCTGCAGTCTGATACTAAATGTTAGAAACAGAATGACAGAGATGTCTATTTTGCTCACCAAGACAGTACCTTGTAATAACAGATAAATACAAACATTTAAAAAATTAATAAATGATTTTATTTCCCCCCAAAACAAATTCAAATAATGCCACCTCTTTGCTTATAAACTTATTTTGTTTTGCTATTGATTACAGGAAAATGTCAAAACCCCTTAACTTGACCCTTCTCATCAGAGTTAGTGGCCTTTCCCTGTACTCATGGTATTGTACTAATATGTTAATGTCACTCTTACACCTAAAGGGTGAGCTCTGTGAAGGTAGAAATTGTGTCTTACTTACCTTTGTATATTCAAATCCTTAATATATGTTTTTGGTACATAGTAAATATTCATTAAAATTTTCCATTTAAAATGCTATTTATTAAACAAGGTCATGTTCACTCTAATTACTTGATTCAATTTAATTGAAGGAATATGTATTGAATGCCTATTGTGTGGATAAAATTCCCTGATTCATGATTTTTTTAGACTTAATATTTCTTTCTACCAGTTATCTTAGAGACTGAGGTTGATTTTGGTTTGTTGTCCTTTTAAAAATACTTCAATTCTTTTAATCTTGTTAGATGAGGCTCTTCAGAATTTATACCTACTCGTCTCCTTTTTTTTTTTTCCTTTGAGCAGCAGAGTTTGAAAATGCTGGGTAATTTTTTGAATTTGTGTCTTTGGTTTGATTATGTCACCACCACCTTTGGCCAGTCATAGGAAGAAATAGATACCTATGGCAATAGATTCTTCACCATCTTCTTAACATCTTATTTTTTAGGTAGTGAAAAAAAAATATGTGTCAAGTTATAGCAGAGTGACTGTAAGATTTAGTGACATAAATGACAATATATACCATTTATTTAGTGTTTCTAAGTATGGCAGACACTATACTGAATCCTTGTTGGATTATTTTATTTAATTTCCACAGCAAATTTATGAGTAGGTAGATTTTACGAATGGGAGCATAAAGGAGTCAAAAAATTTAATTACTTCCCTAATGGCACACAGTTAGTAAGCAGCAGTATCTAAGGGATTTGAACCGCACTCTCTGATTCTTGAGCCCAGAAAGTCCCACTACTTTCAATGTTCTTTATACTTGAATAATGTACAAACTCCAGGCAAAAACAACCTAAGGACACTCTCTCCTCTAAGGATCTCTTCAAAAATCCTAGTTTGAAAAATATGGATTTAAGAAACTAAGGTTTAGTTTATGTAAATGTCTTTCAATATTAATTATTGCTGAAAAAGTTTTAGATTTTTATCTGGGTAAGGTGAATTGCTAAAAGATTTCCATCAACATAGACACAAACTAAAATTCTTTCATCTTCACAAATTTGTACTTAAACTCTGGAGTCTTTGGGCAATGGTAGAACAAAGGATTTTTCAGGGTTAAGGAAAGGGGATGGCTTTGCACACCCATACCCTCCATTATCCACCCCTGTAGTGGAGGCTATGGTGTGTTCTTCAGCTCCTGCATTCAGCACCAAGACTGTTATTTCCCCAGGGACCAGAAATGTTGGCTGCTGAGGGTTCACAGCTGATTCCTTCCCTAGGAAATTCTTCCTGCTGCACAAAGCCATATCTCATCCCTAGGGCCAGTATATTTCCTACAACCAGTTGATGAGGGTGGGAAGGGTAAGAGGAGGTGTGTGGTGGGAGGGGCACAAAGGCCTAGCTCTTTATTTCAATTCACGTCAAATCTGAGGGGCTGTTCCAGCTCCAGAAAACTATGTGGGCTGGAATGAGGCCTCCGCTGAAATAGCACTGAAGTTCATCTTTTCCCTCCACCGTATCCTGCTTTCTTTACTCCCTTATAAGTGTTGTTATTGAGAATATTCCACAATAAACCACTTCTATGCAAATCTTTGGCTCAGGAACCTATTCATGACAACTTCTAAAACAACCTCAAGTAAACACTTAATCCAAACCAAACAGAATGATTTTTACGTGTATTCAGCTTTAAGATGAGACTCCTAGGCCTACCTTTAAATCAGACTGTTAAGTTCCTGCATCAGATATTCTGGAAGATAAACACCTGACTCTAACACACTACAGTTGTGGATATTAAGTGTCTGCAACAACCTCCTTATATTTAGAAACCATCTTATGGAAGAAGTCTCTAATTCCTCCCTAAAGCAGAGAATCTATACGACATAAAGTGAATTCAACAAGTTAAAAAAATATATCATTGTAGCTGTTTGAATGATCTTGTTTTGTTCTCTACATTGACCAAGTAAATAGAAGAATTGACATAAAAACTCTTTGCTTTGTATTATGTAGATGGTCTAATACTGTAATACAATATTTAAGCTAAGGGAATTTAGCTGATGTTATGAGGATGATAGGATAGTATATATCCATAGTAAAAGGTTCTCTGTGGGTTTGTGTGGGACTAGTAACCAGTCCTTCTATCCCTCAGTAGTCTTAAACAGGAATAATTTATATTGAGTTCCAGTAGTTGGAGATGCGCCTGAGTTGCTGAGGAGTAAGAAGGCAAGAATGCACAGGGAGTCTATGGGATGACACACACTTAAAATTTGTACTTAGTTTCAGAACATGATTTTATAAACATAAGAAAGAGATTAATGCAAAATTGTCATATAGTTTATGTAAATGAAACGAAACAATTCATTTCAAATGAAAAAGTTCAGAACAAATGAAAAACTTCAAGCCAAAAATTCATCTGAGGTTCAAATAACCTTATTTGAATAATTTTAGGTTGATTAAAACAAACAAACAAACAAACAAACAAACAATTGTGAAAATAATTCTTTTCCTTTGAATTGTGTAGGTAACTAAAAAGAAAAAAAGTATTTGAGATCACATTTAAGACTGATATACAGACACACTTCTAACTTATGAATATAGTTCTAAGATAACAGTCCAGTTTATAAACAAAAGAAGAAATAAATGCACTGTCACCTAACACCAAAATAATTTTAAGTGTTTCTGTGTTTCCTTTGTTTGTCCATCATAACATATCTTGGTAATCAATAAAAGGCAAAAATAATTGTCCTCATTCATTTTGCAGGGCTATGGCAGAGCTAAAGTGAGAGTAGAAGGCAATGAGGAAGTTAGAAGTAAGGTACATTGCATTGCTTATTATTAGCATTGATATTGAATGGAAGAGAGGAAAACTCTCCTAACTGGTCAAAAGGTGACAGTGGAGAAAAAATCCAGATGGGGATTCAGAATATAATTTCTTTGGATAGTCTTTGCTCACTATGTTTACAGAAGTAAATGTCAAGGTAAGCTTGGCAAGAAACAAAAGAGATGAGTCACATTTCTCCAGTCTCATTCTTGAGATGCTATCTTTTTCCTCTCTGAATATGCACAAGTCTGACACCGAGTTTCTGCTCCTTTATGGGAAACAGTATGCAAACACTCAAATAAGAGCAGGACAGTCATTTCTCATACATACTTTGTTTTCATTTCTATGACTTAGCAAAACCAAGTTCCCAAATGCAGAAATCCATGTAGCTGCTCTGCAACTGGAGTCCTTGTTTGCACTCTGGACTTTAAAAAGCAATTCGTTTTAAACATATTCTTGGAAGAGAAAATGTAAGCTTTAAATTAAAAACTCTTTTCTCTGTGTCTTGCTTTCACATCAGACAAAACTAAGTTCATTTATAGAGTAGAAAGGTGTGAATAAGATTTGTCAGTACCTTGGTCTTTTTGTGTTTTCAGTGTATTTTTCTCTGTTTCTGAGACAGTGTCTATGTAATCAACTGTTATGACGTAACCTGCCAAGCCAACAGGTGTTAACAGCAAGAAACTGTGACAATCTCTTTTAGAATACATTGACTTTTAAGGTTAAAAATCTTGACTCATAATATTAGTAGAAAAGACCATTTTACAGTTTCCTTATAGCTTTATAATGAGGGTGGTATGACTCTTCATCAACTTTGACCTCTTGAATCATTCTCATTTTTTTTGCTTTTCTTTCACTTCCAAATTTCCCTAAAATATTTTATATTTGTCACCTCCATTTTCCCACCTAGTTATTTATTTCCTCGTGGTCTGAATTCAGCCCTACCACTCTTCTGAAATTTTATTCATATTCACCAGTCACTTTGTAGGAAACATATCTAAAGACTTTTTAAAATTATTTATTTTTTTGACCTTTCTATAACATTTGCCTAGATGATTGACCTCACTGCCTTGAAACTCTTCCTTTGTTCTCTTAACTTCTGTGACACTATATAAAATTAATTCTCACAACTAGCAAATACTCTCAATTTCTCTGTTTTGGTCATGGCTTCCAACCATAAAGTTATTTTTGATTTATCTCCAACTCTTTCCCATTAAGCCTTATCTATTTTTCCTTTGTAGTATTATATCTCTTTTTTTTCCCTTCCAAATCCCACTGTTATCACCCTTGTCCAAGTTCTATGTCATGCTTGTTCTTCTTAACTGGTCTCTTTGTATTTAGTTTTTTTTTGTATTCCAAATGTTATTAAGTTACTGCCAGATTTTCCCCCAAACACTTTTTTTTTTTTGAACAAGTCACTCTGTCATCTCTGTGCTTGGAGGTGGCTGGATTCAAGCCAGTTGGGAATGCATCTGTTCTGATGATATGTTTCCCTTAAGCAGACAAATATGTCCAGTGAAGATGCAGAGAAAACACATCAGCAGTTGTCTTGGATGTACGTAGGCCAATTTAGTCTGAAGCTTGAACTTAGATTGCATGAGCTAGAGGTCAGGGCTCTCTAATCAAAGGCAATTTGAAGGGTTGGAAGTTGAAAGTGAGCCAATGTAGCTACGTGTCGAAGATTACTAGGGGCTCTAAACAAGAAAGAACAGGCCAGTCTGAGGATAGATGAAGGTAGATGTTTTGGCAGGCAATTAAAGGAAATAGCCAATCAGTGGACTAAGGGCAGCAAATTTAGGTTGTTATACTACTAGAGACAATGTAGGGATGAGGATGGAATGGGCAAACTGTATTCTATGGTTTCTGTTGTGATTTTTGCCAAAAGAGTTAAGTTGTGCTAAATGGGCTTAGGAAGAGTCTAAAGAGAGAGGTTAAGGATTTCCTAGGCTGATGTGCTGAAGGATGAGTCTTCCATAAATTCCTTTACATGTACCTATTGTTTTAACCTGGCACATTCCCTGTCTATCATTTCACAATCTTCTCTGCTTTCATGAACTCTACCTTTCCTTGAAAATCTATGTTTTATCTGCTGTCAGTTAGTTCTTGGTTCAAAGCAATAAAAGTGGACACCAGCTGATTTAAGCTCTATTTTTCCCTCCTCTCCAAAAAGGATGGGGAGTCAGAATTTACCAAAAGTACTCACAGAATCCACAGGAGGCTAGAAGATAAGGATTGAGACAGGTGGAACAAAGGAAGCTTTAGAGGGTCAAGAAACAGTACATGAAGGGAACGCTTCATGGCAAAAAGAGCCTGGTAAGGACTCTGTCATTGCCGCTGCTGCTGCCATAACCTTGATCTGCAACTATGTCTTATCTTTGCATCCTACCATCATCCCACCCTATCCTCCACCACCAGAATCTGAAGACCTGGCTTAGAGGATCCAGTTGGCCTAGACTAAGTCATATGTCCATTTGTTTGGTTCAGTTTGAGGAAGGGATCTCTGTTTCCATAGAGTGTGGAGAACTAAAAGTATGCATATTGGGGACTTTCCCAAAAAAGAGAGTTGAACATTGTTAGGAAAAAGAGGATCAGATGATGGAGAGTCTCTGAGTGACAAATTCCCACTTTCTACCTTCTCCATGAATCATTCCTACGTACCCCAGCTCCTAAAAACTATTTTTTCTCCTCAGCTACCAATTTGGTGAGTAATCCCCAATAGTTGACGCCTTTTTTTTTATGCTTTTTTTTTCCCTCAAGAAGATGGAAAGCTATTGAGGGCAGGAACCTTATTTTTCTATCCTAGAACTCAAAAAAGGAATTTGCACACAGCATGTATTAAACAATTTTTTTGAAGGATGATATTGATCAATTGTTTCAATTGTTCCAGTGGATGGTGTCATATGAGAGTTTCATGTTTTATTTAGTTTAATGTGGGGTGAACCAGGAGAGGGCAACTGGCATTTTCTGCACACTTACTGTGTGTTAGGTACCATGCAAAGTATTTTCTCTTGGAATAATAATGATAACAATAACAGCTGGCATTTATTTAACTTTATTATATGCTATGCACGAGATGAAGTGATTCACCTATATTATTTTATTTGATCCTCTTAATAACAGTGTGACATGGCTTATTATTTTTTGTCATTTTACAGATGAAAATACTATTTGTTAGATAAATTATGTAATTTTCCCAAAGTTTCACAGCAGATAAGTATAGAGTTGGAACTTGAAACTATTTCATTCTGATTCTAAAGAACTTTTAATACATTGCATTGCTTAAATAGCAAGAATAAAGTTTGTAAGAGCATACAATTTTAATATATATTTCATTTTCTTCATCATTAATTACTCTAGTTTCTCAGTATCACCTGTGAACTTGTTTGAAATGTAAAATCTCAGCCCCTACCATAGACCCGCTGAATCAGAAACTCTGGAGGTGGGACCCAAAAATTTCTTTTAGCAAAAGAGATTTTGATAATTCTGATATACATTAAGCTTTGAGAACTGCTAACCTATATTCTCTCTCACTGTCTATATCTTTATGTGGCTCTGCACCTATATAAGTCATGTTGAATCCCCACAGTCAGCTGCTTGTATTCTATTATATGCCATCATTTGTATTTTCTCTTATATTTTCTATTTTCTCCTTTTAGTTTATTAATCTGGTGTATTCTTGTAGGCTGCTCTTGCTGAATGAAGTTGCTCACAAATAAAAACTACAAAAATAATATATGGAGCATATCTATGTTAATGCCAGTTACCACATCTCAGAATAGGCCTCATATCTACTTTCCCAGTGTTTTGGACATATTTTATCTACTGGGAAGGAAAAAGAATGAGAAACAAAACTTAGTTCACACAGGCAAGATTTATCTCCGCCATTTCTTACCCTTCACCAGAGCAGCTAAATGTCTTAAGTCAGTGATTTTAATTGCCTTCTCTTCCAGCTTTTGCTGGAGTATAAATAAGGATGTCATAATATCACTTATGATTCTACACCTCTCAGACTTCCCTTGGATTAATTGAAAATCCACCCAGCTGCTCAAGATTTGACTATGTTCAAGTTAAATGTTCATCATCTCTGCTCTAAAACTTAAAGATTATCTACTGATCATTTCAGCCATCATGCTTCCAGGACCAGGTATGTATTCCAGATGAATAAAGATTCCCCGCTCTGCTCCTTTACCTGCATATCAAATAGATTGAATGCTATGAAGGTGGTTTTGAAAATAATGTTAGGATTTATGAATGTTTTCTCCCATTTTCAGCATGGAAATGAGTCAGAAAGGATGAGATGAATAGTTAATTTCCTTCTCTTTATGCATCTCTCCTGTTAGATTTATAATAAAAGTGCGTTTTACTTGACTCTTTAATCAGCTCATTTATTCTAATCTGTGAGTTTAAAATACAAATAAAGTGACTAAATTTGTTTAAATTGCCAAGATTAGGTTTTATTTACTTCTATTACTTCTATCTTTAATGAAAACAACCCTAAGGTTTATCACTAGGATCTTGCTTCTGTATTAAAAATTTGCTTGATGAAAAATGTTTATTTCTTCTTCTTTCATCTCAACCTTTCTTTCTTTCTCCCCCTCATCTTTTATTCTCTCATCTCTTCCTTCTCTTCTACCTCCTTCTCTTCCTCCTCCTTTCCTTCCTTCCTCTCTGTCCACTCTCCCCCCAACCCCTCTCCATTTTGATTATGAAAAAAGACAAGAAAGGCCAACAGACATTTATTAATATCTGGGTACTTACTATGTCCCAAGAACTGTACTAAGTACTTTGGATATTTTTTATCAATCTATTTTCTTCTTGATAATTTTTCCTATTCTCACTGATACAAACATCATCTCTATAATTAAAGTTCCAACCCCTTCTTCTTCATAATTTGTTACCTAGTTCTATTGGTTTAAGTTCATAAACATCTCTTAAATCTATCCTTACTATCTCTATGATCACTGACCTACTCATCTTTCAGCCTATCTAAACAACCTCTTAACTGGTTTCCCTGACCCATTTTTTTCTAGCCTCTAGTGCACATATATTTTTATCATTTTCAAAATAATCTTCCCAACATGCAAATCTAGACAATGATTTATTTATTCAATGAACATTTATTTTTCAGAAAATTTGTGTCGTGAATACTTGTATGAATATAACAAGGTTTAAAGACTCAAATGTTTCCTATTCAGCAGAAGAGACAGATGTATAATTGGATAATAATTACAGAATCTGATATGTAAAATGATAAATAAATAAATAGATATATAAATAAATGTACAATATTAAGGAAGGACTAAAGAAAAGTGTAAGAGTCCGGGTAGGAGCTGGAAAAATTTAAAAAATACTTGCCGGGCAAAATAACTCCTGAAATGAATCTTGAAAGATGAGTAGAACATAATTTAAGGAGGAAGATGGAAGTTGAGCTGGGCACAGCTGTTAGAGGAAATGGACATTTTGAGCAAATGGATAGTCTTAAACAGAGGCAGCAAAGAGATAAATAACTCGATGTTTTCTGAACTAAAGACATTCTGTTTATTATTCTTTTAATCTTTTAAGTTTGGGGATAATTTATTATTGAAGGCCTATTTATAGAAATAGTACAGAGAATCTGAATTTGATAGTACAGAGTGTGTTAGAAACTTATAGGAATTAAAATCTTTAGATTATGGTGATTGGATGGCCATGAGGATGAAGGAGAAGAGAGAATCAAGGATGATTTTCCAGATGAGTTCCAACTTGGGCACGACATAGATATTACTCACCCTGCTTGAAACTCATTAATAATTCTTCATTATGTCCAGGATAAAAATCAAATATCAACAGAGACTGCTCTGACCTCTACAAGCTGTTTCTCCTATCTTATCACCTTGATCACCAGTTACTTCATCCTCCAAGCTATTGATTTTCAAACATACTCTCTCATGTTTTTTGTTTTTGTTTTTTTACTTTGCTTATGACAATTCCTCTTCTAGGAATGTCTTTGCTCTTCAACCCAACCTTAATCACATACCTAAATCACACAAAACATTTTTCTAAGAATTTCATTTCCCTCCCACCTCAACCCCCTGCCCCAGTCAGAGTTACTATTCTGTCTTTCTTCTGTGTTACAGCAGCATTTTCTACTTATCTATACTGCCACATTGCATTGTAATTGTTTATTTAGATGTCTGCCTTTTCTTCTGGACTATGGACTCCTCAAAAAAGGTCTATTATCTTACTTATTTTTGAGTAACTGCCTAGGCTAGCACCTGACACATAGCAAGCATTGAATACATGATTATTAAGTATGTGAATAAAAGAATGTCTTCTAAATCAATGAAATATCATTATATCTCTCCTGAATATTTAAATTCTTTATTTGGAGATGCTTACACATGAGTTTATTTGAAAATTAATGTAGCTTCACGGAATCTGTGATCACCTGTCCCTGGGCTTTTCATAGCCTTATAAATCAATCAATTTTAACTGGTTTATTATTTTTCTTTATTTTATGTTATTCAACATAAAATATTTTGCATTTCTGTCATTTTTTTACATTCCACTAATTCAAAGAAGATGAGAAACACATGAGACAGCACTGGATCCAGCTTACAGTTTGGATCTTAGTTCAGTTAAGCCCAGACTAGCTCAGCCAATCCCTAACAAGGCACAGATGTGTTATCAAGAAAAAATATTGTTTTTTAGAGCCACTGAATTTCAACATTTTTTTTTTTTTGTTAAATAACATCATTACAACAATAGCTGATGCACTCAGGTTTCCATTTTTTTTCTTTTCCATCCATTTTCAATGGGACCATACTATTTATTTCATTATTCACCTGGATTGTTGCTATAGACCACTGAGAATCTGTAGTTTCTTCCAACCTTTAGTTTCTTTTCCTTTCAACTCATTAAATGTACTATACCAGATTAATTTTCCTGCTCTAAAATGTTCAATAATGTCATATTATATTCCAAATAAAGTTCAGATAGTAATCTTATCTCCATTTATTGACATCTTATCCACACTTCAGTGTTCATCTCAAATGTGACCTTCTTTACAGACCTGCTATCATCCTCTCAACTGAAGAGCTCCATTTTCCTATGGACTTTACATCTTTCCAATTCCCCCACCCTCAGCCCCTGGTAACCACCACTCTATTTTCTTTATGAGTCTGGCTCTTTTAGATTCCACTTATAAGTGATATCATACAATATTTGTCTGTCTCTGTCTGGCTAATCTCACTAAGCATAATATTCTCAAGGTCCATCCATGTCGCAAATGACAGAATTCCCTCTTTCTCCTGGCTAAATAATGCTCCATTATATATATATATAAATATATGTATATATTTATATATATATATAAATAAACTATACCTCCTTTATCCATTCATCTCCTGATATCGCCAACTTCTAAAAATTAATCTACAGGGTTGACACAATAAAAATATTTTCTTTACTTTTTGATTTTTCTATTTAGAACTTATTGGTCATCTTGAATCTATGGATTGATATATTTTATTAGTTTTAGAAAATTATTAGTTATCTTCTCTCCAAATATTACTTCTGTCCCCTTGTTTTTGGAACTCTAATTATGTATGTTAGACTTCACAGTATCCTCTGGCACTGTCACTACATACTTTGATTTTTGTTTTCTAGATTATTTTTTCCATCTTTTTCCAGTTTGCAATTTCTCTCTTAGCCAAATATAATTTGCTTTTTAATCATTTCATGATTTCCTAATTTTGATAATTATACATTTAGCTCTTTTCAAATTTCCTAAGATTTCCTTTACAGCTTCCAGTTATCTTTTTCCATGAATAAAGTAAACATGGTCGTTTTAAAATCTAATCTTGGAAATTACAATATCCAGAGCCCCTGTGGGTCTCCTCTTTTGTCTGCTGTTTCTGCTATATCTTCTTACTGAGTCTTGTTACCTTTTGTGTCAGATATTACAATTAGAAAATGATTGCAAAAATACTTTGAGACCTGTATATATATATATTATACTCCTTAATAAAGAACTCTGATGGTTTTTACCAAGTTCCTCAGGTGACACTAGCCATCTATTGTCACTTTAATTCAGTATCAGCTTTGAGATTTTTCTGGACAACTCAGGTGATTTGAAGTCTGAATGATTTTGATGCTTTTCAGAAATGTTTTTATATTTATATAAGCACTAACTTTTTAGCAAAATAATTGTTCTGGATTATCTTTTCTCTCCCCCTTTTTTTTTTTTCTATTTTCATGCTCAGGTAATCTCATAGAGGCTCATGGGTTTAAATATTCTCTCTGTATATATTGATGAGGCTTGAATTTGGTTCTTTAACTTGGACCTCTAACCCTTGGATTCTAATCTTGTATATCCAGTATCTATCCTGTATCTCAATTTGGATGTTTAATAACATTTTCAAATTAAATCTGCCTGAAAATAAATTTCATTTCCCTGCCCCAAAGCAGTTCTTCTTAAAGTGTTTCCCATCTCTGTTGATGGCAATTCTATCTTGGACACTCAGTCTAAAAGAGTTACCACCATCCCTGACTTTTTTCTTTTGCATTCTACATCAATTATTTTTTGGTAAATTCTTTTAGCTTTATAGTACAAATATATTGAGAATCTAATCATTTTCACCATAATTACTCTGGTTTCAGCCATCCTCCCCTTCATTTGGATTAGCATAATAGCTTTATACCAGGTTTTCCTGCCAGGTAACCTACCAGGTTACCACCTTTGTCCTCATACAATTTACTTTCCACATAGAGAATAATAATATACTTTTTGACTTTATGGGTCCCAGGCCTGGCTGGTCCCAGGTCTGGCTATGATCCAGGCTTGCAGCTAGGAATATAACCCGGATTTAGAATGTTACATTAGTGTAGTAGGACACCTGTGCCTAAAATACGTAAACATAATTCAGCTTATTGTATCATGCATGTGTGGCTGAATGTCACTATTGTACTCTGATGTATGTGAAGCCATGCGGTCTCCTGGGGAGCAGAAGGGTAGCAGAAGGGGAGCATAAGAAGTGCGTGCAATTCCGTGCTCCCTGCAATAGAACTGCACTTCCCGTAACAGAAGTCTGTTTCCCACAATAAAGTTGGTGCCTGCTGTTTCACTCTCATGTCGGCCTCTTGTGCATTCTTCCAATGGTGCATCTCACCACCGAAATCCTCTCTTCTCAATCAGCTCGGTGCTGACAGACCTCATGAAGTGTACTTCATAATACAATTTGGCCCTCTTCTACTACTCTGTTCCTAATTCTCTCTGCTTCTTCTGTCCTAACTTCTTTACTGGTTTTCAAACATTTCAGAATGCCTCAGTCTTTTAGACTTGTTCTTCCCTCTACCTGGAATGTATTTTGTCCAGATGGTCACAGACAAACAAGGCGATGGGTCTTTTTTCAAATATTCCCTGCCAGGGAGGCCTTGTCTTACCTCCCTGTTTGCAATTGCTGTCTTTATCCTACTCTAATTCTTCCAGATAGCTCATCATTTCCTGAAACTTTTCTCCTGTTTTATTTTTTAAATAGCATTTATCAGCATCTGACATACTAAGTATTTTGTTCATTTATGTTTATTTCTTATTTTTTTGTTGTCTCCTCCCATTCTACTAGAATGTAAGCTTCATGAGGCTAGGGATTTTGATCTGTTTTCTTAAATATTGTACTCCCAATAGCAGGAATATTGTTTAGCACGTGATGATGTTAAATAAGTATTTGTTGTCTGGATTAAGTCTTCCGCTTAGGAAGAAAGTGCACATTTTGGTGGTTTCAGAATAAGACCTTATTAATACAAAAGGCTGTTTTTGTTTGTTTGTTTGTTTGAGGTTAGAAGAAAGAATTTTTAAAAATATAATCAACAGGAAATGTTTGATCTCTCAAATTTTATTCTATTAAGTAAACTATAGTCAGCTATCTAAAAGCTCTGTGTGGTATTTATAATGAAATGCCAGTGGTTACTATAATTTTATGTTATAAAGGAATAAATTGCTAGGCAGCAAAGGAAAAATGTCACAGATTTGATATTTTACTGAAGGTTCAATTATTATCTATCTAGTTCTATATGTTTCTGGCACAATTAATTTGAATACTTATTTTTGTGTTTATACAGTGAAAGACACTGATGTGGTCTTTCAAATGGATGACTTTAACCTGTTTAAACAGTACTTTGATGAACTTGTGAGAAATGGAATTGACCAAAATCTCTTGCCAAATTAGGTATTTGACCTAGGACACATCAGGGCACTGATTTGGATGTTTTAACATTATTCTACTCTCCGCTCAGAGCTTAATATGCTTTCAAAACCCTAATTAATGCCAACCAAGTTCTGAGAATTTATTTTTAATCCTGATTTTACAGATGAAGAAGCAAATAGAGAAGAAGTTAAACAGCTTATTTAAAGCTACAATCACAAAATAACAGTAAGCTGAGGCTCTGTATCAGTCACTCTTTTCTCATGTTTTTAAGTTTATTAATGTCACGGTCTGATGCCAGGTTAATCACTGGAATCTAAGCCTAAGGAACATAATTTATCTTCTGGGGGTACTGCTGTGATGACTGTAGGCTTTTTCATTAAAATTTAGGGTCTGGAATGAGACCTGCTTCATGTTGATTAAATATGGAGCTCTGATCTGTGTTTCTGTTCTTTGGGAAGATTATATTGTTTTGTTGTCTTCCACCTTTTAAATAGAGAGGCTAAAATAATAGGCTCAATAAAAAAGAGTTCTACAAGTTCTGATGTTGGTACAGTGGTGTATTATGGTGTATAAATCAATTTAGAGTTAAGATTTTCTTCTTAAAAAGGACAGAATTAAGTTAGATATCACCTTTTTAGACTACTGCATACTCCATTATACAGATGTGGAGTAGCTTGTTGTGAATCAAAATATAAGGTATAGGGAATTCTTACAGAGTCTTGCCTTTGGGCAAGAGCTCATTTATGTTGAAAGAAGAGCTAAGAAGTATAATCATACTTAGTTAAAATTGCCAATTGGTTGATAAGATTATTTCTTATTCTTTCTTATCAGTTTTCTCATTTGTAAAATAGTGACCACCATAGAATCTCTCTAATAAAGTTATTATAAAAATTAAATGAAATAATCTAGGTTAAGTGTTTGGTACAGCGTTTGGCACTTTTCTTCCTCCTCCTTCTCATTATTATCATTATTAAATGATGATAATTATTGAATGAGAACATATGTTCTCCACATGAACATGGGGATAGTGAGGGACTTTTTTCATCTCCTGTATTTCAAAGACTGGCAATGAGAGTTTTTGCTACCAGATGTAAGATGAGAACATCAACTACTTTAGTACTCAAATGATTCCAACATGGAAAGCCAGCAGCAAAATTAGCATTTCAATCAGTAAAAGCAAATGTCAAGAAAATATAAAGACTTTTTTTTAGATTAAAAAATGGCAAGAGTATAATAGCAGACTGTAGTCAAATGGTGAATTGATGCATTCTCAGAAAATAGAAGTTAGATGATGGTAGAAATGTGAAATTAATATTGATTATTAGCATGTCAGTAACACCAAACCATTTTTGAGTGAGTGAATGAATACATTTGTATTTGGATGGTTGGTTCATAGCCTAATTGCAAGTTTCTAAGTGTGTCCAGTGTGGCAGATATGTAGATTGTCTTACTGTCTTTTTAAACTTCCTTTTAATATGTCTTTTTGTACCATTTTGGCTGTAAAGATAAGAACCACATCTCCCAGACTCTCTTATAGTGAGGGCACCAGATGTGATTTAGGTTTGGTCAGTCAGATAAACTCACATGAGACTTGAATTTGGACATGAATTATGCAGTCAATGGAGGAAGGACAAGAAGTATTCATTTTGCTGGTGCAGATTGCTGTAGAGGTGGATGGCACTGAGACTGGTGTTGAAAGTGACAGCTCCTTGATCGTGGCAGGTGAAGCTGTCTTGGAAGCCCATTTCTGCAGTGGGAACTTGGGAGTTGTTCCCAGACACTCTCCTCAGAATTTATTTATTTAGTTCTCCCATTTACTTTGTAAATCTTTTAATACGTGGGAATTATAGCAACCTCTTTCTGTTAAAGAAACCTTTAATACTCAATTAAGCCTTTAACTAACACACTAGTTCCTCCTACCTCCATGCTACAACTTCATCCTTCTAATCTTTTCTCTTGCTGTGGTCAAATGACATTTCCCTTCTTAAATATTCCCCGATCTCCCCAACTAATGTGCTTTATGTGATCCACTGGAGGGTTTTGTGTTTCCATTATGGTTTTTGTCATTATTCTGCTTTGGTTTTGAGTTAGTCTTCTTACTGTTCAAATGCAAGTTCTTTGACAGAGTGTAAAATTAAAATATACTGAAAGGCCTTTTTGAATTCCCACAGCACTTTTCACAGAACCGTAAGTATAGTAGGTATAGGCACTTAATGAATATTAAAAGAATTTAAATATATATCACTTTAAGAAGGTTGCCTTTTGAAACACTATGCCTAGGGGCAGTGTGCCTACAGTTTATAATGTTCACGCTGATGGTCACTCAATCTTCAACTTAGACCTCTCTCCTGAGTGTCAGACCCATCCTTCCAACTCTTTCCAGGACATTTTTATCTGATGTTCCACTCACATTTTAAGTCAAACATTTCCCAAGCAGAATTCATTACTTCTACCCTCAAACCAGCCTTTCCTTCCCTGTCCCTTACGCTAATGAATGACAGGCATCATCTTACCATCTTTCAGGCCAGGTCCCTGAGCGATAATGGAATGAGAGAATCAGTAACCAAGTCACATCCACACAAGTTCCATCTACCCCTTTTTTTCATTCTCCCTACGACTGATCTTTTTGGTCTGCATCATTTCTTATGTGGACCATAGCACTAATCTCCTTCATACCACCACGGACGAGTCTTTGTGTAGCAACTATCACATTTTTGAGTTTGTTTTTTGGCTTTACCAACTCTCTTTTTTTCAACTCTAGGATCACTGTAGCTGCATATCATGTCTAGAGGTAAATTACTGGCTTATATGGATCATTTCGAGTGACTGTAACTGGAGTTTAGTTTGGGGCAAATTGATATTGATGCCTGCTTTGTTGATAATTTGTGATCAGTTTTGTCAGAAGATGAATATTCAGGCAGTCTTACCATCATTAATTAAACAAATAACCACACTAAAAGTTAATTATTATTGTCATTGTTATTTTATAAGGAAGTAGAGTACAGCATTGAAAAGTGAGGACTCTGGAGTCCTACTAACTGAGCTGAGATCACTCAGGCTCTGCCATTAAAACTGATGAACTTGGGCGAGTTCCTTAATCTCTCTGTGCTTTAGTTTCGTTATTTGTAATATGTGGATAGTAAGAATATTTACCTCTGAATGTTGGGTAGATTGAAAAACTCAGTATATGTAAAATGCTTCGAATTGTGCCTACTCACAGTAAATATATGGTGTCAGTTATTATTTTTACTATTTATTAAATGTGAATTTGGGCTTTTAAAGAATGTAAATGATGTGAAATTCCAACTAATTAGGAGAGGAGAACTGATATCTCTGGGAATATATATGGACTTCAGTGATTTTAGTAATTGAATAATTTTTTCACATTTATGAAATAAATATACATAAAATAATTTTTTAATGTTCACCTAACTTACTAAATTTAACTGGAAAAATAGTGTACAAAATTGCATTGCTCTGCTAATTGTTAATAAAAAAGTAGCTTTTGACTACTTTTGACTTACACGAGTCATTAAGAACCAGTGATATTTCTATCGGTCTTACGGATGTTTATTGGAACTTGATGATCTTTTTATTCTTATACATTTTTTTAAAAGGAAGGACTAGGTAATTATACTCTGTCACATTTCCTGAAATCTTAAATTGTATAAAGAAGGGTGGTGATTTCAAGAAAAAAAAGGCAAGAAATTTTTTATTAGCTATAAAATAAGTAGACTGTGGAATGATCTTTCTTTTATCTTGTCTTTTAGCCTAATTAGTCTTTTAGACTAACTTAAGATCTATAGTATCTTATCTTTTCTCCTCTAATGAAAAGGTGAATATTAGTGACTATTTTATTTTATTATTAGTTTCAAATATATAGTACATTGGTTAGACATTTACATAGTTTATAAAATGATCCCTCTAAATGCTCTTTCTCTCCTCTGGCTCTCCACCTAGCCATTACATTAATGCTAACTGTATTCCCTATGCCATGCTCCCCATCCCTGAGACCATCTATCAACTACTAATTTGTACTTCTTTAACCCTTCACCCCATTCTCCCAGCCCGTCAATCCCCGTCAATTTGATTAGTTTGTTTTTTTGTTTGTTTGTTTCTTAGATTCCTCATATAAGTGAAGGCATATGATATCTTTGTCTGGCTTATTTCACTCAGCATAATAACCTCTAGGTCCATCCATGTCATTGCAAATGGTAAGGTTTTATTTTTTTTAATAGCTGAGTAATATTTCATTGTATATATGAAACATAACTTCTTTATCTGATTGTCTGTTGATGGGCATTTAGGTTGTTTCCATATCTTGGCTATTGTAAATTGCACTGCCATAAACATAGGGGTGCATAGATCTTTATGAATTATTGTTTTGATTTTCTTTGGATAAATACCCAGAAGTGCAATTGCCAGGTCAAAAGGTATATCTATTTTTAATTTTTTGAGAAATCTCCAGACTGTTTTCTGTAGCAGCTGAACAAATTTGCCTTCTTACCAACAGTGTATGAGAGTTCTCTTTCCTCTGCCTCCTCACCAACACATGTTATTCTTTGATTTATTGGTGATAGCATTCTGACAAGTGTGAGGTGATATCTCATTATGGTTTTAATTTAAATTTCTCTGATGATTAATGACCCTGAATATCTTTTCTATTGGCCATCTATATTTCCCCTTTTGGAGAAATATCTGTTCAGGTTTTCTGCCCATTTTTAATTGGCTTGTTTTTTTTGTTGTTGTTGTTGAGTTGTATGAGGTCTTTATATATTTTGGATATTAACCTCTTATCAGATGTATCATAAGCAAATATCTTCTCTCACTCAGTCTATTGTCTTTTTGTTTTGTTGATAGTTTCCTTTTCTGTACAAAAACTTTTTAGTTTGATGTAATCTCATTTGTTTGTTTTTTCTTTTGTTTCCCTTGTCCAAGGAGATATATCTGAAAAGAAATTACTGTTAGTAATATCAGAGAATTTACTGCCTATGTTTTCTTCTAGAAGTGTTATGGTTTCAAGTCTTACATTTAAGTCTTTAATCCATAATGACCCATTTTTAATCATCAAGATATATCATCAAAAGCTGACAATGTTCAGGTATGGAAATATGGCAGTGATGCACTTATTTATTGGTACTCGGTTCCATGGGAGAACATTGCCTCCAGGGAACTTGTATATTCTAAGCACTTACTGCTTAGCACTCACACTGCTCAACCCCAGTAAAAGTTCAATGCATATTCGTTGAGTAAATAAAGAGTTATTCTCTAATAACAGAAAGACTTGTTTCATCAGGCCTTGCTATGCCATGGATCAAATCTCCCTAAAGGGTGTTAATCTCCTTTTGCTTTCCTTCTCAATCCTATTCCTGAGATTTCTGAGACTCAAATAAAGAATCAGCCACTATTCAAGATTTTTTTGTCAACAAAGGGACATAAAGTCGAGAACTTCATGTCACTCGTATTCTACATATAGTCTTTAAAGTTAATGGCTGACATATATATGTATATATATTTATTATATTTATTATATATGTGTATATATGTATATATATTTCTATGTATGTTTGTAGTAGAAAAAATTATATTTTAAGGTCAGCAGAAGACTTACCTTTGGACGAGGATAGACTATACTTAAGTACCCTAAAAGCTACTCTGAGAATGAAATGGGAAACTGTCCCTCATACTCCCTCCTTGCCTTCTCCTCCCTCAAACTCATGTGGGCTTGGCAAACATAGGATAGACAAATCAAGAGGGAGCGGTATTGCTTGAATGGGAGAACTTTTGAGTTTCTGAAAAAAGACTGAGGGTGGGAGAGAGAGACTCCTGATTGAGAGGAAGATACAAGAAAACTTAGATCAGCACTGTTCAATAAAAAACACAGTGTGAGTCATATATATAATTTAAAAATTTCTAGTAGCTAGGTTAAAAAAGAAACAGGTGAAATTAACATTAGTAATATATTTTACATTGACACATGTAGCAGTTTGGACTAGCCAAATTTCAAGAGCTCAGTGACCCCAAGTGGCTAGTGGTTACTGTATTAGGCATCACAGATACAGTGAACGGAACCCCAGCATCATGGCAGGAGTCTGGAATCCTGTAAAGAAACAGGCAGTTAAAAGTTCTGAGTGGTGAGAATAGATGAGCATTCTTAAAATAAAAGTTTTAATTCTTATACTGTATTTTGCCAAGATATAACCTCCTCTCCATTGTCCCTATATCTTCAGTAAAATTCTGTTATTGAATATAAGATGGTTTTAGTGAAATATCTTTGTATCTATATTGGCGGGAAGCACTATTCCTTAAGCATTCCGCCAAGACAGTAACGTAATGTCTCTCCCTCATTTCTAGCAGTCTAGTAAAGCCAAATCTCATCCACTCTGCGATCTTAACACCTTCTGTATCTGTCTCCTCCTCTCTATCTCTATTTTGCTTTGGTTTCATTGGACACTCAAAGGAAGAGAGACTGTATTCTGCAGTTGAGTCACATAAGGAAGAGAAAATAAAACAGCCGTCAAAAGCCAGATGTGAGTGAGACTCCAGCAGAAAGGACAAATCAGAGAAGTCTTGAAAATATGGGGGATGGTGACAGAACAAGAGGTTTCCCATTCTACATTCAATGTGAACTTGACTAATTTTTATTCAAGTATTAAAATTAATATTGGAGAACTTGGGACCACTCAAGCAATTGGTGATTCTTACGGGGAGGCACAAGTGTAAGAAGTGGGAAAGACTGTCTGGGATGAATTAAACTTGAGAAAATAATTTGAGGACAAAGGCTGACCTGACCAAGTTGGGTATAAACCTGACTTGAATTGACATAAGGCTATTTATAGTCTTTATTTTACATATATGAATATTTACACATTTTTCAGCAAAATATTAATGTATTTGATGAGGAGGTGCTATCCCAGACCTCTCTATAGGGTGTTATATAATATAAGGAATATACACTCTATTTACTTTCTGAATCCAAAATATTTGAATTGCAAATTCTATCTGGCTCCATGCATTTCAGTAAGAGAGTGTGGACCTGAATTTAGATTGGAGGTAGGTAGGGAAGGGGTGAGGATGAATGGGGAAAGCTTTTATAACACACCTTAAATCACAGCCTAGAGGTCAGTGCTTGATTTGTCTGTATTTAAAGTGACCTCTGCTGATAGACAAACCCCTTTTATCCCATTAATTGCACGAGTATTTTTTTTTCTCCTTCCCTTACCTATCTTTATTTCTTCCATTCTTCACTGTTTGTCCCCTACCACTTGGGGTCCTATAGTATTGTATAGAATTCACCACATAAAATTCTAACGTTGTTGAGCAGGTGGGAGAAACTCTCAAGTCTTAAGGGTTCTTTTAATCAGAAGTTTACCTCAGTGTGTGTTTTTTTTTTTTTGAGCAGAAGAGATTTATTTGACTTAGGTGATCATGTTTAATTGAGTGTGTTACTTGCTCTTAGTGATGTGAAGAAGGCAGAACATGGACAGTAAATATGTGCTCTAAGTTACACATCAGTCACTATTTATAGCATAATGATTCTGATCTTATTGGAAGGGTAAGCTGCTCATGTAGTACGCTATTCAGGTGTACTATATCTATCTAGAGATTCTTTCATTTAAAATAATTAATGGTACTGTTGATGAAGCTAATTTACACTCAGAATAACTTAAGTGGCCAGAGAGAAGTGTATATTTCTTCTGTGTATTCAGAGGCATTCACAATACTTTTGTATCTCTCAATATAATGTCCGATGTAAACAAAAAAAATGTCAATAACTATAGAAAGGAGTTTGCTCTTTCTCAAATAGAAAGTCCTGCATGACCCAAGGTCATTGTTCCCCTTAATTATCTCCAGGATCATTTTTTTTCTGTTTATTTTACTGAGCCAAACTTCTTTCAAGAATTATATTTCTCCTCTATGGGATATTCATTTTGAAAATGCTTCTCTTTCTATGTAGCTATGACAGAATAATGTGTTCCTGGCTGAACAGAATGCAGAGTAATTTCTAATGCAATAAAAATGAAAAAATGAAGCTGTTCAAAAGAAACTTCTAAATTGCCCTGTAAAGGAAACTCCAGAGAGATACCCCAGAAAGCTGGGAGATCAAAGGGTAACAACATTCAGCACTCATCCATTTGCAATTATCTTTCATCTGGGCAGTGAGTGATGTGCCAGTCATTGGCTTCTTGCTGTTTCTAAGGCAACAAACAAATACTACAATTATTGGAGAAAAGACCTGCAGCCTGGTAGTAGATAAAAGAAAACTCCAAAGTAAGTATTAAGTTCACAGACACCGATTGTGATTGGGTTTTGGTCAGGGGCCATATAGAGTAGTCATTATTCACCTTGATTGATCACCAGTGAAGAGTGAGGACACTTTCTGCCAGAAATATGTGTGCACATACAACATTGTATGTTAAGGAAGAATGTGGATTCTCTGGAGTCCTTGACTGTACTTGAGGATAAGTCTAGAAAGAGAAATGTATAGACAGCAAGTATAAATAGATGCTCTTTTTTTTTTTTTTACTTTTAAAAACTGTTTCTGGAAAATTATGCTTTGTTTTGTACCTGTACTTTTGAAAAGTTACAAAGAAAAAAAAGACAAAACAATGTTCAATTATTTAATTCTGGAATTGTACATGGCTGAAATAATAGGTGATAGGAATCACAACGAGATTAATTTTAAAATTCTGGTGAGGCTGGGTAGGCCAAAAAAAAAAAAAAATCCTTCTTGAGATTTCTCTAAGGTATAAATGCCAGTTTATCTGGAGACATTAAAAGAAGAATTCTATCTTCCCTCCCTCCAAATCTGTGGGAATAGGACCATTTTATTTGAACTTGAATTAGTTTTTTTTCCAGAGCATGAACTTGTACCTTTAGATATTTGCTTTAAATGGACTTTTTGTGGATAATAAATGCTCCAGAGTGGAGGGAATAATGGGAGCCAGAGGTGGTGAACCGATTAACTAGTCACTAATATCACTGTGAATGGCTCTCCAATTAAAAAGACATCTAAAAGTTATTGTTAACCTAAAGAGCATCTTGATTTCCATTTCTTATAGAATCCAACAATAGCTAAACATCAACTTTCTAGTGCCTTGCAATTAGCTTTATAGGCATTTTCACGGATATTATCATGTATATCTTTCTTTACAACCATATAGAGTAGTAATTACCATTCTTATTTTTTAAATGAAGAAATTAAGGTCAGAGAGGTCAAATAACTTGCCCCCTCCCCACCAAATCCCAGTTGTGATAGATTTAGGGCTTCCATCAAGGTTTCTGATTTTTCTTCTTTTTACTCAATTAAGAACAATGTAGCTCATATCGGAGTCACCTGGCACTTCAGAATCTTGATCTGGTTGTCACTATCAGTGAGAATTTTTAAAACAGACTGGCTTCTTTTAGGGCAGGAGGGACTGGAGTCACCTGAGCTCCTTGTAAAAGAGGAGCACTGACAGTTGGAATGTGATAAAAGGTAGCGCTCTTGGGGATTGGTAGCAAAAAAAAAAAAAAAAAAAAAGAAAAAGAAAAAGAAAAAGAAAATAGATTTCCTTACTTCTTAATCCAATCCAACATAGAATAGTTTGATAATGAAGTGAAAGAAGTCTTTAGGAATGAGAAAAAAAAACAAAACAAAACAAAATACAACAACAAAACAAAACTAAAAACCAGAGGCCCAATCAACTTTGTGCTTCATTCTTTGCTAACAAGATGCTAAGAATTTTGATCCCCAAATTCCAGCTTGAAGCTGAAAGGTCAGAGGTACTAGAACAAATAGTGACGAAGGCACAGTATGTTCTAAACCTAATGACAAAGTAGATGCAAATAAATGGCTGGAACTGGAGGGCACTCATCCAAAAGACCTGAATGAACCCAAGAGAAAAATAGCCTGTGGGTCTAAGGCAATTTAGTGTCACAGATGACCCTAGAATTTAAGGATAGGTAACAAATCCAATCCCCTGTTACAAAACTCCAATATTTTTCATTAATTCATTTTCATTTTTATTAAAGAAAATGACTCACAAATGTTAATTGAGTATCTAATGTAAGACATTATAAGACTATGTTTTTGACTTCTCAAAATGTTTTTACTAGATTTCCAGAAGGCTCGACCAATATCCGGAATCTCCACAGGAATCCTTAGAGGCCTAGCAGTCCGCCTATTCAGGACTTTCATATATTGTAAGCTAATAACACAAGTTTAAAAAAATAAATTCACAGACTAATACCCAAAACTCACAAAATAGTTGACAAAAAATACAACTTAAAAAAATTAGTCTATACTTGAAAGCAGAAAAGCAGAAACATGCCCCAGATTCCTAACACAACTGAGCCTTCAACAAAAGGTTCTCGACAGGCTGAGATGGAGCTGCCAGAGGGCAGGCAAAGAAGTAATTTCTCATTCTACACTCCAAATTAGTCTAGTTTCTTCTTTCAGATAGTTTAAGAGACGATGTTTTATTGACTTATTCTAAATAGGAATGATAGTTTTTGAATGAAGATTACAGGAAAGTATATGTTTATTTCTTTTCTTCCGTGCTAGACCAGAAATAGTTCCCAATTTCTATAGAAGGATAGAATAGCTTTGAATTGAAAATTTTAAGTACACAGATTTAAGTTCTTTCATTTTATAATTTTCAGTCAACCTGAAAGACTACCAGAATTAAAAAAGAATTTTGATAAAAATTTTTTAACAATAGGGACATTCCCTAAAAGAAAAGCAGTATGTAGATGAAAAGGCTTTTTTTTTTTTTTTCTGATAGTTTTAAAAATGCAACAGTTAAGGTAATGTATTTTCACAAGTAAAGAAGTTACAAACTATTTTTTTGCTTTGAATAACATTGACTTGCAAAGGAAAGCTGGATTTCTGCTCCTGGCTTGACCTTTTCCATAAACATCAAGGGAAGACAAGAGATCTGAGGAGAAGAAGGAAGAACATGGATATTCTTGCTATTATTTGAATTAAGGCCCCCCCAAATGTTCCCGGCACCAGGAGAACAGTCATAACAGACTTTCCACATATTTGTATATCTTTTAAATTTAGGACGATATGGTATGACTATACATTCTAGAAAACTCCGTGTAATGGTGGGTCATGTAGAAATAAGGTTTATCTTTTCCATTATAAGTATTACCTAGTTCAAGAAGTGATTTTGTCTATTTTTCTCTCAGCTCTTTTTTTCTCATTGACATTCTTCCCACCCCCCCTTTTATTGTAAAGCAAAGGAAATTCGACCTCAAGGGATTAGAGGAGGGCTTTTCTGACCCTCCTACATCAACCCATAAACTAATACTGGCCTTTGAGTGAGAATTAATATGCTCCTTGGCAGTTGCTGCTACTTATTTGGCAGTTTTTCTCACATGGAATAAAGAATTGACATTATGTCTAAATGTAGCATGAAGAGTTAATGAATGTGCTATTAATTGGAACTGCTGTCAAAATCATGGAGGGTCATCAGTTGTTCTTTTCTGCTCTCTGAAATATTGCTTGAGATGAATAGTGTTGAGGTGACTAGTGTCCTAACTTCAGGTTTTTGTTCTTGTATCTCTGGACTCTACCTAGGAAAGTGCTCAAAAGCAAACATTGACTAAGTTCCAGGACATTGTGATGTTTCAGAGGATACTCTCTGGACATAGAACTGAGTTGACATTGTCCTTCCATGGCTAACTAGCTGTGCAAGCTGTTAACTTCTTTGTATCTCAATTCCTTCATTCATAAAAGATAATTACAGTGCCTTCCTCATGAAGGTGTAAGAGTTAAGGAAGATAAAGTACCAGGCTATTCTTGGGATTGTTTGTGTTCGGACCCATTTCTTGCCCTTCCCCTGCTCTGCTTTGTATCACAGAGGGGGCTGACCCCTCCAAACTGTGTTCTTTAGGCTCCTGTGTCAACAGACTTCTAGAAGGCTGGAGGAAGACTGAAGGGGTGGAAAGATGGAAGAAACTTGGACCTTGTCCCCTCCCTCTTTGCTTCAGGGATATTCTCGGTAGCAGTTGCATCTCCCCCATGGCACCAACTCCTGCTGAACAGACCTACCTTGCTTCCTACTTCCTTAAGGTGTCCCTAGCCCCTGGGCTTCTGCAACATTACCTCCTCCTGTAATATCAGCTCCTCCTTTCTTTTCTCCATCCTAATGTGTTCCAGCTATTACTGCTGTCTGGCTTATCTCACTTCCCTGTTTAGCTCTCAGTTCCTCTAGTCAGCAGTATGACCAATTTTCTAAATTAATTTTTCTATTGTACATTCTTGTAGTGGTTTCTGTTTTCCTGGTAGGCTTCTTATTGATGCATGTATTTAAAATATTTAATATGGTACCTGGCCAATAATAAGTTCTCTTTATATGATTAGTATAAACAAATATAAACCAAGTGGAAATTAGTAAATCTGTAAGCATTTTAAGTATAAGAAAAAAACCAAAGGCTCACAGAACCTTATCCACAATTCCAAAATCTATAAAGCTCTGAAAATTTGAGTTCTTCAAACATAAATTTGCAGCAAACTCATTCGATTACAAACCTAACTTGAACTGACATGAAGCTATCTAGAGTATTTATTTATCCCACCTATTGTGATTTTATTTGTCTTATTGCATGAAAATTGATATGTTTGATCCTAAGAGACTGGTCAGGATCCACTGGGGATGTTAAGTAATAAATGGAATGTGAACATATTTCCTGCATAAACTCCATAAGATTCTGAATTCAGAAATCCGTTAGACTCAAGGGTTTGAAACAGAGGATTGTGTGGCTGTATCAAGTTTCAGTGAAAGAAAAAAATATCTCTGAAATAGGCCTTGACAAATTGGTAAAATGGCAGAGACAGGAGGTAGAGGCATTCTGAGTAAAAAGGAAGTTACAAAGGAAAATATAGAAAGAGTGAAAAATGAGGTGAATGTGGAGAACAGTAAGTAGGAGTAGGAGGGAGAAAGAAGAGAGAATGAGTAGGATTTAAATAATAAAAAGTCTTCAAATATGGCATTTTATTGTTAAGAAATGGAAAACTCTTGGATAATTTTGAGAGAAGAGTAACTTATATAACGTTGTACTTAAAGGAGCGTTAGACTCAGTAGGCTGACACAAAGAAAAAAACTTTTGGAGAAAGAGATACATTTAACAGGCTACTTTAATAGGATAAGTAAGTGCAATTGAAGTGAGGTAATGGTGTGCCAAACTAAGTACAAATATAGAAAAAGAGAAAGTGTAATGATTAATTTTATATGTCAACTTGACTGGTGTAAGGGATGACTGGTAAAACATTTTTGTATGTGCCCGTGAGGATGTTTCCAGAAGAGATTAGTATTTGAATCAATAGAGTGAGTGTAAAAGATTGTCCTCTGGGTGGGCTTCATCCAATCTATTGAGAGCCTGAATGTTGTCAAAAAAGAAAAGCAAATTTGTTCTCTGCTTGGCCTGGAACATTCACCTTCTCCTGCCCTCAAACATTTGTGCTCGTGGTCCTAGGGTCTTTGAACTTGGGCTGAGATTCACCACTCCATTGGTTCTCAGACCTTCAGGTTTGGATTGGAACTACACTACTAACTTTCCTGGGCGTCCACTTAGCAGACAGCAGACTGTAGGGTTTTTCAGTTTCTATAATTGCATGAGATAATCCCTCATAATAAATGTCTTTCTAAATATCTCTGTATATTCCATTTGTTGGTTTTCCCTGGCAAACCCTAATACAGAAGGATATCTAGAATAAATAAGTTCTTGCCTGGGCAATTGAAGGAAGAGTGTTACCATTATCATAAATATGCAAGGCAGGAGGAGGAGCAAGTTTGGGGTTGAAGATGGTACATTTAAGCTATAACATACTAAGAGACTCAAATACTAAAGCCATTTGGAAATGATGCAATGTTTATGAAGATGGTAAGTAAATAACAATTTTGCTGCAGTCATTTATACATTTATGAGATTATGAGAAAAGAAATTTTAAGTATGTTCTTTATCTGAAATTAATATATAGAAATTTAACTTCAGAAATAAAGGCTTTGCTTTGGTAAAGCTCTTCAAAACAGAAACCTTGCCAATGCTAGATTTTAAATAAGCATTCTTTAACTAAAACCAGAAATTCCTATTTTCATGTTAACAATTCATTTCTCCAGCACATATGCCACATTTCCAGAATTACAAATTCAATGAGAACATAATTACAAAAAAAAAATACGATAATTTTTCTGGTTTTGACTTCTTGTGAATTTTGAATTGCCATTTTAAGGTGATAGGAAAATTCTTATTCTTCACAAGTGGTTTATTAAATAAACATTTATCCCCTTCCCTTGTGAAATGTCAATCATAAAACCACAGTCATATTTTTGTCATTGCTCAAGTACCACTGAAACTGCAGTGTCATAGAAACAGATGCACTTCTCTAATTATAAGGAAAGCCTCATCCTTAAAGGCAAATGCATTTATGAGTTCCTTTTTATTGAGTCTCCTTGTGGCTAGAGTGGGATTAGCTGTGGTAAGTGTATACAAAGACACCTGTATTAGTTTGCTAGAATTGCCATAACCAAATACCACAAACTGAGTGGTCTCCACAACAGAAATTTTCTCACGGTTTTGGAGGTTAGTGGTCCAAAATCAAAGTGTCAGCAGGGTTGGTTCATTTTGAATTTGCAAATGATGCGATGGACCTCCTGGCTAGATGGCTGGCATAGACAGCTCTTTCAATGAGGAAATCAGTTGAAAGATTTGTCCACAGAGTTCTCTTTATTTTAAGAATAAAGATATTCTTTCCAAAAAATTTGAGCCTGGATACATCATAATCATCCACCAATTTTCAAGAGAGGTGTTTTATTTTGTTTAAGTATTTGTCCTTATTAACTTTTATTTACTTAATTATGTTTTTTTTTGGACAGGGCTTTGTCTTATGCCCAACATAGTAAGTTATTCAAATGAATGAATAAGCTAATGAACAAATGACATTGTTATTTTTACACAACATTGCATTATCATTTGTGGAGAAGAATAAGAAGAGAAACACAATAGGATAATAGAATCCCCTATAAATAAAATTAAAATAAAAGATAGAACATTATAACTTAGAGACTTTGAAGATCCTTGTAAGAAAAGTTTAGTTCTTCCTTTCACATTGAAGAATTGAGATTCAGAGACATCAATGTTTCTGAGATTATCGGATCAATTTAGTATCAGGCCTAAGACTAATGCGGTATAGTGGAAGAGAAAACATTTTGAAATCAGAGTTTTTGTTGTTTTTGCTGTTTTCTAAAACAGTTATTATTTACTCTGCAAATCTGCAAGTCAGGTGAGGATTGCTTGCTTTCAGCTAGTCTTGGCAGGTGGTTCTGTTGAGATTGTTTGGGCTCAGCTCACATGTCTGGAAGTCAGTTGATCTGGGTGGGGCTTTGATTTGACTTTTCTGTCTGGCACCAGTGGGCCAATTTGGGTATATTCTCATGTCAATGACAGAGGAGTAAGAGGGCAAACCCAATTGTGCACGCTCTTTACAAGCTCTTGGTTATGTCATGTTGCTAATATTCTGCTGGTTAAGTCAAAAGGCTGAGTGAGCCTCAGGTGAAGGGTGGGGTATATTCTTACTCTTCAAGAAAAAGAGCAGTGAAGTTATATGGTAAAGTCCATGGGTATGGAGGCCAGGGTTATGAAGATTTGGGGCAGTTAATCTACCGCAAGTGAGGAATGCTGGGTTGTAAGGAATAGGAAGTGGGAATTTATGACCTTTTTTTGTTTTTTGTTTTTGCCAAGAATATGATACATGAAATCTTGATTAACTGTATAGCTTTGAGATATTGGTTGTCCTCAGCTTCTTCATCTATGAGAAGAGATTAATGATATCGGTATTGTTAGATATTTGTAAAGAATAGAAGGCACTTATAAAACATTTGTCATATAGTATATTTTGAATATATGTTTGATTGCTTTCTTTTTATCCTTCAGGGTGTATGTACCTAAAAAAACAGGAAAATTTTTATAAAGCAAGAAACAAATAAATACATGATAGTATTCACTAATGTAGGAGGAACAAAATAAGGGGAAATTTTCCTTTTCTGAGGAGGTCATTCAATAAAGATTAATGGAGAGAAATGGAGAGGGCCTTCCAAGAGTAGAGTGGAATAAAATAAAATGTAGGGGTGAAGTCAAAATGAATAAATTTATAAGATTATTTCATAATACTGCTTTCCCCCTGTGTGGGAGACTAGAGAAAGAGTCCTATCCCAGGTGGGTCCTTAAAAATTACCCATCTTTTTAATTGGTGATATTATTAAGACATATCTTTTCTGTCACTTCCACCTGTTACCTTTTCTTCTCCTAGGATTTTTTAGAGAGTTTCGATAATGGAGGACCCAAGGAAACTGAGCTTAGAGGTGCTTTGTTTTTCTCCTGTTTTCTGATCTCTTCTCACTGCTTATTCTAATCTTGCTAAGAATGGATATGCCATTATTTTCTATTTATTAAGCTTTTATCAAAGGCCAACTATGTGTATAGCACTATATCTGTTGCTGAATAAAGGTGATAGGTAGTGGTGGTGGGATGTGTGTACAGAGATGTATGACAAAGGGTTTCTGCCAGTAAGGAGCTGGATATTCTTCATTTACCTCCACCCCCAATAATCTCCACTCTTTCCCCCTGCATTTTGTCTCAGGTTGGCCTCTATAACAATGTCAGCTGAGCTCTATTGCCTTCTGACTTCCAGTTGAGCTCAGTCAATGGGACATACCAATAGGATGTTAGAGACTAGGAAGTGAGAAAGTTTGGTTCTTGCCCTGCAGACTTGACAATAAATGATGACTGCATTCCTAAAAGCGTGCTCTTGTAGGCAGCCCTTTCCTAGAGCTACAGCTAAGTTTTTCCCAAGTTCTGATAACTGTTCCCTCTTTTGCCCCTTTAGTTCCAGAGCTGGTAATAACTTATCAGTGTTGCTAGTCCTGGGGTACTTCATCAATACTTGCTGGTTTCTCTTAGTCCACCATACCTTTGTAGATAGCCGCTTCACTAAAACTTCTTCAGTTATTCCTTTCAGTTATGCCCTCTGTGTCTGACAGGACCCTGACTGATACACCTTCCTATTATAAAGTCAATATGTAAATTGAGACAGGTGATGCTAATGTGCTTTCTTTCTAAATGTAAGCTTTGCTGGATTAGTGATATTCTGTTTTTTAAATATATGTTTTTGTACATTTGACTTTTTTGTTTAAAATGTTTTTATTAGGGCTATTTGTCTTCTCAGATACTGAAGACAGAATGTACTGCGTAGTATACTGGTTTTTTCCCTTCTCTCTCTCTCCTTCCCTCTCTTCCTCCTTCCTTGCCTTCCTCCTTCCCTCCCTCTCTTTCTCTTTTTCCTTTATATTTATTTACTTGCTATGTGCAGGAAGACAAGAAAGACAACACCTGAAAGCTAAGCAATGTTTGGACAAAATTATAGAACTGGCATTTTGAGGAAAGACACTAGAACTAAGGCCAGATAATTTCGTGCTCATTTTCTATTAGAAAAATTTTAAATTCTAGTGTTGCTATTTATGCATTATACTTTCTCATGACTTATACTTCTAATCTAAATACCTCACTTTCAATAATCTCTCTGCTCCCTTTCAGTATGTTGACAAATCTTATATATTCTACTTCCCCAATATCTCAAGAATTTTTTTCTTTCCATCCCTACTACATATTCCTTTTAACATCTTATTCAATGATGCATTTGAAATAGACAATACTTCAAAAACTTCAATATATTATGACTTAATTTTTTCTTCATAGCCAGACTCACTTTGCGAACCCTATTTACAATTTTGGCAGAAACTCATTCTTGTTAATTTAAAGCTAACTCGGTCATGACAAATATTCCCAGATGGACTATCAGACAAGAGCCTCACTCAGCGTCTGAGCTCTGCCTACATTGTTTCCTGTCTCATCCTCTGATGTTCAGTCACTGTTTACATGAAGCCATGTAGAACTACTTGCAATTCCCCAGACAGTGCACCTAATGCTTTTCCTGCCTCTGCTTTCAAATATGTAGTTCTTTCAGCTGAGTGAACCACATTCCCTTTTCTCTCTCTTTGTCACCTTCATTTAAAATGAATGAGTGAATATCTCTTCTCTTTATATGGCTTCTCTTTCAAAATATTTGATAAGTACCTAGTCCTATGGAAATAAGGTCATTCCCATTCCAATATAAGGAAACTAATGCTTAGAGATATACCCAGCATCATTAAATTGATAAATATATGACTTGTGGAGGTGGAATCGAAATTTCTGTTTTCGATTCCAAATTTTGTGTTTCACTATCCACTTAACTGTAAGCTATCTATTTATTTATACAACATATATTTGTGGAATTCCTCATATATATTAATCACCAAGATACAGAGATGATTTAAAAGTTCTCACAATTCACCTGAAAAGGTGTGTAAATGGAGAGATGAGTATGAGACCAATTGGAAAAGAGTTAAATGTAAATAGAGTTAGAGGCAGAGAAAAGTGCCATCCTCTGGGAAGGCAGGAGAATCTTCTCAGAGAGATAACATTTAAGTTAGTCTTTGAAGCGTAAGTAAGACTTTTCCTAATCAGAATAAAATTCAGGCAGAATTAACTGATACTCTATTTAAAATTTTGATGTGTCTATTATGAAATTTTTGCATTGATTTAGATTTTTAAAATATTGCATTAAAATATTTGTCTTGATTCCTGAGTTTTTTTGGTGCCTCTTTAAACTTTGTGCTTGAAGTGAGTGTCTTGCTCTCCTCATTCTAGTCTTTTTCCTGTAACAGTCATGAGTTGGAAAAGGTTTAACTTTCCCTTTGACGGGTATGAGTTTATGGTAGTGGTGGGGAGGTGGAGACTATCCAGAGAGAAGGCTAAAGTTAGATTGTGAAGTAGCTAATGTCAGGCTAGATATATTGGTTTTGATTTTTCATAAGAGTCATTGGAAGTTTTTATTAAAAATCAAGAATAATAGAATCATATTTGATTTTTTGGAAGATCTCTTTATGGAGAACTGAGTGGAGGGGCAAGACTTCACCACAACAAGAAACTAAGAGTTGATTTTATCAAGCAAGATAAAAAAATTTTTGAAAACCTAAATAAAAGAAATAAAGACAGATATTGTATTGGAGGTAATATAATTTTATAAAAGTTTCTTTTGCTAATTGTAGAATTGATTTTCTTTTTCGAGGAATACTCATTTGGACAAGATTTAAAAGATATCATCATCTGATCTCCTATTTTTTAATATTTTACTTGTGTCTAGTTAAGCTATAAAAGATGGTAAAGTGCAACTTTATATTTCCACCATATAACGCTTTATCTGATGAACATTGAACATTGCTTTCCAGGAAAACTTAGTTGATTTTGTTTAGTATGCCACCACCAAAATAAATAAATAAATAAATAAAGCAAGTAATTGAAAGTATCTTCCAGTCACTTGAGAATTGCCTCTCATAATACTTTGCAAACTCTTTTCAACCCTAATAAGGAGAAAGCTCCTCCACTAAATAAATGTTCAGCTCATTCTACTGTAGTTTTTTATTTGTTGACTTAGCAACAGCCTTTTACTCTGAAAGTTTTTAAAAAAAATTATAGCCTATAAGGAGTAAACATTAATTTACCTAGTGAAGTAAGCATCTTTGGAAGACAATTTGTCCAAATATAGGTGGACCAGGGTTATGTCATGTTTCATCAATTAAATTGTGTTAATTTCTTTTTGAGAAGGGTCTCAGGAACTGTACTGAGGAATTAAAATATGAAAATGATAGAGTTCAGCTGCTGATGGCATTTAATGTTCCTGATTACTAGTTTGTACCATGTCATCAACAAGAGTCATAGCTATAAAAGTGTGAAGTTGAAAAGCAGAGAGCAAAGGCTATAGTAAATTTGTCATGGAAAAATGAGTTACTTTGGGAGGTAATAAATAACCTTATTTTGGTAATGATTCCTGGCTGACTTGGAGAATATCGTTTAATAGATTTTTTTGAGTATGTTCCTAGTAAGGTATCTTGGTCATAAACCCTAATGTCAAGTGCCCTATCTTGGAAGATATTATCTCATCTTTCGGTAGACAGAGAGAGTTGTTGAGAAGCTCCTCTCAGTTTGGTGAATAGATACTTCTCCAAGCAATTAGGAAAATGAATATGTATCTGCAGCAGATGTTAATTGGGGTTCCGTCATAATTTTTCCTACCTCTCCTCCTCCCTCTTTTGTTTTCTTTTACAATTTTATAGTTTTATGTTATACATTTAGGTCTATAATCCACGTTGAGTTATTTTTTTGTATAAAATGTTAAGTATAGGTTAAGGTCCTCTCTCTTTCTTTCTCTCTATTTCTCTTTCTTCTTTTGCATATGGATGTTCAGTTGTTCCTGCAGTATTTGTTGAAAAGAAATCCTTTCTCCATTGAATTGTTTTGCACCATTGTCAAATATCAACTAACTATATTTGTGTCTATGTCCTCTTGGATTTTTTATTCTGTTCCACTGATATTTGTCTTTTCACTAATATCGACCTATTTTTTTTTTTAATCACTGTAGCTTTATACTAAGTCTGAAAAAATCAAGTACTGTGAGTACTCCAACTTTGATTTTTCTTTGACTTTGAATTATTTTGGTTATTCTAGTTCTTTTACTTTTCCATATAAATTTTAGAATCAGCTTGTTTATGTCTTTTGAAAAGAAGAATCATGTTTCTTCTGAGTTTTGATTGGGACCTCATTAAATTTGCAGATCAATTAGGGGAGATTTGACATCTTAACAATATTCTGTCTACCAATACATGAATACTGTATACCTCCTATCTTTTTAGGTCTTTGATTTCTTTTTTTACTGTTTTGAAGTTCTCAGCATACAAATCATGCATATATTGTGTCAAATTTACACCTCAATATGATCCTTTTTGGAGTTGTTGTAAATAGTATTTTTTAAAATTTAAGTTTTTCCTTGTATATTCATAGTATATAGACACATAGATAACTTTTATATTGATATTGTATCTTGTGATCCTGCTAAACTCAATTATTAGTTCCAGGAGCTTTTTTTTTTTTTTTTTTTTTTTTTAAATATACCATGGGATTTTCTACATAGAAAATCATGTTGTCTATGAATAGAGATGGTTTTATTCCTTCCTTTGCAAACTGAATACATGCCTTTTACTTTAAATTCTCTTACTTTATTGCTATGACTATAATCTATAGGAATATTGAAAAGGAATGGTGAGAGCAGACATTCTTATCCCAATGATAACGCATTCATATTTTCCGAATAAGTGTTATATTATTTATTGGTAATTTGTAGACTCCCTTTATCAGGTCAAGGAAGTTTCTCTCTATTTCTACTTTTTAAAGATTTTTTTATCATAAATAAATTTTGAGTTTTATGGAAGACTATAATGACAGCCCCTCATTTATTATTTATATTAATTTATGTTTCTTTGATCTCAGTCACTTTAGCAAGAAGTTTATCAATTTTATTGGTCTTTACAAAAAAATGTCATTTGGTTCTATAAATGTCCTCTATCATTTTTCTCTTTTCAATTTTATTTCTTTCTGCTTATATCTTTATTAATTTTTTTCTTCTGTTTGCTTTGGATTTAGTTTGCTTTTCTAGTCTCTTTAGGTAGAAATTAAACCTTTCTTTTTTTTCAACATAGATGTTTAATACTCTAAATTTTTCTCTAAGAATTGCTTTGGTTGCATCCCATAAACTTTAATATGTTTTATTTTCATTTTTATTTAGTTCAAAATAATTTTTAATCCAACCTCCCTTTTCAGCCTCATCTTCTAAGACCTCTCATGTACCTTGTGTTCTAGCCATACTTGTATAATTATCTGCTTTTGCTTTTTTGCTTTTATTATTTCCTTTACTGGGAATGCCTTTTTTTTCTTCATTCAACCTATTAGTCTTCTCCTCAAATGTTGTATTATTCTCTACGAAGCTTTTCCTGATCACCATAATAGGAAGTGATATCTTTTTTCTTTTAGCTCTTAAAATAGATTATACTTCTCTCATGTCATTTAATAACTATTGCCTTATAGTTCTTTCCAACTGTAACCTCTTTTCCTTGGCCCCAAAGGAGCATTGGTAGCTTTACTCTAGATAGGGCAAACCATGGTCAGAGGAGATGAATTTTCCAGATTCTCTGATTATGATATTTCTCTGAATGATTTCATTCTGTGCTCTATTTTAGGTACTCGATACACTTAGGTCAGTGGAAGTGGTGGAAGCAGCATCTACTGACTGTTCTTTGTCAGGTAACATACACACAGAATCCTGAAGAATGTTTGAACAGTTTTTTCCTCAGTGGTTCTAGTGATAAAATCTATAGCATACACACTGAGCATGTTTGTGAAAAGTTATGTGTTACACCCTATAGACTAACTCAACCCCATGTACCAAATAAGAAGCCACATATATTTTTTTAAATTCTCTTTCTTTTTCTTTCACTATCACTACCTTTCTTTCCAAGACATCATGCTTTGGTCCTTTTAATTCCTTCCTTTGTCCAGTTTCAAGTCTTCACTTTCCTTCCTATTCTGAGTCATAGTCGTTCTCTCAGCAATTAACAAGCTCCTTGCCTTATCTAATGTTTTTCAAATAATACGGATGAAGACTTGGCAATCTGAGTCATTGGTATTCTCATGGTCTGGCTCAAGTCAGGAGGTGAGGAGGGAAGGGCATTGGAATTGCCTTCTACATTGGCTTGCTTTCTTTTCCCTATTTTATTTTTCTGCCTTCCTTGAGTATTTTAAAAAAAGTCAGTCATCTTTCATTCAGATTATTAAGTTCTTATTAACATCTACCTTATAAAATTCATATGCTCTCTTTTATCTATCTCCCAACTCTGTTAATTTAATCTTATCTAATTACCTTTGCCAAATTTCTGCTTCTTTTCTCTCACCACTGACTACTGTGAGCAGAGGAAAGGTACTTTATTACATATGATATATACATATATGCACTAAATTAGAATATTCCTTGAGGGTGTGAGTTAATCGGTCTTTTTTTTCCATGTGTTGCCCACTTATCATTACCTTCCGTGGTGCTGGACATTTAGTTTATCTTCAGTTAATGCCAAGAATGAATAAAATTAAGGCATGGTTAAAACAAGCAAGTAGAATATCTGGAAAAGTTTCAAAATGAAGAAAACGTGATTAGTATTTGCCAATCTGTTGAGGAAAAGAATGCAGGAGGACATCTTATTAAAAATGCAAATTTGGCTCCAAATGCAGAGAATGCATGAAAGAACAATGATATGGTTTTCTATAAAGTTGGTAAGTCTATTTCTATTCTCCAAATACATTCTCAATGTAAATAAAAAGCGAGAAAACATCTCAGTCACCCATGTAGATCAATGCCATAGAATTGATATAGTGCTTAATTTTATCACTCATTTATAAAAATTAAGGCCTCTAAAAAGACATCTATGATCAAAGTGTTAGATACAAATTTCTTATTCTTGCTCTTAGATGAATACAAGTTGAAAATAGTACTGACATATTAAAATGATTTGGAAAATATTATATAAAACAAAAGCTTCTCATGCAGGAGAATGTGCTGAACTGTGTTTTTAAGGGTGAATCAGTGTTGGTCCAAGAGGATTACTAAAGTCACCTTGAGCGTTGCCTTGTTTTTTAGAAGCCTCTCAGATTAAGACTCTTTAGAGAGATTACAGAGCTGAAAGAAATAAAATATGATTCATATTTTATACAGGGGAACTTGTATTCCTTCATCGAGGAAAGCAAATCCTTCTCTCCAAGCATCCTTGGGTTCTACCTCTAAGTTTTTTCCACACTGAATTCTTCTTTTGTAAGCTGTGTCAGACTGGGTGGCTTGGCAACTTTAGGTGTGGTCCTTGTCTGGGGGCTAGTGATGGAACCAATATCAGGTGATTGGTGTCCTGGCTTGCGCTCAGACAGGAATAGCTATTGTATATACCAAGATGAAGACTGAAGTTTCACTGCAACTACCCAGTTATGGTATCTCTTTTAACGATGACTGAATAGAGTTCTTTAAAACAAGGCTCTGGAAGAATTGAAGTTGGGTTTAATGATGCAAAATAAAGGTATCAATGATGGATATTTGGGTTATTTTCAGTTTATGGCTATTATAAATAACATTCTATAGATATTCATGTATAAATTTTGTGTAGATAGATACTTTTGTATCTCTTAGGTAAAAACCTAGAAATGGAATTTTTGGGTGGAATCATAGGTGTGTTTACCTTTTAAAGAAATTGTCAGACTGTTTTACAAAGTTACTGCACCATCTTACATTTTGTATTTTTGCATTCACACATTTGTTATTTTGACAGCTACTTTTCTGGACCTAGTATGGTGATCGTGACTCTTTTTCCTTTCACTAGTCCTTTTGAAGTGGAAGTTTCAGGTAAGAGTACAATCCCAGTAGAAAACTGAAATATAACATAGAAACGGTTGTGAGTTTGAAAAAGTTGATTACTAACACAAATAGACTTTCTAAGGAGAGCAAGGCAGGCTCCCAAGCAGGTCTGAAAATAGCTTGTGAGAGCAGGGAATAAGAGACTGGCTTGGCTTTTATTGTGCTTAAGGGATGGGACCTGGGTAAAGTAACAACTCACTGGAGCAGGCTTACATGGCTTGAACTTCCTGCTGGGGCCAAAGGAGAAAGTTTCTTATCAGCTTGCCCACATGTGGGACTGAAGAGGAAGTGAGAGTGGTGAGGTTTGAAAGCTGTTAGCCATCAGACATCAAAAATGAAGTCAGACTCTAATTACTACTCACCCATGATATTTGATAATTGAAATGGGCCATGTTTCATTTAAAAGAATTTGAGCTTAAAAAAAGTCATTATGGTACTTTATATGAAGTCCTGTTTCCTGAGGTCAGTAAGAAAGATAAAATCTCTATTATATCATTTTTACAAGAGTCCAGCATTGTGTATTTTGAGAAGTAAAATGAGTGTCTTACTCACTTTCAATAAAATTTGAAACTCTGAGACGGATAGTATTGTCTTAGTGAGGCCTTATATTGTGGCTTTAGTTTGTGAAGAGATGTGTAAAATCTTGACTTTTATTTTGGGTATCTATAAAGTGAATGATTCTCAGAGTTCCTCACCCTAAAGAAGTAACCTTGAATAAGGAATTGTTGGACTAGATGGACAGACCAGTAACATTGGCTCAAGAGTCTCTAAAAATGTGCAAATGATGCCAATTTTTGGTGAGGGCAACCAGTGTGTGGAGTTTGGCCAATTGTGCTGACCCTTGAGTCTCATCCATGATTTTGGATATCCTAATAAAAGCAACACATCTCTTGTGAGCATCCATCATATATATGTTAGTGCTGTTGCTGTCCATCAGATATATAAAATACCTTTGCTGTTCACTCGGTTGTTCTCAAGGGGCTCCCTACGTAGCCAAGGAGTCAGTGAGAGGGTTCCTTTGGAACTGTGGCATCTGGCAAAGGACTGAAGATAGGAGAGAACACCACCTCCTTTAGGTGAGATATGCCAGAAGGTCCAGGTTTGGCTGCATCCAAAAATTTAAAAATGAGGAATATGTTGTCTTCAGAACCCAAAAATATCTAAAAGATATTGAGCCTGTTTTAATGTTGTGGGTGCTTAGAAGGTCAATAGCTATTTTTTTACAGCATTGGGAATAGAATGGCCCTAGGCTTACCAACAAATTCTCAGGAATTTAACCAAGGTGCCATGACTTTCTACAATGTATGGGTCAATGACAAATCCTTTTTCATAAGTGTCTTTGTTAGTATATATATATGTCCTGATGAGTTTGTCAAGTGAATCTCCTTGGTGGAGGATGTCATCAGTCTGTCATGACTATCGGGAATTTAGACAAGGCAATATTTCTTACTGTTAAAGTGGGTCATATGAATTTGCCTTCCATTTTATGTTCAGTATCTCTCCTGAAAGTCTAGAGGGTACTTTGTTCAACTTTGGTGCTCTCCCCAGGTATAACTAATTTAAGCTCCAATAGTGATTATGATCACAAAAGTTTTCCAGTTGGTACATTTCAGCAGATGTTAAAGGTAATTTAGATCCTCTGTTGTAGAGGTCAAAACCAATTAGCACCCTTTTATATTTTTGTTGTATAAATTCTTTTAGTTTTGGGTGTTTTGGATTTCCAATTGGGCCAAATCATGGACCCCTGTTTCACTTTATATTTCCTCTCCTTCTGTATCCAAGGTTTGTGTGTGTATCTGTGTGTGTGTGTGTGTGTGTGTGTGTGTGTGCGCGCGCGTGCGTGCGCGCGTGCGCATGCGCTCATACTTGTTGCATATACTTCAGTGGGAGTAGAAAATTTTTTTCTCTTTGCTACCCTGTTCATATTTAAAGTTTCTTCCTCTAGACAATGTCCAATCAGGCCATCAAGATTAGGGGCTCCCCTATGGTAATAATAGTTGCTTTTTAAGGTTTAAGGACTCCAGGTTTAAGCCTAGTTTGAATTAACATCCTCGTTGTGCCTTGGGGTATCATAGGTGTTTCCTCTAAGACCCTGGCGATTGGGAATTTTTGGCAATAGAGAAATAGGCAATAGCATCAGCAATGGCATTTTTAGTGTCCTAGTGATCCATTTACTTAAGAGTATGACAGCAGTATGCCTCATGGTGATTACTCTTCCTTACATGAGTGACCAACCACAGATGATCTGTACACAACATAAGTGGGCCTATATATTCCACAAGGTATCAACTTTTCCCATGAGGTTTCTAGAGAATTAGAGCCAATGCATTTTTGAGACATAAGACCAACAGTCACAGGGTAAGAGTAATTCTCCTGAGCTTAGAGTCAGCCAAAGCTTATACTAGAATTAGACACAAGATTTAATCTGAGATACACAGCTAGGTCTGGTCCAAGACTCATGACCCAGGGCCACTTTACATAGGGTTCTAATCCCATAATGTTAGTTATCAAAACTTCCTACTTAGGTCAGTTAAATCTATGACAGAAGCTCAGTAGGACTCAGCAAATGCACGATAAAGCAGCGTAGCTCAGTGTGGAAGCTTGCCACATATGGAAGCAGGCAGCACCATAGGGTGATAGACAGCAGGCAATAGAAACAGTCAGTTGTTTGACCCAGAAAATTCTCTTTATGCCAGTTTGCATCACCACAGCAAAAGAAAAGCTAAATAGTAGTACATGATTATACTAAATCGAGGAGCTCTTGATTTAGTATGAGATCAGTAAAAATATTAATTGTATTACAGTGTGATCAGTTGACTTAGAAGTAGGTTGAAGGCACAAGTGAGTAAATTCATCTTTTCTAGGATATAGAAAACGAGAGAAGAGGCTTCAAAGAGAAGGAAACACTTGAACTAGTCTGGAATGAAGATTAGAAGTTTTCCAAGTAGCATGGGGAAGGAATGCGTGAAGGTATAAACTGAAAGAATTGCATGTGTAAAGATGTGCAACAATGCATTTGCATAATTGTAATAAAGCTCAGGATAGACGAAACATAAGGTTTACACTGGCAGGTAGGTAGAAGCAGAATAATGAAGACTGCATTCAACTGAAGGAAAATCATGATAAAGTCTGCATTTAGAAAGAACATTATGCAGCAGTGCATGAGTAGCTTGGAGAAAACATTAGAAGCAGGGAGACCAAGCCTACTGTTAGCCCATGTGATACTTTTATGCAAATTAGAAAAGGGTACACTTTCTCAAGTATTTTATTTATTGGAAAATATATCACTGGTTACCTTACCATTTTACCGTAAGAAAATTTTTCTAAAAAATATGTACATCTATAATGTTTATAATATACATGGTACCTTCATCAGCAATCTCACGTATTGTGACTGTGCAAAGCACAAACTGTACAAGCATGCAATGGTAGCCCGGAGACACCAATTAAGTAATAAGCGCAAAGGTTCAGATTGGAGATGACAGTCCTACCCAGGTAATAGCAAATACGTATATATGTATGCATCTCTCTGTCTGTCTCTCTTCATCTTCTGTTTCTTTCCTCCATGTATATACATATTTACTATTTGCCTCTTGCAACAACCTAAGATGGCATAATCCAAGGGCTTGGTGATCTATGATTTTATGGTTGTTCAGACTTGAAATTCTAGATGTAAGATTTGAAGACATGGTAGGACCTTTAAGATGGCTCAAATTATTATTTGGTCTTAGGAAACTGGGTGGATAATTATGTCACTCATTAACATGGGTAAAAGAAAAAGAAACAAGATGGTGGTTGGAAGGGCATATTAAGAAATAATGAGTTTAGTTGTAGACATGAGAGACTTGTAGTGTTTGTGGACTTAACTATAGGCAATTAGCTATATTGATCTGTAAGTCAAGAAAAGTGAGTTGAAACCATAGATGTGGCAGTCACCAACATATTGGCAGTTGTAAAGGACATGGGCATGTGTAATGCTTAATTACAGGTTTACAGGTAAATTGGATGGCTGAAAGAGCCAAAAGTAAGGATGGCTCCTGAGTTTCCTGCTCTTATTTCTTCTGACATCTTGTAAATCCAAGGTTCTTGTATGATTTCGTGGAGGGAGGAATTGAGTCTCACAAATGACTAGTATTGGACTGTCACTCATCTATCCTGATGTGTGGGAACTCAGAGGCAGATTATATTCAATTTTAGGAAAATTAAGTAATGTGCGTTTTCTTAAACCTGCTAATTCATGCTCTATACATGAAGGCAACAAAGCTTCCTGTTTGAAGACACTGGCTCTGGAGGCCAAAGGCCCTGCAACATGAGAAAGTGGTACCCTAAAGTGGGACATGTGACATATAGAGAAGAATCAGGAGAATGAGGATGGCACAATGATAAGGGCACTCCTGACGGGGAGCAGTAGGCGAAGTGATGAGGTACATTAACTCTGAGGTCAGACTGCCTGGATTGGAATGCAGCCTCTGACTCTTCCTATGTTACAATTAACCTCATTGTGTCAATTTCTTAGTTTAGTGTCTAGCACATTAGTTTTCAGTAAATGTGAGCGATATGCATTTTACATAAGGAACCTATGTGCTTGCTCCAGATGGCTTTGTCTTTTGTCTGTACTTAAACATGTAATAATTAGGATTGATAAATTGACGTTTATCTCAATTTATTCACATAAGGATTTGAGGGAGCACAACCGTAAAATACACATTTAAAGAGATTAGGGTGAAGGGACAAATAAGCTGGGTCATATAATGCCAAGAAGACTTAGAAACACAGGCTTTAACATCTAACACTATAACCGCAAGTCGGCCATATATTCAGGTGAACAAAGCTAATGGATGAAGTATACATTTTGGGCTCCTTCTTCTTTCCAGAATAGTTCCTAGGGTCATGCCATTTCTGTACTTCCACCCTGCTGCCTTTGCATCTTGGTAACATAGTAGTTTCACTCCTTCTGAAGGAAAATGTTTTTAAAAAGTTCTTCTCCTCTAACTTTCCAATTTTGATTGCAGCTCCTACCATAGGTCCATTCTTACCACCATCCCTCCGATTTAGATCTTCATCACTTCTTGGATGTCTCGTGTATTATTTTCCTACCTGTTTTTTCTTATGTTGCTTGGTCTCACCCTATTTCAACCTCTCTAGTACATCCTACTAGATATATCTTCTCCAAACAAAGTTCTAATCATATTATCCACTTGCTCAAAACCTTAGAGTTGCTCCATATTGCATTTCAAATAAAGGATAAATAACTGATATTCAAGGGACCCTCACAATCTAACCTCATTCCTTATTTCCAGGTTTATCTTTCACCACATCCCAACATCTAGCTTTGTTCTGCTTTCCCCAGCGCTTTATTCTTTCCCGGTACCTGCATGTTGAGAGGCAAGTCTTACTCATCACTGTATGCTCTGCAACACAGGGTGCAGTGCTTTGCTTAAGGGAAAGAGTTCAATTAAAAACTGAAGAGTTTTGCTTCCTGTGAATTCAAAGTCCATAGAGTGCTGCCCTCTTTTGGTTACAACAGCCCCAACTCCAAACCACCAAATAGGGAATGATGCTGAATGACTCATCTTTTCCTTTTAGTTATAACCCTCATGGAAACAAACAAGGCAGGGTGAAATAATTCCACCCTCTTTTCTCATTTTATCTAGCTTCAAAGATTGTTTGTTTAGGGTGATACAAAGAAGATAAAATTCTGTATAGAAAACATAACTTTACTGATTCAAATCATATATTATATATAAACTCAGAGCTGGAGTAAAGCCAGTTACTTTGAACACTTTCAGAGGTCCAAGAACCTTCAGGCATCAAAACAGAATTTTATGTAAAAGCTAGGGAATGAAAAAAGAGCAAGCATTCCCTAAAAACCCTGTAAGGTTAAGGACAGCTTCATGATTTCAGGGATACTGAGGCAAGCAGCAAGGTTGTTTTTTTCACATTGATACTTGGTATTTGGTCAGGCAAAAAATAATGGGGCCTGGCATAGAAGGTAAAGTGTACTTCCGTAGACATTACTGGGGTCCCAGGTTGTGTCTCCACCTGAGCCAGTCTCGAATATCCCACAGAAGTTAGAGAAGAAGGGAGCCCAGGAAGGGTAATGGTTACATTTTTAAAAAAGGATGACAGGATGAGAAATGCACAGGAAAAAGATTCCAAGCTAATGAATGTCTAGGGGTGTTCATTTTAGAGCTTTATAACCATGTCTTTGTTATGAATCACATTGAATCTCACTAGTTATAAAGATGGTGCATAGTAAATAGGTATGCAATGTTAATAACAGGAAACCTCAATTAAGTCAGGCCTGAGTTTTATCTCAAATGTCAGTAAAACCAAAATTCCTTGGATCTAAAATGGAAAGACATTCCAAAACTGAAACTCAGTGGGTGACAGGATGCTCCACACCTCTTGGGGGAGGTCAGAAAGGTTTGTGGGCTGGTGTCTGATGCAATCTTGGCACGTCTTTGATTAGGAGCTAATGTTAGCAGAAAGATCAGGTGTCAGTCATGACCAGAGTTGTACCCTACTATCTTGAGAAGGTCACCGGATTTCTGCCCCGTCTTTTTTGAAACCTGATCTGGGGACCACAAACAACCACAATGAGTTGGATCACTGCCATGTGCTCTAAATTGGGCTGACAAGGCTGACTTGGTGCCAGGAGTTGACACAGGATGCAGCTTGAAATATTCTGATGGGGAGAGGGTCGGGGTTTCTTTTTCATTTTCAATAATATTGTACATAGGAGACAATTTTGTACATAGACATCAAAGAGTAAATTAAATGAGATTTGTCCTGCATTCGGACAGAGGAAATCCATGAAACTGCAACTTTCTTGTGTTAAATTTTGCTGGGAGACTGCTGTTCCTTTTCATTGTGGTGGGCCTTCTCTTTCATATAAAATTTATTTAAAGGTCCATAAGAAACAATGGAAAACCTCTCTCGTGAGCAAGGATACATACATATCCATAAATATGATTTCTTTTATTTGTGTGTGAATTTTTCAGCAGCACCTCACTAGAGCTGAACTTTTGCTATTTAAATAAAACCATCTGGTGTATCCAGAGAATTCCAGTCTCTAGAGAACAGGATCATAAGCAATCGACCCTCCACGGAACTTTCAGTATTTTAGTTTGAGTAAAGCTTTCCCACAGTACTGCTTTAATTATTTTATCTGTTTTTAATCTTCTAAGGATTTTATAATTTGGTCTCTCTAATTTAATGTCTTTATGTGACTACATAAAGCAAGAGTCTACTCCACCACTGTTTTTGGTTTGCATTTATCTTCGTGCTTTTAAAAAATTTTATTTATCAAAGTAACATTAGTTAACAACATTAAATAAATTCACCACATTTGACAGTGTGAAGAACAATGCATCCTTTAAGGTATTTTGATGAATGAATCACAAATAGATACTTGGATTAATAGAGAGTTTGGAAGACGGAAGTATATTATTCCATTTTTCTGGTGGGAAAATGAGACATAGAGTGATAAGTTCAAGGTCCCACATCCCACAACTATTAACTGCTAAACATGGTCCCAGTTATGTGAATCCCAGTTGAATACTCATTTTAGTCAACACTGTCTTCAACTTAATGTTTATTTTCTTTGAAGCATGGATAGCAGGCGACTTTCTTAGTAAAACAAAGAGAATCCAATCTTTGAGCAATTGACCAAACAAGACCCAGCAGCTGGGAAATTGGTTAAGTCTCATAAGAATGAAATTGGCTTTCTTCTGATTTTCTTTTTCCTTTAACCTCTCCTGCCCCCTTTAGCAAAAATTGTTTAGTGTTAATTCATTTCTTGGAATAATCAAATTTCTAGGAAGCTACTGAAACTATAATATGTTTGTCTGGAAGACCAAAAGGATTGATTGCAAAAGTCATGTCATTGTATGTTGGCCAGAGAATGTCTCCATCCACAGAGCTGTGGTAGAATCATATGGAAAGCTTAAAAACAAAATACTAATACCTGGGTCCCACACACTGAGGGTAGCATTTCACTGGTCTGGATGGGGCTCTCCAAGATAATTCTAAAATGTGCAGGCTGGGTTTGAGAATCACTACTTGATGCACCTGGACCACATTATTCCACCAGGACAATAAGCCTATGGATTCCCATCTTTCTCCTAGGGTGATCTTCTTTACTTAGAAATAATTTTAAATGAAGCTAAGAAATTGGATAGTATTATGGGAGAAGACTTGGGAGGGATAGAAAACAGCTGAATGTAATGGAAAGAATCACTAAAAACTGTCTCTACTTCTTCCTGAGGTTTGACTAGACCTCCAGTACAGCTTGGGTGATCGGATGTAGGAAACACAGGTCTACAGGCCCTCTTAACTGTGGCTTCTGCTAGAGCTTTCCACGGTTCCTCTGGCATCATTTTTATAGCAGGCTGAAATATTATAGACCTTGCCTTTTAAATTTGGATGTATATCAATGCTGTTGTTTTTATGATTTATTTTGGCACATAATGGCATTCATAGCAACTATCTTTGTTGAAATTATTTTTGGATGTGACTTATTAGGCTGCTCTATGCATGCACTGATATTTGCTGAGCTATTTTGTTTGAGAACAGGATGTGCCCTGCATCTTAAGTGACCCACAAAAGAGCCTTCCCTGTTCGGTAAAATATATACTTCAACTAGTACAATTTTAAAATATTTTAATGCTTACAAGTAATAAAAAGAAATTCAAAGAAGCATAAAAAGAATTAAAGCTGATGTCTATTTTTTCTTTTGAACGTCAAGGTATCACGGGGATAAAACCAATGTTTGCAGTTTGGAAAGAATCTATTCACGAGATTATCTTTTTCCAAAATCATGGGCAAAGTGAACCCCTGCAGCCCAGTTTCAGAATTAATCCAAGTTTTATTTACTGTTAGTATTCTTAGTGGTTTCTTTTTAGAAATAGTTCTTTTTATTTTATTTTTATTTTATTTTTTTACTGTGTAGTTCATGCTTTTCCCAGGCTAGTACCTTGGAGGAGCTTTGGTAAGGCTGCAGTGAACAGGGAAAGACTAGCCTGCCACCAACTTCCATTAGCTCAAAGGGGTGGGTTTCATCTGTAAGCCTGAGGCCACTCTTTACCTTCTATGATAGACCCATCCTAGCTGTAAGACATCTCTCAAGTTTGTTTTTATATTATAACTTTAACAGGATACTGTCCAGATACTCTTTTGGAACATGGCAGGGAATTGCTAAGTGAATTTTAAAAAACCATTTAATGTTTCTTAATATATTCAGATTTACTCAAAAGAATGAAATATGGTTGCAGTTTATAAAATTTGGTTCTGTTTGTTATTTCTCCTTCAAAATACCACATCTAAACATCTAAATAGAAAGAGCTGACCTCTTTCTAAGGTGGGATGTGAAGATTTTAATGACATCTGGTTGTGTAAAGGCTTTGGTGTTAAACTAGTTTTATAATGATTATGTTGTGATAAAAAGAGCAATGGCTCAGGATCAGCCATGTGAATGAATTCTAGTCTCAGCTCTGCCTCTCAGTAGCTCTGTGACATGGAACAAATTATCTTGCTCTCTATTCACACGGCAAAAGAAGGTACAGGGGCTGCTATGCCAGTTTTAAATACTGTGGCAAACTTAAATAAGATTTACATTTCAATGAAGGAATTCTAAAATAAAATTTCATCCATATTTGTTTTCAAAAAACTTATCCCTGTGAACAAATGATTTCATTAAACTTCTTATAGAAGAACCACAATTTATTCTCAAGAGTATGTAGGAAACTGTGAAAGAGGTATTAAGACTGATCCATGGCAACTGTCTCTCTCCCCCAACTCTTTCTTTCTCCTTTTACGAGAAGAATCTAGTCCCCTGGCCTGTGTATCTTAGAAGTTCAGATACATTATTTTTCACTCTTGGATACCCTCTGGACATGTGGTTAATTTTCGGATGAGACTCACATCTCAGAGCAAAATTTTCTGCTCAGTGGCTACTTCTGTTTTCACAGGCCTTGCCGTGCAGTTAGTTTTTACCTCCAACAAAACCAGTGCAGTAACATGAGGGCCCCAACCTGCTTGTCTAGCCATGATTGGCTGCACAGTCCTCACTGAGACGGCCACAGCTCAAGATCAGCCGATCAACCCCCAACAGAATTCTCTCTCAGATTATTATTCCTAGTCCCTCCTTTTTTGCTCCACCATAGAACTTTACTTTCTCACTGAATTTTATGGGAAAATAAGGGTTATGTATGGGCTCCACGTGGTTAAAAATAAATTTTTATGTTGGAAACATTGCTTTTGCTAAAATAAGGTCCTGGATTTTACATGAAAAGGGAGTTTCTCCAAGATTCTATGAAGCATCACCTGACTGAAGCTCTTGTCACTAGAAATAGAAATAGCATATTCTCCTAACAGGCAGGTCTTTTTGAAGGAAAATGCTGTGCAATTCTAAATGAAGAAGAATGTGTATGTTTTTGTTCAATGTATTATTATATTTTAAATTTGGGGAAATAACTGTCAAATAAAAAAAAGCTTCTGATAATTGATGAAAATGACAAGAAACTATCAAGTAGTTGTTAGAAATTATATTTAAATTTTTTTAAACCCAAAACTCCCCAAAGTAAACACAGTGAGTACATAGTACTTATCCAAATATTTCGGGAAAACAAAAGTTGAAATTGAAGTTCACTCTTACACAGTGTGGGCTTATTCAAATGTTTCAAAAACACATTGTGGAGTTTTCGAAAATTGGTAGAAGCATCACAACAAGATTTAGAGGATTGGACATCTCTATTAGACCCTTTAACCCCTTTTATCTGGAAAAAAACCCACAAAATGTCCTCTAGATGGAGCACCAGGACTTTTCTTTGTAAAGATGCCTTCCTTATGCGAAAGGAATTTAGAACTTCATTTGAAACAGAAAATAATGTAAATAACTTTATTGTTAACCTTAACACATATTATCGGAACATCTATTATTTTGTGAAGGAACTGTTATATTTCAGACTACATAACTTATCCTCATGTGTGCTGCAGTAAAATGTGTTTATTAATATTTAAGTTCTCCAAATGATATCCACCGAGTTCTGGAGACTTGGAAATACGCAAGAGCCAGAAAAGCTATAGATGTTCTCTAAAGCAGAGGTCCTCAACCCCCAGTACCCATCTGTGGCCTTGGCCTATGAGAAACTGGGCTGCACAGCAGGAGGTGAGCAGCGTAGGGCTAGAGAGTGAAACTTCATCTGTGTTTGCAGCCGCTCCCAGTGCTAGCATCACTGCCTCAGCTCCACCTCACATCGTCAGGCGTTAGGTTCTCATAGGAACACGAACCTTATTGTGAATTACACATGCAAGGGATTTAGGTTGCGTGCTCCTGATGAGAATCTAATGCCTGATGATCTGAGGTGGAGCTGAGGCAGTGATGCTAGTGCTAGGGTGAGGCTGCAAATACAGATTAACATTAGCAGAGAGGTATGACTGCACAGAGACCACAATAAATCAATTGAAGATTCATATCAAAACTCTTTTAGTGAGTAGCAAGTGACAAGCTGCATCCGGTGGCAGGCTTTATAGTGGCAAGTGAGTTGATGTACTTCAATTATACAGCTGCATCTGGTGGCAGGTTTTAGGTCAGAATGTGACACTTATTTGTAACCATGCATGGCGTGCCCATTATTTTATTTACCACTTCTGTCTGCACCTCTTTCCTGCACTGCACACTTGTCTCAGGCACAGTTCTGGTAAGCCCACAAGCTAACCCCAGCCAAAATGAGTAAAAAACAGATGCCCCTGGAGACCTTCTTTGAAAAGGGGGGAAGACCCAATGATGAGACAACAGGAAACTGGAAGACTGACAACAAAAAGAAAGCCGCATTTAAAATAAAATGCCAAGAATCCTGCTTAAATTATGGGTTCATTGCAACAGGTAATTCACATTCTCCAAGGCTGCTTTGTATAATATGTGGCAAATGGCTATCCAACGAAGCCATTCAAAACTGCTTCATTATGTGGAGACCAAGCACCCTGCATTAAAAGACAAGCCTTTGGAGTTTTTCAAAAGAAAAAAGCATAAACATGAAGAACAGAAGCAATTATTGAAGGCCATCACTTCATCAAATATATCTGCACTGAGAGCATCATTCTTAGTGGCTAACCGCATTGCTAAAGCTAAGCAGCCATTTACTATTAGTGAAGAGTTGATCCTATCTGCTGCTAAGAACTTTTAGAAGAGGCTGCAGTTCAAAAGGTGGCATGTGTTCTTCTCTCGGCTAGCACCATAATTCAATGAAATAGCCGAGGATATTGAGGCACAGTTGTTAGAGAGGATCAATGCATCACTGTGGGAGACAACAAGGCAACAATGCTTGTTTTTGTGAGATATATTTTTAGGAAGATGTGCATAAAGATATGTTATGTGTACTTTTGTTGCCAACCAATACTACAGCTGCAGAACTATTCAAGCTATTGAATGATTACATAGAAGGAAAACTGAACTGGTCATTTTGTGTTGGTATATGCATGGACAGAGTGGCTGCCATGACTGAACGGCTTTCTGGTTTCACTACGTGGGTCAAAGAGGTCGCTTGTGAAAGTGAGTCTATGTACTGTGTCATCCATAGAGAAATGCTGGCTAGCTGAAAAATGTCACCTGAACTTAACAGTGTTTGCAGCACGTGATTAAAATTATCAACCACATTAAAATACACGCCCTTAACTCATATTTGTTCACGCAGTTCTGTGAGGAGTTGGACACAGAGCACACAAGTCTTCTCTTATACACAGGAGTAAGATGGCTTTCTAAAGGTAGATCACTAGCCAGAGCTTTTGAGCTATGAGAGCCATTCCAGAGATTTCTTTTAGAAATATAGTCACCACTGGCAGCACGTTTCAGTGATATACAGAATGCTTATTGATTTGTGTGACATATTCAACCTGCTTACCCAACTCAGTCTGTCGCTTCAGGGAAGAATGACAACTGTGTTTGAGTTGGTAGATAAAATGGCTGCATTCAAAGTCAAACTGGAATTATGGGGGCAATGAGCAATCATTGAGATTTTTCACATGTTTCAAACATTTGCAGAAATTTTGAAAGAGACTGAGCCAGGGCCTTCTTTCTCCCAGCTGGTGCGTGATTACTTATTTCAGCTTTCAAAAGTGTTTGAGCATTACTTCTCAACAACAAATGACCCCCGAACTGGGAAGGAATAAATCCGCAACACATTTGTGAATAAGCCAGGTGAGTCAACTTTGTGCTAGAGGAGAATCAACTGCTTGAGATCACAAATGGTAATGGCCTTAAAATCTCCATACGTTCTGAGTTAAAGTCAAGGCAGAATATCTTGAAATTGCCACAAAAGTACTGAAAAGCCTGCTTCCATTTTCAACATCCTATTTTTGTGAAGCAGGGTTTTCTGCAGTGATAGCAACCAAAATGAGATTTTGAAGTAGACTGGACATAAGCAACACATTTTGGGTGTCACTGTCTCCCACCACTCCCAAATGGGACTGTCTAGTTGCTGGAAAACAAGACCTGGGCTCCCATGATTCTTCATTATGGTGAGTTGTATAATTATTTCGTTATATATTACAATATAATAATAATAGAAATAAAGGGCACAATAAATGTAATGTGCCTGAATCATCTCAACATCATCTCACGCCACCACCACTGGTCCGTGGAAAAATTGTCCTCCACGAAACCGGTCCCTGGTGCCAAAAAGGTTGGCGACCACTGCTCTAAAGACTTGAGTATGACTGAGAGGGACGGATAGATAGATGGTGAGGAGTGAGAAGGACAAGGGCTGGGCAAAGTCCCTTTGTCTAGAGAGAAGCACGTCAGCTCCAGTGTCTGGCTAAATGATGACTGTGTGGTGAAATGTAGGAAGGAAGTTTGAAGTCATTTGATGGTACAGACAAAACTGTATAAGCAGTGTGGTGAAGTTTGTTGTCTTAGCTGTCTAGCATCCATTCCTTTTTCCTAATAACACTTTTGGGAATTATATTTCTCCAATTGTTTGGAATCTTGGAACTCTAGTGATGAAAGCTGAGGTGTCCCATGAAACTGCTTCTGTGTAGCCAAGAGTTAGGCATGTGACCCAGTCAGTCACTTGAGGGATTTCAAACCTTAAGCAGAGTTTTTGGAAGTAAATATGAAACAACCGAAATTCATTTACCTTTGGTGATAAACTAATATTCATTTTACTAAGCATAATTCTTATTTTCCCCAGCTTTATTGAAGTATAATTGACTTATAACATTGTGTAAGGCTAAGGTATACAATGTAATGATTTGATATATGCATATATATTGCAAAATCCTAGCATGATTTTTCAACCTTCCTATTAGTTCTATTAAAGCTTTAATCACCTTCTGATAATTCCCCTTTTGTTTAAGTTGGTCAGAATTAGTTTCTGTTACTTGCAATTAAAGAACTTTAAGTGATTCCAGCAACTACCATTGCTTGACAAGGAAGCAAGAATTTTTTATTGCAAATCTAGATCACCCAACAGAGTTGCCTTAAGTTACTAAGAGTAAATGAAGACTGATTCATAAAGAAAAAATAAAAAGACTCTTTTCTAATAGCTCCAACTAGAAACATAATTAGAGTAACATGTTTTAGGTCTTTTGAACTATGACTATCTTTTGAACACTATCATAATAAATATTTGTTGCCTAAATGAGAAAAGTTTTCCCTTATATAACAGAGAACACTCTAAAATTAAAGTAATACTAATTAATTTTGTCAGACTTTTTCTAAATTTTAAAAATTGTATAAAACAAATAAATTTTGCTTGTTTTCCTAGTAAAAATGAGGGGGAAAACTTGCAAAATGGTAAAGTAGTATAAGCAATAGCCATAGAATTGTGTGTCAGACTAAAATAATAGTGAAATAATGAGGCCTTGAAATTTTTTTCCCAGTTCAAATTCCTTCTCAAAAGCATCTGGCTTAACCCTGCCATTTAGAAAATGTTTTACAAAAACCTCACTTTTTTTTTAAATGTAATTTCTTTTAGTGTACCCTGCAAGTAGACACTCCCTCCCCAAACCTCCTATATCTCAAAATATAATTTTTAAAAAGGAGTTTGATGTTTATAAAAGTTGCTTTAGGCTATTACAACTAATCTTTGGGATAATGTGGTATATGAGTTATAAGCTGACAAGTCTCATGTTTTAACAATAAAATCTACTAGAAATGGTTAGGCCATTCTTACCATAATGACATTTTAGGCAGAATTTGCAGCTTGGTTCAGCTCAACAAAGCAGGGGAAAAGAATGCTCTGAAGCCTGGGAGCATGCATATTGATTTTCAAAAGTGAACCAGCAGAGGACTTTTCTGTACCTTCTACAAGTATCTTATTATTGACAAACTTATAGCATGATTGAAAAAAAATTACCTCATAAAATATAAGCTTAAGTTAAAGGAAAATCAATTTCTTAGATATGAACTAGCTTAAGTAAAAGTAAAAGAGAAAGACTGGTTAGTAGAATAAAATTTTTATGACTTAATTCAATCTAATATTTGACTTGTTAAGGTAATATCCTTTTTGAAGGTCACCGTGTATATTAATCAGGTAGAAGTGTAGGTAAAAATCCAGTTTGTGGGATCCATTCAAATTAGATTTTGATATAGACAATGCCAAATCATGGCTCTTTACCTGGGTCACAGTGGTATGGTAGAGCCTTTGTCCAGTGTATCCACTACTGTCTCATGAAAACCAATGATCAAATTTGCAGGAATTTTATGAGTCAGTTGAAATCACATTGGTAGCTCAAAATTGACCATAGTGGGAATATTTACACCACGAAATCTGCAAAGGCTGTATATCTGGGCCCTCCCCTTTCCTCTGAGATGGTCTTAAACATTTATCAGCACATCAGTGTATATGACAAAAAGGGGTTTTCTTGAGAATTGTGCCATCTCGCATCATTTCATGATTGTTTATGCCTGCTCTGTCCAGCTCAGCTGAGTGCACGAAGTCGTTCTTAAAGGTTTAGTTCTAGTCTCTTAAATATTGAAAGCTCAGTAGGGCTCTTTTTAAACTAAGAAGTGAGACAGGATCAGGAGGTGGCTCTGGAGCTGCTTCTCCTGTTTGGTGTGCAGCAACGTGCGAGTGGATGAGATGGGAGTAGAGGCCTCGGCGTGACTGTGAGCAATGGGCTGCAGTTCCTCTCTCCTTACCCATTGGACTTAAATAACCTCACTTTGCTGCTCTCTCATTCCAGCTTCGTGCAATTCCCTTCTTAGCTCTCTCTGCTCTATTACTAAGCCCTTTATTTCTTCAAACTTACCAAGCTCTGTCCTTTTTAAAGTGTGTACATAAGCTGTTTTCTCTGCTTGGTAAAATCTCAGTTCTCTCTGGCTAACTCCAGTTCTCATATAAAAGCAAATTTCTCTTAGAAGTCCTTCCTGACACTCCCTTCTCCTACAAGACTCTCTCAGGGCATCTTGTACTTTCTTTAAGGGCATATATCATAATAGTAATTAAATAATTAGTTTTATAAGTATTTTTAATGTTATTTATCTTACTAGATTGTAATCTTTGGGAAGCTAATGTATTCATTTTTTCTATTTCTTTTTTATATGTTTTACCTTCATACCACTAATATAGTGTTTTACCCATAGCAAGTATCCTAGAACTTATATTAATAATTATTTAGATTTTTAATTATCCCTTAATTTTTTCCCCCTTTCTCTGCTTCTGGGGATTTTTGTCTTCTCATCAATATGAAAAGGAGGTGTGTGTGTGTATGTGTGTGTGTGTGTGTGTGTGTGAGAGAGAGAGACAGAGAGAGACAGAGAGAGACAGAGAGAGACAGAGAGAGAGAGAGAGAGAGAGAGAGCGTGCGCAAGAGAGAGATCTGTGTCAGGATGAAAGCAGTCAAACTCAAGCCAGTAGTAAGCCAGATATTAATTCTGAAATATTGAATTTAACTTCCTATAGCATATTGCTATCAGAGAGCTTTAAAAAAATGGCAACTGGAACTTCTAATGGATCTCAGTTGCCTCCAGGAGCAAGTCCATACTATTTAGTATAGAACAGAAAGCTTTCCATGATTGGAACTTTGTCTCCTTTCCAGCTTCATTTCCCATCACATGGCACCTGCCCTCCAATCCAGGCTGCTAAGCTCTATAAACATATCAGGAGAGGGAGATGATCATCCACATCATTATTACCATTACCACTAACATTTATTAAGCATTATTCTCTATCCAGTGCTGCTTGAAGGTCTGTGGGGACATAAAAAGACATATAAGTTAGGATCACAGCTCTCAATCACCTATTAATCTGGTAGAAGTGAAAGGTATACACATAAAAGATGAATAGTAATATAAATTAAATAGTAAGTGCCAAATAATAGTTGAGAGCGAGAGCGCAATTCCCTGAGATGTGAGTAAGTGCTCTGCTTTAGTTTTATGTTTTCACAGATAAATGTTACTCTTAGGAAACAAGGAAGAATAGGGAGGAGATACTTAATGATCCACTTTTCTCTATGAAGGCAAGTCTTGCGATTTATCCATTGCTTTGTGTAGTACTCCTCTATGATCTTCAAAACTATGGTAATTGCAGCCTAAATCCAGAATACAAAAGAATGGACATTTTTCAATGACCAAGAGCCCTCATTCAAGTCTCTTTTGGCGCTTGACTCACTAACTCTACAAACAAAGATATTAGCTTGATCTATGGAGGGTAAAACTTGGATTCGTCTACACTGAAGGGTTAGCCTGGTCCACTGGATGAGGCCATGCAGTAAAATATCAAACAAGAAGAGGCTTTGAAAATTCTATTTCTCTTGTGATCTTATAGCAGAGGCATATGTGAATTTATTCAATTTACAAATATTTTTGAGACAATGAGGAAATGAAGAGATTAAAATGCATGCCATGCCCTCAAGAATCCATAGCAGATGAGAAAGACCCATAAAGAAATAAATACATAATACATTGTGCTGAGAGCAATGGCAGTGGTATGAATGATACATCACATAGAAGGCTGAGCACCTTGATATAGGAGAAAAGACTATACAGCAGGAGGTGATGTTTAAATTTAATCTAGAAGATGCACAAGAATTTGCTTTGCTTACCAGAAAAGAGTGGGTATTAGTTCTCCTCTGTCTATAGAGATGCTATACTCCTGTGACTTCTCCCAACTGTTTTCCAAGAAATGGTAGTCCTTGGCATAATTTGTGAGAGAAAGTTGAACTAGACACTTTCCTCTAGGCCTGGTGAAAGATTGCCCTGAAGAGAAAGCCCACTCAAGTGTCAGCCAGGAAAGGGTCACACCAACACCCCTAACTGCTCCATCTGCTGAAGCACTGAGTTTACAGACTCTTTAAATGGTTAATGCTATAATAATGTTGTGTATAACTAACAACCCCATTTTTTTTTTTTATGCGAGGCAACCCTTGATTGACCTCACAGATTGCAAGGACCTTGTCAGCTTACAATCCCTTATTTTTTATTTTTTATGCCTACAGCACCTGGTCTTCCTAAGTGGCCTCCCATCCGAGTACTAACCAGGCCCGACCTTGCTTAGCTTCTGCGATCAGATGGGATTGGGCTTGTTCAGGGTGGCATGACCATTGACAACAACCCCAATTCTCAATAGTATACCACACATCTATTTTTCTGGCCCATGTGAGTCAGGTCTTTGAGGCTGCTTTAGGCTAGAGTTTTCTCTGTGTGTTTTCTCATTCTCCTTGGACTAGCAGCTACCCAGGACATATTATTCTTCAGGTGGTTAGCAGAAGTTCAAGAGAACAACCTAAAACTCTGAAGCACATTTAAAGCCCCTTCTAGAGTTGTATTTTTTAACTTTACATTGGAAAGAAAAAGTTACGTGACTGATTCCAACATCAATGGGAAGGCAAAATATACTTGTATTCTAGTGGGAGACACTACAAAAGCACATAGAAAAGAGAAGACATATAATTCTGTAACTTGGAGAATATGAATGAAGAACTGGGAACAATAATCTAATCCAGTGGTCCTCAACTTTTTTGGTAACAGGGACCAGTGCTCCTATGAGAATCTAATGCCTGATGATCTGAAGTGGAGCTGAGGCAGCTGCAAATAAGGATGAAGTTTCACTTACTTGCCCACCTCTCATATCCTACTGTGTGACCTAGTTTCCAACAGGCCATGGACTGGTACCAGTCTGTGGCTCAGGGGTTGGGGAACCCTGATCTAATCCAGCTAAGAGTGCACCTGCCTGCTGTTGTCTGCCTACCACCACCTGATTCTTAAATGAAAGTCTTCAAACTCAAGCACTCAGTGTCAAAAAGGCCTCTCAAATCCCCAATCATGTCATAACTTCCCTGTGTCATTGAAGTTGTCTTACTGCCACTAATGGAGAACTGTAATAGAAGTGTAACTTACAGGTTCTCCTGGATCTGACTACTGGGTAGCAGAAAAGCGAGCTGGACTCAACACAGTACTTGAGACTGCTTCACAGTGCCTCATTTCTGTTTCACTTGCAGTGATCACTCACAACTTTCACCTTCTCTCTTATCTAATACCTTTCGAGAAGATTTTTATGGGGAAATGTAACATCTTTTAGTATATGTACATCCCAGTTCTCCAGTTTTCCTATGTCTAAATGGATGATTTGGGGATCTTGGAGTAGTAGACCCCATCTTATGGTATGCCTTAGTGGAAAACTATTGTCCCAAAATCTGCAGTTGGCAAGCTGGAAACTCAAGAGACCCCAAGGTATGTTTCTTGTCCAAGTCCAAGTCCGAAAGAAGGAAAAGACCGATGCTTCAGTTCAAAGGAGGTCAGGCAGGCATGGTGAATTCTTCCTTAATCATCTATTTATTATTTTCAGCCCTTCAATGAATTGGTTGAGGCCTACACACATCAGGGAGGGCAATCTACTTTACGCAGCTTACCAACTCAAATTTTAATCTTGTCCAAAAACACCTTCACAGATGCATTCAGAACGATATTCAACCAAATTTCTTAGTACCCTGTGGTCCTGTGAAGTTGACACATAAAACCAACTATCACAGTCATCCTCTTTTTTCTTAGTTCCTCTGTCTCAGTTTGCATCATTGCATGTGAAGGAATAAAATCCTAATAGAGTTAAATCAGGTAAAAAGAAAGTTATTGGATAGATGTAGTCATGGAAACCCGAATGTAGTGTTCTCTTTATCATTTTGCTTCTTTCTGAACATCTGTTCCATTCTCCTACTTCTCTTGCAGAATAGCTCCCTTTGCTTGCTTAACAACATCCACGTAACTGAAAAGTAGCTGCCGCCTCTAATTTCATGTGACCACAAAGCTCAGCCTCTGCTTCTTTTTCTTCTAATGGTTCACCACCTATGACTACATGTGACTTTTATCCCTGATTTATATGTCAGTACCTGAGAAATTGAGTTGGATCGGTTGTAGGACCACCATACATTATTTTGCTTAGTGTCAAGTGCCTGTCCATGGTGGTCAGAAAATGTGAGCTCATCAGCTTCCTACTGCTGCTGTAATATATTATCACAAACTTAGTGGCTTAAAACAACAAAAATTTATTGTCTTATAATTCTGAAGATTGGAAGTCTGAAATGAGTTTCACTATATTAAAATCGGGATATTGGCATGACAGCATTTCTTCTGAAGGCTCTAGGAGTGAATTCACTCCATTGCCTTTTCTAGCTCCTAGAATTTCCTGCAATTTTGGGGTTGTGGCTGCTTCTTTTATCTTCAGATCTCTCTTTCACTCTAACACTTCTGACTCCTTTCACTGATAAGGACTCTTTTAATTACATTAGTCCCACAAAAAAATTAAGTTAAAGGAACTGTTAACTTAATTACACCTGTAAGTCTCTTTTGCCATGTAAGGCATAATTCACAAGTTCCAGGAATTCTGGTTGTCTTTGGGGAGCCATAATTCAGCTTATGAGAGCGAGAGTTATAAAGATGTGTTACCAGTGGAACAGAGACTCTGTAGCCTCTGGTAGGAGTTTCTCCGCATAAGAAGTGTGGAAAGAGTGGACAATGTAAAACATACCAACTTCATCTTCCTAGAAAAGGACCAGCTCACTAGTGTGCATGGAGGCTGGCCTTCGACCTCCACTTAATTTTTCCAGCCTCTGCTTCTTTTTCTTCTAATGGGAGCTGTCAGTCCTCCTGTATGTGTGATTGACTTACTTTTTTTTTTTTTTTTTTGCTAGAAATAACTCATTTGGTATTGAACTTCTACCAAAGCTAGATCCTCTATTACAATACAGATGCCTAATACCCTTAAACTCATGGATCAGAAAACACGGGATGTAGTGGAAGTGGGCTTGGGAATTTGTACTACTAATATACTTCCTATGTAATTCTTGCACACACCAAAGTTTGAAAACCACCACTGTATTCTAAGGTAAAGCTGATAAACTTATCTTGTTAGAAGAGAAGCCTGAAGAAAACCTTCCAAAGAAACTAGTATATTTTCACTGCAGCTTTTAGACGATAATGATAACAATTTTGCATGTAACTGAGTAAGACTCTAACTCAGTCTCAGAGCTGGGGAAGAGGTCATGTCAAGATAAGAGAGGAACATTTTTTGAGGCTGATCCAACCTTTATGTGACTCTCAAATCACAATGAAGCATTTGATTTGTTCTAAGTTATATTTTCATACTGATTTGTACTCTTCTGAAAACCACAATAATGCTGTGTCTGCAAAGGCAGTTTTTCTGAAGCAACTTTGTTAGTTTATGGAAGGCAGAAGATAAAAAGCTGTTGTTTGACACTCCAGAGTGGTTGCAATGGCTATTGTCATAAATCAGGTTGTTAGGTGTCTGAGTTGGACTCTTGTTGTTACATAAAGTCATATTACCATACATTTAGGGACTTGAGGGTTTTTAAAAAATATTTTAAATAATTTGATTCAAATGTGATATATTTTGATATGCTTTCTTTATAAATTCATAGTTGTTTTGAATAATTGGGTAAAATTAATAGAAGAGTTAAATTAGATAAGTATTTACCTGTGAATCATAGATGGCTCCATATCACAAATTTGTAATTCAGCTGAGAGAGTGTGGGTCCCAAGCCTGGCTGGTCCCAGGTCTGGCTGTGATCCAGGCTCGTGGCTAGAAACAGGACCCTGGATTTAGAATATTGCATTAGTGTAGTAGGGTGCCTGCGCCCAGCTCATCATGTAAGCATGATTCAGCTTATTGTATCACACATGTGGCAGAATGCCACCATTGTACTCTGATGTATGTGGAGCTCATGTGGTCCCCTAATGGAGCAGAAGCACGTTCCCCGCAATGGAACTGCGCTCCCCGCAACAGAAGCACGCTCCCTGCAATAAAGTTGGTGCCTGCCGTTTCATTCTCATGTCAGCCCCTCATGCATTTTTCCAGCTGGGTGTCTCACCACTGAAACCTTCTGTTCTCGATCAGTTCCATGCTAATAGAGAGTAAGTTGCAAAAATATAAAGTAGTAACCTAGAAAATAAGCACATACAATTTTCGATAGTTGGTGGTTCTGTTTTTGACAATATGGCAGATTAGACAACCTAAAAATGTGCCATCTATAAAATACTTGGACATACTGAATAAAATAAAATAGTCACCTATTTAAGTGGTTAAATGAGTTCATAAGGACATAAGGGATATCATCAGAAGCCAAAAACAAAGCAGAAACTAGACTTGGCCTTCGATCACTTTGTGCTTGTGGTTTGAATTTATACTCTGTAGTCTGGGAACTCTCAAACTGAGAAATTAACACAAAATTCCTCAGAGCAACTGGCAGAAGTCAATGCAAAATCTTTTTTTGGAGCAGTATATCCTTCAACCCTGGCAATAAAGAATTCCCATGGAAAATATCCTACTAGACATGAATCCAAAAATCAAAATTACAAAACCCATGATGTAATTCACCCTAAGTGCAAGAAGCAAACACAACAAACAACAGGGCTAGAAATCTCCTCCTCCTGAGAAATTTAAATAATATTATTCCTTATCAACCCTAAAATAAGTACATGTAAAATAACCCTAAAATAAGTACATGTAAAATAATTGAAGATATGAAATGGAATTGAAAACATGAGAAACCAGCTTCATATTTATTATATATATATATAGTGCACTATATAGTATAAATGCACAGTGCTCTAGTAGTTGAGAGGACGAAGAGAACTGCAGTAAACATTGGTATTATATGTTGAAATTGATACTAAAATATTGATGAGAGGAAACTTAAGTTGTAGAACATTACTTCTTTCAAAATACCAGTTAGATATTGCAAATCAATGGCATCACAACAACCTGAAAAATGAATGTCTCTATAAAATATAACAACATTAATCTCTGAGGATAAGCTTTAAGTTGAAATCGACATGGATATCGCTTATGACACATAATTACGTATTTATTCAGAAAAGCAAAGATAGATGTCATTTGTAAATTAAATTTTATAAAACAACTTAGAAGTTGCCAAGCAACACACTTCCTGAAGCATAAATAGACCACTGCAAAACTATCTTATAATAAGGCAGTTAAATTCATCATGATTAAAATCATGTCAAAGATATAAGACTCTTTTTGCTTGCTCAGTGATAACATAAATTCTGGATAAACTCACTGAAGGTGAAATGTGTTCAGTTTAGTAAAGCAAGTGAGGAATAATCGCATTTCACTAGTAGAATGTGATATGATGGGAATAAAATGTTACTTACTTTCTATTTGATCTCAATTAATGAAAAATGAGTGTTATAGAAATCACCAAAAAAAAAAAATTTCCCAAAGATGATGGACTTCACTAAAAATACCCTCCTCATCGATGTATAAACTATAAAGCCAGCATTTTCCCATTTTTGCCAATTGTTTTTAATGTGGTGTGCTGAGGCCAATAGGCTGTCAGGTGTCAACTTTCTAAAGATCATATTCCATGTGGGAAAATGTGCAGTGCTCTCATAGCAGAATGAGAACTGTTTATTCCCTGCATTATGTGGTCACTTCAGACTTTTTATGAACTTAATATCTCTTCATAAGCTGGTGGCTGACTCACTTTTTGCCAAAGTTCCTTTGTCAGGGTAGAATGAAATATAAAAGCTGCCAACTAAGTTTTGACAGTAATAACTAAATGTAGCACAGTCATACATTCCTTTTTTGTGGCTCTGGGTCTAATCTTTCATCTAAACTCTCTGTTCTATTGTAGCTATTCATGGAAGTCTATTTTGCCTATTTTCATGCAGCTTGCCATTTAATGTAATGAGTTTATAATGTAGTTAGTTGAAAAAGAACTTAGGATTTCTGTTATTGTTTTCTTTGAATTGGTCATTCTCTTTTACTAATCTCTTACCTACTATAAGCATGGGTGTAGGAGAAATAGATAGATAGCATACACTAAACCTCTATCTATGAAAGAATGGTTACTCTGAGAATTCCTGCTATAATTTCTACTTTTTCCAGACAAAACAAATTATAATTTTTTAATGCATTTAATTCAAAAGAGAAAAACAGTAATAAAAATGCCAGATGACACAGCCTTGGAATTTCAACCATAACTGGTGAAATGGCTGTGAAGGTTATGAATCAAAAGTTTAAAGATATTGTATAAAATTTGAGATAAAAGCTTAGTTATTACATTTGAATTAAGTATATACAACATATCAAAGTTTATAGTAGAAGTAAATATTTTTTACATGGCTTTAATCTTTAGAAATAATTATGAGTATTATCAAAATATTTTTGTAAACCATAAAATTTAACTTTGGTTTCCTTTTGGGATTTTTCCATATGGGTGTCACTTGTGAAAAATTTTTAAGTTAAAAAAAAACAAACAAACAGTCAAGCAGCTACTAGATTGGGAAAAAATAAACCTAAAATATGATTTATAGATTCTTCATATTTTAGGTTGACTTATATGGGAAACTATGAAGCCAAGAAAAGCTGTTGTAAATTAAGGAGGGTACTTAATAAAGTATATTAGTTATATACATTTCCGCCATTTCCAGAGAGTCAGTGAGCATTCTACATAAACAAAATTGCTGTCCTTAATTTTAAAATTTCTTTGGAGGAAGATTATTGTTCTCTAAACAAATTTCAAGCTTAACCTTTTAATTTATTCAGTAGTCACATCTTCTTAAGTATCTAGAATATTTTCTAGTTTTTGATTATAGTTGAGTGGACACATATTTTTACATCAATATTTAGGATGTGACTATAAATAACTAATTATGTTGATTTATTGTGTAATTAGTTAAAGGTTAATTGTCTAATTAGTTTAAGAATAATGACTAGTAACCTTTCAATAAGTATTTATTAAACAAAAACTATAACTAAATTATTTAAACACCCATCAGAATTTTAAAATGAGAGTACATGTGCAAGTGTGTGTGTGTGTAAGAACACAGCTACTCACAATTTTAGTGAAGTTTCTGTGTCTTCATACTAAAACATGAATTTGTAGGCAAACATTTCTCTTGGCTCATGGAATTAGTAATCATGTAGGCAACAGAAAGTGATTAAGATCATGTAGAGCAAGAGAAAATGATCATTGAATTTGGGACACAGACAAGAAAATGTTTGTGTAATTAATATCGGACATGCAATAATTAGAATGTCAAGGACATTTTACAGAAAAGACTCAAGTCATTGCAGAAGAGATGTCTCAGAATAAGATGTTAAGAGCTGGTGAGCTTTTTTTGTCTCATAAGGTAATTCCTGTGTAGCTAGACATTCCTTAATATTGTGCCCCAATCTATTAAATGAGTTTGATAATAGTGCAGATCACACATGAGATCTGCTATAGGAAATATGCATCCATTATATAAGCATGGCTTTCACTCATTTATGGGGCTTAGATCATCTCTATGGGATTCATTATAAAATATTTGAGCTGTTCTTTGATGTCAATCTAGGTAGTCAATCGCTTCCAGAGAAGAATGTTCTTACTGCTGGAATATGAAGTCCTCCTTTGTTTTCTAATTGGGTACTTGTCATAAAGGATGAAAAATGGGGTGTGAAGGGAAGGTTTTCAGGGCCAGGTGAGTTACTTTATTTTCTTCTTAAAGTCAAATATTAGAATATCATCTTTATGTGTTATTTTCTACTTTTGTTGAAGAATGTTTAACAGAAATATCTGTGGGCACATGAATATATCAACTTAAACTATACTGTAATAAGATCTGAGTCAAAAATATATGCACATAATTTTAGTTTACTTTTCATTCTTAAAGCAAAATTTATGAGAACATTTAGACATTCTAAGACTAATTAATAGGATTTTACTTCACCTTTTCCAAAGGATAGCAATTATTATTTGAATAAAACACAGAGAATAGATGGACAATTAGGAATAATGATCTCTTATGATATCAAGTGATAACAATTTTTTTTTTGATGCTGCTGTCTTTAGAAATTATAAAAGGCTGATATAGACTAAAAAGGCGTATGATGTGCAAGAGCTGAGTAGGGTGTAATTAATACGGGCTCAGGTAAGAAGCTGCCATGCATTACTAATGAGAGACTCAGCCAAAGGGTTGCCTGCAAGTTCTAAAGCTTCAGATGCTGTATGTAGTTAGAAAGACAGGAATTCCTTTATGAATTATTTTATTACAAAGTTATATTTGTAAGAATCTGAGCACTGTACAAATACCCATCCTTCTAAGATGCCATCATAGTAAAGACCAAAAATTTGGTTACATTTCAGGGAGAAAGTCTACACTGAAATGAACATTGTGAGAAAACTCAATTTAATGATACCTTGGAGTATATTCTTGCTTCAAATACTGCTGTTTTCATTACAAGGTAAGAATTCATATGCAGTTTTTACCTTATTTTATTGTATTTTAGTGTCTTTTGCAACTGATAGGAAGTTTCCCCTTATACTGTAAAGCACTTTGAAGTCACTAGAATGGATATATACTGTATGACAGCCAGATTATCTTTTTGAAAATTCTTAATAATGTAGATAATTTGGGACTTTTGGCTTTTTAAAGTGTTTTTTTAAATGTTAAAATTATGCTTTTATTATGATACTCAACTGTACTAAAAAAAGCTCTGATGATAACTTTTTCTCTTCTAAAAGATGATTTAAATAGTTGTCTGTGTAAACATATGAAATTTTGTAATAAATAAATTGAGAAATTGACTACTTAAACTTTCTTCATGCCAGTAACCCAAGGAATGTTTAAAAGATATTTTTAAGAGGTACTTTAACATTTGGTGCTAGGAATTGCTTTTCAATTATTTGTGCGTAACAATTTTATTTATAAATTTATTTTTATAAGACAGTTTTATGGAGAAAACATTTATTTACATTTACTTGTTAGTTTCTAATCTATGAAAAGGGTTGTATATTTTGGAGGTTGTAGAGAAGGATAGAGAAATTACTAAAGTATAAAAGACTAGAGAGGTCATAGACACTATCTTTTAATCCTAGTAGTAACTGAAACTCCAAGGAGAAAATGTAATAGAGAGTTGAGAGCTGGAGTGGACTGTGGAGATAAACACCATTATTTTGCAATGTGTATGGTAACTTGCTTAAACTTAGCATTTGCTAAGTGGTAAGACCAAGATTAAAACTGGATCTCTGACTCTGAGTCTAGTGCTCGTTCTATTGTAATATGTCTCTGTATGAATCTAGGTACACTGCTCCTTCTTTCTGTATTACCAGTCACTCTGATATCTCACAGGGAATTTGCTGGTCAAAATTCTCGAGAAAATGCAAAATAACTAATAGCAAAACTCAGTCTAAGTTTTAGAATTTAGGTTAAAATTTAGGTTAAAATAATCTGTTTAATAATCAGTACATGTGATCAAGATGTTTGTATAATTTTTTTATTCTTACATATATTTATGTTTGACAGGATATATTTGTGCATCATCCATCTTGACGGAAACATCAAAGTAAGAATTTCTTGTTTTTATGTCCTCTAAAACATAAATATGACATTGAGTAAATTATAGCAGATAACTATATCCATTTGTAAAAAATAAATAAATAAAATATTTTACAAAATAAGGGCATGATATGTAGTTCTTTAAAATGTTTCCACAAATTAATTATCAGGCATTCAGTTCCTTACTTATGAGCCAAAAATATTTCCTTTTATTTTAATTATACGAGTTCTTAGTAGTGCCCAAAGACTGTAGATACTAAAGGGATATTACTTTCACTTCAAAAATTTATGAAGAAGTTATACTCAGTAATTTCGCCTTTTGTATTATTATCAATGTACACTGCTAATTACAAATGTGCTGTATTTTAACAGACTAAAACAATTTTTAATAATAAAACAAATAAAATTATTCTAGCAATAAATAATGAAAATCATTTTAGGACTAATGAAAAAGAGAATTCTATTCCCCATTTGATTTTGATAAATCAAAGTATAATGTGCTTACATTAATATTAATCTTCCCTTTATAACATGGAAAAGGGGTGAATTAAATATCATGTTTGCAAAACGTGGAATGTACTCTTGGAGAATACTTACCTCACTAGTTTTATGATGTGGAGAAAATATACTTGCTGGTGCTACAATATTACACTATTTTGTTTATTTTCTCTATCTCGAAGTTCCTTCCTACAATTCAGTTTATATCAGAGACTGGAGAGATTTGGGGACACTCCTGAATTTTGTAAAATGAGACGACACCACCACCCAAATCTAACCCCTCCAAAAGGGGGAGGGGGATCTTTTAAATGTTAAACCAAGAAAGACCTCTTTGATAAAGTGATGGAAAGCAGGAGGAAAACACCAGCTCTCTCTTGGGAAAGGCTTGTTCAGGTTGCCTTGGGGCCTTTGACTATACAAGTTCTTTTTGTTTTCTTCCAGAAAGGGATTTAATGAAAATCGACAGAAAAGAGCTCTTTTAGCAGCACAGGTAGGTTATGCCTCAGATGGAGAGAGAGGCAGAGAAATAATACATTCTGTTTCGGGACTCTGCTGTCACTTCAACAAAGAGACCTTTGTGGAAGGGAATGAAATGCTAAAAACAAGACAGGAAGGAGGAGGAAGAGGCAAAGTAACTTCTCTACCGCTTTTCTACAACCCTCAAATTTGTGCTTAGTTTACATTTACTTGTTGTCAGCTTAATGCTTTTAATCTGTTCACCTCAGTTTCCTACAGATAGGCTCACATCATTTGTAGGCGATTTAATCTCATCTACTTGCCAGAAAATTTTTGTGGGTTCAGAAATTAAGCACAATATCAGTTACAACAATGACAACAGAACAAACACAAACAAATGGGACAGAGAAAGGTGTAAATGATCTGAGTTAAATACTGCAAAAGAGCATCAGGGGTGTCCCGACAAACAGCTTTCATATTGTTTGATAAATCTAAATTACGGGTACTTCTGGAAAGGTATGTATGTATGTATGTATGTATGTATGTATGTATGTGCTGGGGTAGCCCTGAGCTTGAGGACGTCTTTTTGCCTGGGTCCCTTTATATAAGGATATTGAATAACATAATTGCAATTTCTCCAAACTAGTCAGAATGTCTAAATGGATGGGTTTAAGAAGTATTTCTCTACAAAAGATAGATGGTAAAATAGAGAATCCTAATTTAAAGGCATTTCTTTGGAAAGTAATATATTTGAGTATTAATATAGCAAACAGCATATATACTTAAGGAGGCTGTTGTCAAATGCTGAAATGCAGTTAATTTCTGCTAGATTTTTTTTTTGTAAATGTCTAAATTTTTATATTTTTTAATGTTAATTAAAGAGACTGAAACACAGACTTGATAGGTCATTGTGACAATTTAGAAGACAGAACTAATTTATTTTTATCAAGAGTGGAGATCTTTTTTTGTATTAGAGTGCGCAGAGGATTGTCTGTGGGACAGAAACACTTTTTTTCTTTTTAAAAATGTTTTGTGTACTTTAGTACTTATATATTATGTGAAGTGGTTAAAATAATTTTTTCCCTGAGAAATTTTAAGTACACATTTGCCAGCAGACCATATTAATGACAAAAAGATATCTGAATGACACAGTAGAAAATCCATTTTTTTTTTTTTTGAGAAAAGCTGCGTTCTGGTGAACCTAGTAGATTGCAGAACCTGTAAGATAAACCCTAAAGTTGTCACATACAGTGACCTATTAATGGATTATCCTATTGTTCATGCAGATGTCTTTAGAATTTGTATGATTTACTACAAAGGAGTTACGTTAATCCCTCCCTTTTGTAAAGAAGTGAGGAATGCACTTACCTTGCCTTGATTTCCCTTTGAGAAAATGAAGAGCGGGACACTTGCCCTTTTACTTCCTGTAGAACATGCATCCAAATTATTTAATGTTTGAACAAATTTTAAAAGAAGAAATGTTAAAGAAGGACAATGAGGTCATAATCATTGTTTAGGCTTGAAATTTCATCTTTTATAAGGCCGTTCTTGTACACAGATTGTCCCCAGTTCTAGGAAGATAGAACACTGATGGATAGATAAATGGGCAAGTAAGGATTCAGAAAAATGTTGGCAATGTGATAAACAATGGACAAAGAAAAGGTAGACACAGACTTCTCTCAATGGTGTATTTGTGCCCTGCAGTGATCTCTTATCTAAAGACTGCATTTCCTGGTGCTTCTCATCCTCTTGTGGAGATGTAATCAGCAAGGAGAAAGAATGGGCTGTTCTTTTTTATCACTTATGTGAATATACGAATCCACTGCTTGGAAATTTTTCGTATTTGCATTACATTTCAGAATTCTTCTCTTGAAAGCAGGGGCTGAGATCCAGACTTTGGTGCAGGTAATTTATTTAGGATGTTCAGTGAGGGAGAGAGACAAGTGAGACTAGGGAAGGGAGAACATCCAACACAGCTGTGTTACTTACTGATAGGCTTCCTGCTTTGGGCACCTGGGGCTCATTCTTGTTGGGGAATCCTCTGAGGAGCTATGCAGAATGTATTGTAGAATTGTTTCTCCAAGGGATAGGGGAAGCTGGGGTACTCATCCACCAACTCCTCTCTCTCTTTGGTTAAGGGTGACCTAAAATCCTCTGGAAGGCACTTTCAATGGTCTGTCCTGCTTGGATTCTGCCCTCAGGCAGAGATAGAAAGAAGCCAGTGTTTGAAGTTGGAAACCCAGATGCAGGTGAAGTTGGAGGTGATCTGAGAGGCTTCAACGGCATGAATACAGTCATGGTTCTAAACAGAATGGGATCATACCATTCAATTTTCAGTCAAGTTGGTATTTGTTGCTGACATTCAAAGGATTATGCTAGAGACATAAACATGAATAGCAGTGTTTATTATGTAGAAACTCAATGTCTAGTGGAAGTAGGCCTGTAAAGAAATCATTTCTGTATAACACATTCATTGAATCTAAGACACAATTAATTTTTGCTGTTATTTATATAACATAGAAAATAAAAGTGTTCTTCATTTCAAGTGTAAGATGCCATTCTGACATCAGAACTGTAAAAAAATAATTAAGAATTATGCATCATGTCTTAGCATTGGTGAAATGTCGTAGTATGAGGCATAGAGTGCTGTCTGTGGTAACCGGGAGACTAGCGTTCCAGGCAGTCACACTGAGCGATGCTAGGTAGTGAGAGAATATGAAGCAAAAGACAAGTTGTATACTCTTGCCTTAGTCTAATGTTGTCCAGTGAATTTGCCAAATAACAAAAATATGTAACATGTTTATAACCCCTATTATTGTGTGCCTGGCATAATTCTTGCTGCTTTACTTATCTCACTTAAAACTCACAATTCTGTGAAGCAGTTACTGTTATTCTGTTTCATAGATTGGAAAACTGAGGCTGAGCAGGTTAAATAATTTGTTCAAGGTTATAAACCTGTATGAGGCATTGTTGAAGTTACTGTATACTTGTAGTGAGCATCAAAGATGATTCACTGGAGCCAAAGTAAGAAGATTTTGGTGTCGGTTATGCTGGTGGTTGTGTTAGATTTCGGCAGTTGGAAACAATATGGCTGAAGAGAGAATAAAACTTGCTGTCATGGGGGAATCAAGGTCACAGACTCTTGTGAGTCTGAGTTAGTTTGAAGATAGAAGGGCAAGAAGGGGAGATTAAATGGTGAGCACAAAACCCGGGAGGAAGGAGAGCAGGAAACTATGAACTTGGAACTACGGCGTGGGCCAAGTAGTATAGAAAGGAGTCTTGAAGTGGTGAGTGTGAGAGTTCTTTTATCTGGCATGGGGCAGGTTTGACTATTTAAAAAAAAATACTTTGCTGGAAAATGCCAAAATTAAACTTTACTTGTAGGAAGGAAACCAGAATTTGTTGAGAAAGGACTTTGTACTTAAAGTCACATTCTCTATCCCCCTTTCTTTTTACCCGTCACCCTTTCCAGTTTTTCTAACATTCCCTGGTACTCGAGTTGACAATTATGTGGCAAATTTTGGCAGTGTGTATTCTTCTGGTGAAAGTAAAAATGCTATTGGAAAGGACATTGCCCCAGACTATACACCAAATTGGCATTGAGTTGTAATAAAAATTCATAATCGATTAATTTTAGTAATCCACAATTATTTGCTACTGATCCATATTGACGTCTAAAAGTTTTAAAGTTTTATCTGGGTTGCTTAGATTAATATAAATCTCATTCTTGCTAATTTTCTCTGTGTGAGGCACTATGCTGGAAACTTTACATACATTGTTATTACAGCTATACAACAAAGTAGGTATCATTGTTCCTATTTTATAGACAGGTAGAAAGAGAAGCTAAGAATTTAGGAAACTTGCCCAAGAGTAAGTAATGGGAGAATCAGAACTCTAGTACAGATCTGTCTGATTCTCTAATTTATGCTTTTAATCACTACCTTGGGGTCTATAAAAATATATTTAACTGTTCTATAAACTTTAAAAGACCACCTCTTTAGAGAGTGAAGGTGACACTCTCATTCTGCAGCAGCAAAAGCTTCTGCGGATGGTGTCTTCACAAATAGGTCTCCAGCAGCTGGGGACATCACTGTTGGTTCATTGGCCTCATGCGTTTTCACCAGACCCATCTGCATTTGGAAGTATCAGAGAACTGCTACTTCTGCAAGCCGAGCAGTCAGTTAATGCAGAAATTTGACGCCAATCAGACTCTTCCAAGGCGAACAGGAAGGTAGAAGAACTGAGGTCAGAGAGGATAAAGAACTTGGCAAAGTCATGTAGGAGGCAAAACCACAACCCAGGGGAGCCCTTTATGCCTCACTGAGTTTGCCTCAATAACCCAAGAAAATAGAAAGTCAGTACCTTATAATAATTTCTATATTTGTAGCTATTTTCCAGATTTTCTAATTTGCCTCCTTGGCTTGAATTAAATAATCTAATTCTCCTGAATTCTTATTTCTTTCTTTCAAAGTCTGAAGCAACTTCTCCAAGATACTTCTTCCATGAAGCTATTAATTGGGGTGAGAGCAAAATAAAAGGTCAGTGCTACATCTATGTTTTCGTATTTGCTTTCTCAAAAGACCCCTCTGGTGGATATATCAAATCAATTCTTTATTACTTCCATATAATACATGAAGGAAAATGAGCCAGGGTGGTAATAATACTTAGTAATCATTTAGGTTCACTTCATATAGAAATTTGAATTATTTTTGAAAATAAGTGGATTAAAAACTTAGAGAAAACTGATAACTACATGACCAAAAGAGGTATTACTGGGCATCAGAAACTTATTTTCTAAAGCAATTACTTGCTCCTTGATCCCTGAAATACACAAGCTGCAGATAATTCCATTGATGGAGTTTGGCACTGTGGGGTTTTGGTCTCACATCCTGTTTTTGTTTACCAATTTTCCATTTCCATTAAGCAGAATGGTGATAGTTTAAAATTTGCGTTTTTTATTGAATTTAAAATATCAAGGATTTTGATTTTTAGCTTAATATATGTTTTCAAAAGAATAAAAAAGGCTATAAATAAATTTTTAAAGGACATACATTTGTTTATCTAAATATTTAGACACTTATTCATTGGAAAAATGCAAGATTGTTATATTATAAAATTTAAAGATAGTTTTTTCTTTTAGGAAAGAAAAACTGCATTTAAGCTTATGAAAAACATCCTCCCCCCCTGATATTTATAATGAATGTTGCAACAGCTCATTTTTCTTCAGTTAAGATATACTATTAGAGAGTTGTCCATTTTTAAATGTAAAGACAAATTTTAGATCAATTGATCTTAAGGTAGAAGGATAATAGAGATTACTAATTCTTGCCTTTTGCAGAACCACGGTTAAATTACTGCAGTTAGATAAGTGCCCTCATGACCATAACATATTCTAGAGAGGTCCAATCTTTAGTAATACCTTACAGTGTCTCAAAGATATCCTCTAGTCCTCTCGATGTGTTACTTAAATCCTTCTCGCTTTAGTTTTGTCAGTTGCCTCTTGTCCTCTCCTTATTAGAGAAAAAATTTTCACTATGATTCCTTTGCATTTTTAAAACTCGCTCAGGAGCTCATAGTTTATTGCTTCCTCTTTTCAACATAATCCTTTGGAATTTTTTCCTTCTATGAAAGAAAGAATATTTTTGGTGACAGCCAGCAGCGATTCCAGCTTCTGCTCCATTAGAATTAAGTATGGGTCAGAAAAAAAATTTATAACTGAGCCTGCGGATTAATACACAAGCTTCAAATGAAATATTAAATCATTCTCTTAAAAAATGGGAATTTCTTTTTGAGTTTTATATTTTGTCTGATCTCTCGAGCTAATAATGGACACTACCCTTTAATATAGCACTTGCTCCTGAAGAAGGAGCCCATCAAACGTGCAGCCAGTGCCAAACTCCATCAACGGAATCATCTACAGCTCGTGTATTTCTGGTTCTCATCATCTGGGACAAGGATTCCTTACATGGAAACTTGACCTTTCAATTGCTTGGAGGAGGCTAACCTTTGCTCTCAGAGTAGTTTGATGTGAAAGCCTGTCTTGCTTGTTTCACAGCCCACATAATGAAATGAACTAGATAAAGACTTGACGTGCTTAATTCTTTACCTCATCAAGGCAAGAGGCCCAAGGTTCTGTTTGAATTAACAATGGTAACAGTCCAAGCTAAATCTTGACATATTATCTTTATAAAAACTGATGCACTCCAGGAGATAACATTTTTTTGCCCCTCAGGTTCTTGTCCTCATGAATGCCTTAACGGAGCTTTCTGTTCTAAGACTGGTACATGTGACTGTCAGATATTTCAGGCGCTTGGGACAAGGTGCCAGATTGGTAAGTTTCAGGAATACTTATGAGAGAATTATGAGATGTCGAAGAAAACATTAAAGCATAATTTGCTGTCTTAGTGTTCATCCTTGGGAGTTGGAACAATCATATTGTATATTAACTCGAGGGCTCACAATTCATTCTCAGTAATTTAGAAACAATGTAAAACAATAGATATGCCCACTTTCCCTTCTTACTTATCTCTACTATTTCTTCAGGTATTTTTTTCCGCTCTAGATGGAACTACCCATTAAAACCAGGTTCTCATTCATCTCTTTCTCTTTTGCCTGATAAATTAGATTTATTTTTCAGGGCCACACATTCTTTTTGACTTTGAATTAATTGGATATTCTGTACATAAAATAGAAATAATATTGAGAGCTCTTCAAAGCAGAGGGTTCTTAAAAAATATTTTGATCTATAGTGTCTAGGTTAGGATCCTATATCAATAATGATCAACAGATATTCATTTGTGGCATGAGTATTTACTGAGCATCTACTAAATCCCAGGCTAGGCATTGGGGATACTATAGTGAATAATACAGACATATCCCCATTCTCTTGGAAGTTACAATCTAGAGGAGAGGACTAACACACAACAAATACACATTAATCACACTTATGACACTTACTGTAAAGAAAGTGTTAGATTCTGTGAAAATTTACAACAGAGATAAGGCAGAGAAGACTGCCTGAATAGTGAATCACTCCATGCTTTTTCCTGAAAAGGCCCAAATTGGCCAAGGCTAAATTTAGGTAAAAACTATAAAAAGGAACACAACGACTGTGCTTTATCTTCGTACTCTCTATAGAGGGTATTAGAATATTTTACACATATTGAATGCTCAATAAATGTCACTGATGTTCATATAATTCTGAAGAGAAGGGTCTAGAAAATCAAAGTAGAATAGAGGGCTGTCCGCAAGGGTGAGAAGGGAGGTAGGCATGAAGACAATAGGAGATGAAGCTGTATGATTTAAGACAAACATTGCCTAAAATTTGGCCAGTTTGAGGTCTTAAACTCCAGCGTATTTTGGATAACTAATGCTTCTAATCCCCAGACATCTAAACTTGATTTTCTTTGTCAGTGCTTATTTTTCTCTCTGGATTCTATTAAGATACTGTTGAAAGAATGACAGAGTCTGGAACACTCTCATGCTGCCTAAGCTGATTTTTAGGATGCTCAGTGGTGACGTTTTCTTTTCTGGGATTATGTTGCTTTATTGCTCTCACCTTTATTTACTGTATTATCCTCCCTACTCTTCATTTCTTTCAGAATCTTCCTTTGGAAGCAAAAATTACAGAATTTTCTAACATAAACTCTTTCTTCAAAACAACTCAGAGACCATGTTTTTCTTCAGGGGAGTTTATAGTTTTGAGTGCAACCAGTAATTTTATGTTTGTTATTTCTTCCTATGATATTGAAGACCAAAGAAGAAAATACCTATTTTAATGAAATAGAAACACCTACCATGACTGAACCTTGCCAGAAACAGGTGTAATTTATTTAATTCTACTAAGTATTATCCTCTTCATTTTCAGTGCCAAACATGGGAAATGGCAGAGATGGGATTTGCAAAACCTGGGGACAGTATCACTTTGAAACTTTTGATGGCATCTACTATTACTTCCCAGGAAACTGTTCTTACATTTTTGCAAAGGACTGTGGTAATTTGGAGCCTCGGTACACTGTATGGGTAAGTGGTCTTAGGGTATAATTAACTTAAAATTTATTTTTGGTGATGTCTGTATTTTTAAAGTACTGAAAAAATAATGGAAAATATGTAATAATCATAGCATGAATATTTAGGGCTCTGACTGGGGAAAGAGAGGGGCTGGTTCTTAATGGAATGGATAAAATTTGCAACTGTATTGAGAATAGTTCTATCAAGATGATTTAGGTCTGGGAGAAGGAGGGTTTGAATCCATGTAGGAGGGATTTACTGGCAACATAGAAATGTCCATATCATGGATGTCATAATATCAACTCCAGTTCATATCCCTGTTCTTCAGGTTTTATTTGATCATTTTGAAGTGGGAGTGGGTCCAGGCACCCACTACATTACTCATATATAGTTCCTTCTTGGCACTTTCAGTGTGATGCCACCTGGATAAATTTTTAAAAGAGCACCCTTCAGTATGAACCTGGAAATGCATTTATGAAATGGAGTGTATGAATTACATAAGCACAGGCTAGAAGATAGGTGGATTGACATGATATGACTGACCTCAGAGAGCTTATTCTTTTAGAATTCTTCCTTCAAACACGTTCTTAGGAGACATCTCAAAAAGTAAGCTGCAGAGTGGCTCTAGCTAACGTAAGGAAGTCAGGGCCCTCCTGCTCTGCCCACTATCCTCCCCTGGATTTCCAGATATCTTAAAGCACACCTAGGAAACTGCTGAGCTGTCCTGTTCAAATGCAAAACTCTCCATAGCTATCATTTGTTTGAATCTCTGTTTTCTTTTTCCTTTCAACTTACATTGGAGTTGCCTAAATTATTTTCCTTTCTTAGGTGAGGCAAATATAAAAAGTAGGACTTGAGCTTTTAAAGAACCACAAATCCTTATGACCCAGAAAGAAAATGAGGTCTATTGAAAGTTAACTTATGGGGCAGAAAGATAAAGAAATTAGATGTCTCTTTAGACAGGAGTTAGTGAAACGCACCTTCAATACTTGCAGGGCTCCTGTTCTCAACTCCTGACTGTTCTTAACTCCTTCCCTGTATTACTGAAATAGCTTCTCATTCCCTCACTGAATTATTCCTGTCCAGCGTCTCATCCTTTTGCAGACTAAGGTGTCAGCTAGATAATCTATCCTTTGATAACACACAATGCTGAACTATGCTTCCAGAGTTAATAGATATTGTTTCTACTTGGCTCTTTTTTAGTTGGTGGAATTTGCTTCCAAATCAACAAATCCTTTTATTTTGAATATTATCTTTTCCCTGATTATAGAAGAAGTTCACTTCATTTGTAGAAAATGTGAAACATTTAGAGAAGTCTAAAAAATAATACTAGAATTATCAGTCAAGAGTTGCCATTGGTAATGGCTTCGTGTAGTTCTTTCTACACTTTTTTCTTCTGGATTTTATATCCATTTATAATATCGAAATCATACTATATAATTTTCTATTCTATGTTTTCACCTAATATTATATCAACAACTTTCTTCCATGTAAAATATCCTTGACAAACACAAACTTGTAAGCTAGATTTGTCCCAACTTATGAAATACTCAAATTATTTAACTAGGCCCCATTTTAGAAATTTAGTTTTAAAAAATATTTTCAGTATTTTAAGATGTATTGATAAATATCTTTATGCATATATTTTAATACTTCTGATTCTTTTTTCTTTAAATTTTATTTTATTTTTATTAAAATAATATATGTACATTGTATAAAAAATTTTATCAAGGAATACAAAACAAAACAAAAAAATAGTACCTGCCTTCCTTCACTCCCCACCCCCAGCAGAAGTGTGTCTCCCCAAAGCCAATTATTTCAGTTCTTTTAGCTGTTTCTCCTGACTTTTACCTGTCTAAATAGGCTATTTTTTCTTTATTTTTAAAAGTTAGGCCTTATTCGTTTACCTCCTATAATGCAAAAGAAGGAATCATCTCTGTTACGTCACCCTTCCTGCCCTGACACACACATACCCTTTCCTTCTCTCTTCCTAATAGATTTTTAACACCATTTTTGGTTAAATAATATGTGTTTTTTACATTTGTTGTCATTTACATATTATATATATGAATAATATTCACATAAATATAGTTTAGAGCTAAGCCCAATAGGTTATTTTGATTTTATCTGTTTTCTTTGTACATTTTATCTTTGCTGCATTTTCTATACTGTGATCACTAATTTTTTCCTCTCTAAACTCTCTCTGTGAAACTCTTCTCAATATGGTCACATACTTTCGGCAGTCCCTCAGTTTCTCTTTCCTCCATGAGATGTCCACTCCTGTTCTTCGGTCTCTGCTCCAATTGAGACTCGTTGCTTTTGAGCTTACTGTACACACCTAGCACTTGGGATTTCTCTTCACCATTCTCCTGGAGGATTTCGTTCTTCTGTTTTCCTGTTTCTTGGATCCCCTGAAATGCCTAGTGATCCCTGAACTTTGTTTATACGTGAGAGAGAGTCTCTCAAAATCTTAACGGATGCTCTGAACATGTGAACAGTGCTTATCTGTAATGATGAGGAAGCAGAGACCCATGTCCTCTTTTTTGTTTACTCGTTTGTTTTAATTGGCTAAATTTTCAAGTTGCTTTCTGGAAAGAAAAGATACTTCCCTGGAAAGTATGCTTGAAAGTGAAGATTTTGGAACCTTGATTATAATTTGGAAATTACTTTCAGAATTTTGAAATTAAATCCATTCTAATTTTTAATTAGTTTTGGAATAGTATTTTTTTTTTCTCTTCTCTTTCAAAATTTCCTCTCGTCCTCTTTCAGAAATTCTGTTATTTGGCTATTGGATAGCCTGAACTGAGTGATTGATTTTTTAATTTTCTCACTATTTTTGATCCTTTGGTTTTTTGGTTTACATTTTGGGAAATTTATTTTCAACTTTTAGATATGTATCTTCCAACCATCATATTTCAGTTATATGTTTCTCTTAGGATATTGTCAATATCCAGTTATTTATTTTTTATTCTTTGAATTTCATTTTTAACGGAATTTTCTTTTTGTTTCCTGAGTGGCATATGTTCACTTTTCTCTCTAAAGATATTATTGATATTAATAATATTAATCCATATTATTATGAATTTTTGGAAGTTTATTTTTCAGAATGATTTTTGATTCCTTTGATATTTCTTTTTAAAATTTATCTGTCTTTCATGCTGCAAGCTTTTATCAAACGAATGTTTATTCACATTTGAGAATTAAGTTTTAAAGGTTGATTAGAAGCTCTGAATATATAGATAGGGGCTTGCTTACCTGGTGGGAGATTGAGCAGGGAGCATCTGGTTTCATTAGATAAGTCCCAGACATGAGTATTTGTATTTCTTTTTTCCATGCTGTTTCTCAAAAATAAAAATAAAAATCCTCCAGTATCCTGCCTGAGTTGATATTGCCAAAATTTACACATACTCTCCTTTGTACTTGCAATTCCCTTTGCCTAGAATCGTCTTCTAAATATCCATATGGTTTGCTTTTAATACTGCCTTCATCCTTACTAGAATTTCTTCCTATCTGTGAGGCTTTCATTAACCATTCAATCTAAAATTGCCCCCCAATCCTCAACACGCTCTTGATCCCCTTTGTCTGCTTAATGTTTCTCCTTCATGTCATCTAGCATAGCATATATTTTAGTTATATTTATTTATATTTTTTATTAACTGTTTTATAAGTTCCATGGGGCAGGCATTTTTGTTTGTTTTGTTGACTGCTGCATCCCTAAAGTCTAGAATAGTGCCTGGTAGGTAAAAAGGGATCAGTAAAAGTCACTAATTATTCATTAAATTAACATATATATTATATTCTTATAATATTAAAGTTCTATTTTATCATTGGTGATTTTTCTTATCACTTTGGTGCTTAGAAACTTCTTTTCCATATATAGTTATTTGTATTTTCTTTCTGTTATTTTATAGTTTCATTATTATACTTTACCATTTAGACTTTCTGAAATTAATTTTGGAATGGGGTATTATTCTCCTTTTTTCTTCTTTTCCTCCACATCTTCTTCTTTGCTTTCTTTTTTCTTTTTACTAGTAAACTAATTTTCCCATCAAATTTTTGAGAAATAATCTTTCTTCCCTAAAGTGTCTGGGAAATTTTATCTTATTAGGTTATAGTCACTGTTGCAACCATTACATATCACTTTATGTAGAGCTCTATTTGAAGCTCTATTTTATGACTCTCTAACAGGTAAAAAAAAAAGAAAAAAAAACATGAGCATGAACATTACAAATGTGTTTCTTTGTGGTGCTCTATAATCTTCCTGTCAGAACTAATTTTTTCCAATATAGACCATGTTTTAAAATGTTAAATTAACTTGTATTATGAAGTTAATTCTGTTGTCCAGTTTTTGAGATAAATGTTTCTTTTCTCCTGAAAATCTTAAATGTAGTTATAATTCTGTAAAGTGCCACAGGACAAATGATGCTACAGAATTGTGGACATACAGTGGAGTTTCAGTATATATATATATTTGTTTGTTTCTATCCTTTCTTTTGTTTTCTCCCTTTAGGTTCATAATAGCCCAAAATGCCTTGGTTCAGTGTATTATTGTTATCGGTCAATCAGCTTGTTCTTTTCTGACCAAGAGGAAATTCAAATTTATGGGCACGAAATAAAAAAGGATGGAATCAGGTAAGATATGATAAATGATATAATGAAAATAACATCATAAATTAAGAGTCTTTCCAAACATCTCAACTGGAAAAGAATTGTGGTGAGTAGAAGAGAGGATTTCTTTTCAAAAATAAATTTAAAGTTCTATCATACAGATATTAAAACTTCAGTAGGTTTCAAGGCCAACCAGGTGGCCAGGAATCTAACCAGTTTAACCTTCCTAATGCTTATGTGGGATACAAATGTTTACATAGGTGGAGAAAAGATTTCATATCTTTTTCTAAGAGAGGTTTAGGAGATATCATCAAAGTTTAAATCTTCAATTATTTTTGCCCTCTTTCTTATATCTTTCTTCTTTTTTTCCTTTTTTTTTTTTTTTTTTTTTTGTTTAAGCAGAAACTTTAAATCTCTGCAAGTCTTTTTCAAATTCGTATGAATGAAGTTTGGGTGTCACTTGAGATTATTGTTCTGAAAAAGATGCAGAGTCGATATGTAACCAGTCTTCTTGAATAGATCAGAGAGGAGGCCACTCCTGGTTTCCTGTCTGCCAAGAATAGAATCTCAGAGTTTTGGGAAAGAGGATATTTATTTATTTGGTGGAAGATTTCCTACTTTTTAAACTGGGAATACTGTAGAATGATCTGCCTTCCAATCTAAATAATTATACAGATACTCATCCTTAAATATTTCTTGGCCAAGTTATGCCAGAAAAAGTAAATTGCGGGATGGAACAATTTTATTCATCATTCAGGATTCACTAGCAAGTGTTAGAACCATGGGATTTCTTTCCAGTGCAATGGCCTTACCAACTTTTGTGCTTTCTCCCCCGTCAGCTTAGATTCCTTAAGAGACAGCAGGTGATAGAAGAATAGGCTTTGAATGAAACACGAGGGGAGCCAAGCATTGACCATAGTCAAGCAACCCAGAGTAGACCCTCTGTCTCTCTAGGATTTATTTTCTTTATCCTCTGGGTTCTGTACTTCTCATTTTCCTATAAAAGAAAGTTTAGCCATTTGAATGAGAAGATAATACATTACGTATGTATTTCTTGAAACTAAATTTAAATAATAGTTTAGGATTCCTTATATGGGATTTTGGGGAACACAGTGGACACTTTAAAAATTATGGTTTTATGGAACAGAAATGCCATTGAAGTAGAGTTTCAAGAACACTAACCCTTTGTTAAATCAAAGATGTAATATTTAAATTTTAACTCAGAGTTGTCACATGATAGAAAATGGATGGTTTTCTTATTATTCAGTTAAATTGCTTATACGAATGCTGTACCTGGCCTAGGGCCCAACTCATAGCAGGTGCTTGAGAAATGTTTGCCAAAATGAAATCAAATGTGTGAGCTCTGGACTTCTGTTCTCTCACCTGTGAAATGAAGGGTTTTGGTACATATGAATCTGTGAATAATTTTAGCATTAATCTGTGCTTTCATTTTATTTTTCATTGTTAATATTTCCTGCCTAGGTTGTATAGAGTTTTTCTTAAATTTATGGGAGATTATCTAATTTTTACTGTTATCCTTTATCTCTACTAGCCTCCTTTTTTATTATAGATATTGGAATAATCAGAGTAATATTCATTTTATTTTCAAAAACAGTTTATCTAATCAATTTGCCATAAAAGAGATCGAATGACAAATGACCAAACCAAAAATACCCACAACAAAACAACTATACTTCCATACAATTAACATCCTATTGCTATGAAATATTTTTATAGAACATGATTCACTTTCTCATGTATAGTTTTTATAAACTTGCAAACTTAAAGAATATTATTTATACTGACTTTCACTATGAATTTGCTATGAATTCATCATGTTTATAATTTTTGATAATAGATTACGGCAGCAGTTAGCTGGAGTCTTATGTATTCTCCAGCGTAAGTTTTGGTTGTTTTCTTATTCTTATAACAAATTTTCTTTAAAATATTATCTAAAAACTTCTTTGTACAAATGAGTACACCTCTTTTGAATGGTATCTTTAGGGAATATCCTTTTGTTAATGAGTATGTTTAGTTTTATAGTTTTCGTGCCATGTAACCATGCTTTTCCCAGAAAGGAACTAATTTGAAGTAAGTGAATATTCCTATTAACCTCCAGCCTCACTCACATTATGGTTTATAATTTTTAGTTAGCATGGCTATCTTAATAAAGATGATTTTTTCCCTTCCATTTCTTTAATTTTTAGTACCTGCTCTTTTCTGTAATACTTGCAAATGGAAGAACAGTATTCTTTCAAAAGTATTCTAGGCAAATTACTGTGCTTTGAAAATGTCCAATTGTTTAGTTTTCTTTAGTTTTTTTTACATCTTCCACTTCTTTTGTATGTGCACATTCTTATGAAAATTAAAAGACTAGACATTGGATCAGGAATTTAAATATTCAATGTGACCTTGTTTAAATAGACCAAATATATCCAACTTAAAAATTATGAATATAACCCCTATGCAATACTTTAGGACAAAGTATTCTATTTTCCTAATTATGTACTTTGTAGCATTAAAAATGTAAATTATAGTTAATCATGCTTTGCCATTTGTCTTTTGGAAAATAATGACTTATATGAAGGTGACATTTGGGGGATAGAAGCTCCTATTTCTTTGCAGCCAAGTTTAAAACATAAATTGAACAAAATCAGAGTTTTAGCATTGCATTTACACATTTTGACCATTGTTTATACCTCACAATTTTGAGCAGCATTTTTCGATTATCTTGAATTCTTTAGATAAAAATAAATACATTTGAGCTCTGATTATTCAAAATAGATAAGGTTATTTTCCAGATTTTATAAATCACTGATATTTACAGAAGTGTGTTTTTGGTTGGTTGAATCATTCAATTATAAATACGAAATCTACATCAGTGTAGAGAAGCAGATATAATTTTTGTTGTTCTTTTACTTCAATATTGTATTTTTCAAAAAATATTGAGATTTTTTAGAATAATTGCTTGGGAAATCTAATTGCATAGTTTATTCAATAATTTTGAATAATAATTATCTTTTATTTAATTGATCACTTATTTCAAGAAATAAATAAATCATCTGTAATTGATACTTTATCAAAGTTCTTTGATTACCTTTGTCCTATTTTTCAAGTTTAACATTGCCTCAGACAATTGGACAAGTTTCTATTGAGAAACTAGCTGACTACATTCTGGTGAAAACAGCCTTTGGTTTTTCACTGGCTTGGGATGGAATATCTGGAATTTACCTCAAAATATCTGGGGAGCATAAAGGGAAATCTTGTGGCCTATGTGGAAACTACAATGGCATTCAATCTGATGATTTTATCATTCAACAAGGTAAGGGGAGTGGAAGAAATGCATGGGTACTTCTGAGGTCTCCTTCTTTCACCAAAAAATTCATGTACTCAAAGGGTATAACTCATCTTAGGATCGGTAAAATTGGTAGCTATCACTTGCTTCTTTAAGTGATTTTAAGTGAAGCTTTAATAGGAAATATTTTTGTGTCATTCTTTGAAAACCATGAGCTAGTTTACATTTGCTAAATTAAGATACAGGACTTATATATGTAACAAATATTAATTGAGTATTTACTTTGTGTTAGGTACTGTTGTAGGAGCTTGGGATACAAAACAAAGACTCTTCCCTCCTCAGGGCTTATATTTTAGTAATTCAAACCCATTTGGGTCAAAATCGTCCAGTTTTGGACAAAAACTATTTTTCATCCAGTCTTGATAGGAATAAATTAAATGACTGTCAAAGAATAATTTTGTAAAGATAATGAAATGTGCATATTATTATGAAAGTTAAATAATAACTTGGAAAGATTTTATTACATATAATAATGTATTATCATTCACCTATTCAAAGTCATGAAACTAATTTCAGTGAACTATTAAAAATCTGTTTCAAATTGGGTACTAGTGTGTATTGGCAACAGAATAAGAGAGTCACAGGACATAATAATGATTTAAGTTCACATAGAGAAGTGCAATAAAAAAGAATTCTGTTCTTAGTACCAGTAGACATGGTTTTAACTCTTATAAGCTCTGTGATTTGAGGCAACTCATTTAATCTCTCTGGTGCTCAGTTTCTTCAGATGAAAAATAGGAATATAATAATTCTGACCTTTAAGAGTTATCGATAATAAGAAGAACATAACTCAATATTATTCAAAATAGTTAATATGAGCATATAACTGTTCCCAACTCATACAACAATCTGTATAGTAGGTAGTATTTTCTTAATTTTATGACAAGTTAACATGCCCGATATAACACAGCTTGTAAATGCTGCTGTCAGGGTTGGATTACAAATCCGACTGGCTCCCAAACTTATGCTTAAATAAATGTGTGAGAATTGACTTTTAATCTGTAAAGTGCTATATAATACTTGTTTATATTATAAAATTAATAGAGAAGAGTTGCTCTATTATGTTGTGTTTTAAGGCACAGTGAAAATTCTATTTAGAGTATGAGTTCCAGAGTCACATTCTGGGATTCAAATTCTGCTTTGCCACTTATTAAACCTCCTAAGTTTAATGATATAATCATAGTATATACTTTGTAGAGTTGCAAAGATTAAATGAGATAATCCATGTAAAATACAGTACAGTGCCTGGCACATAATTAATGCTCAATACATTTTAGCTAACTTATAATTATCCCCATTTGGTTTCACTAAGACAATAATGAAGCTGAAATGAAAATGTTTGATTGGTTTAAGAGGCCCTTGTTAAAATGCAAACATTTTATCCAAGATGGATAATGCCTCATCAGGAGGAGACCTCTGGTGGCTAGAGTAAAGAGCAGGGCTCCAAAGAGTCAATTTCCTCATACGTAAAGTAGAGATAATAATGACCCTGAGAACTTCCAGCCTATGAGGATCAAATGAGAACATGTAAGAGATAATATTCAAATGTCTGTGAGTACAATACAAATGTACAATATTGAGATCATCATGAAATGGCATTTTGCATCCAATTAGGTATTTAGAATGAGAGAGCTCACAAACTTAGCAGTAGGTTTTTTGACTCAGGCAGAACCAATCAGATGGTAATTATAATAATAATAATAATAATTATTATTATTATTATTTGCTTCTGTGTCAAAGCTTCATGAAAGAAATAATACTCATTTCAGTTCTCAGTGTTAAAATTAGAAAAGACTGCTATGGGCAGTTCTCCTGGGACATCTGGGGAACATGGTATGGAAGTCCGGATAGAAAATAGCATCTTTTTTTTTAGGGGCACAGAGACTTAGATTAGGATTTGAATTAATAGTCAGAAAGACTTTGATAACCTGGAACAAAATGGATGCTCACAGTGAAATAACAGGCAGCATGCCAAGGGTGTCAGCAGATGATAAGTGGGAGAAGACTGGCAGGAGGTAAATGGACTGAATATGGCTGAACTGGCAAAAGGCAAGAAAGACCCTGAAAAGTATGTGGGAGGAGCCTAAAGAGAAATTTCAGCTTTTTCACAATTTTATTTGGTGTACAGTGTAAAACAGAGTAATAAAAACTAATTTATAATAATTTATAGGCATGTGACAAGAACTTGCCCTCTGATTTTCTCTCATATTATAATAATACAAGAAAATATATACAGATGGGCTATATTACCTTTAGCTTTAAGATGCCTAATATTTTCTTGAAACTCAGCCTGCACTTTGCTGATTAGATAAGTCTTTAGAAGCAGTGAGGTAGTTTAATTGAATGCCATTGAATGCATAATTTCTTAACAGTGATTAAAATTGCATTTCTCTCTGCATTCCTATTCATTCTTCAGGGATGACTTCACAAAGAAATGAGACTTTTCAGAATTTCTGTGGATATAGAAAGATTTTAATTGGCTCTTTAGTTGAAATTCAGGTTCCATAATTTATGTCTATAGCTAGCTATATATCAATATAGGACCCTTGGTTTACTCACAAAAACCATCATAATAATTAACAGTGCTTCACTTTCATTCTTAGAAATCTCTCAATATGGACAATAAATCACACTATTTGTATTTCATATAAAACATTTTAATTTTAGTTTTGCAGGCTCTTAGACCACCAATTGATTTGGATTAAAGTCTCATAATGACCAACTTTTGTGACTCTTTTATTAATGCAATGTAGTAAAAGTAGCTAAATATGTGGTTTAAAAGCTAGGTAGGTATAAAGTGAACTCTAAGAGATTGTCCAGGTTGTTTAGTAACATTAAAATCTGTGCATAAATATTAAAATAAGTGGGCCTTTAGGAAATATTTTTGTTTCTGCAAACTTTAAAAAATTGATGATTTTTAAATAAAACGTGAAAATAAATTTTCTTTAATAGAATATCAGTTTTTCCTTTTTAAAATAAGTATATTAGACAGACCCATACTTAGTGCAGTGTGTAACATTTCCAGCAGTAACAGAGATAATGAAATGGGTTAGACAAATTTGAAAGCTCTAGGATTCAATAATCTATATAATAAATATTGCAAACTCTCTTTTATTGATTCATTCACTTATTTAGCAAATGTATTTTGAGCACTTACTATATACTAGATACTAAACTAGGGATACAGCAAATGGACAGCTTATACAAACTCCCTCCCTTTCTGTAGTGGGTACTGTAGTGAAAGACAAAATAAATAAAGAAAAATAATTAAAATATAGTTGTTTTTGAGTAGTAGCAGCCATGCAAAATGGTGAAATGAGATTAAGAGTGATAGAACAGTAGCTGTTTGTGATCTAAATCATGTGACAGAGAAGGCCTCTTTGAGGAGGTCATATTAAATAGATGCTTAAATGAAATATGAGAGAGAGCAGAGGGAAGATTGGAGGGAAGAGTGATTTTGGAGGAGGAGCAGCAAGAGCAAGGTGGGAATGATTCTGAGTGAAGAACAGTTTAAGCCAGTATGACAGGAGTTGGTTGAGCAAGAATAAGAGTAGAAGATACAGGAAGGGCAGGAGTGGTGTGAGGTGGATGGGAGAAGTTTGGAGTCAGGGGAGTGCAAGCGCCAGATCAAAAAGGATCTTTAAGGCCTAAGTACAGTTTGGGGTTTTACATTAAGAGAACAAAATGTTCTAATAGATGAACTCCCACATCTTTCAATGATTAGTAGTAGCACATGAACATTATCTTCCTATCTTGAAGATGTTGTTGACAGAGAGTTGTCAAACATTTGGCTTGAGATTTTTGATTCTAGCGGTAGCTCATCATCAGTGTTAGACCTGGGGCTATGTAAATCTACGTGGTGGAGAACCTTAAACTCAAATCTGAAGACTGTCTTAGATGGGACTTAGGGATGTCATCTTGTTCGGTTCTGCCAAATCATTGAGATTTGAGATTCAGCCTTTGTCTAGATGTGAGGAAAGATTAATTTTCATTAATTATGAAAGTTGTTCTCAGGCCTGGTGCTGAGACAATTTAAATTTGATTTGGGACAGAATCCATGTTTGTTGCTGCACATGTATTAGCTACTGAATCTTGCCTCTGAGTAATGCTGGGGTAGTGGCAGAATGCTTAACAACCTGTCCTTAACATTTTTAGAAATACTTTTTATCATATTCAGATGAAATGAATTCATTTCTTAGTCTTCTCTTCTCCAGGTGTCTTTTTCAGTTTTATTATTTTTGTGACTATCCTCTAAAATCTCCACAAGAGCTCAACAAATGCACTTTTCTTTATTATTGACCCCCAAAATGGAATAACAATTTTAGTAAGGCTCTGACTGATGTCAAATATAATGGCAGGGCCTTCTGAAAAATTTCACACCAAACTTTTATTTAAGATTTTTAGTTGTATGCATTTTTTTCTTCTCTCTATAGAATAAACTGTGTGCTAGTTAGGGCTTTACTGGTATACAAATTGTACCACTCACTTTTTTCCTTCTCCATGTTGCTTCAATGAAGTTTACTTTTTTTCTTCAATGATATTAACTTTCATTTGGTACTTACATTTTTTTCAATTTATTTTTATTATGCTAAAGTATTGTTACAGTCTAATATCACTGATAATTATACAGTTGTTGAGTTTAACATTTCGACCAGAAGTTTATGTTGACAAACTGTGTGTTTGTGGAAAATGAAAGTATTACACATATTTTTTGTGTGTGTTTGTGTGAAATAGAGGACTATACAGAAGACATTGCTATGTTTGCAAATAGTTGGTTGGTGCAAACTCCAGATGACAACAAATGTGTACCCACACCCTCAGATTTTCCAAATCCATGCTCCAGTGGAATGCCAGCATTTGAGGTAAATTTGATATAAAAAATTTAGGCATGTTGGATATAATACACACATACTGTACTTGCATACTTAATATTAAGCATTTTTAGTCAAACTCTACATAGGAAAACACAATTAAGTTTAAGAAATGTAACTGCTACAGGAAATACTTTAAGATTATTTCAGAAATAGTAAATGTAATAAGCTTTATGAAATTACATATTTTTGTAATAAGTATTGTATAAAAAATATTGGTTAAAATTTATGAGAAGGAATTACCTTCTCTTTCCTGGTAAGAAGAATCTTGCAAATAGATGAGTAGAAAAAAATGAGAGTACATGCATATCATTAAATATGTCCTAGTGACTGCCATCTTTTTCTGCACAGGCAATATTCTTCAAGTGTCAGATACTGTTGCAGTTTCCTTTTTTGAGCTGTCATGAATACATTGACCCATATTTATATATTGCCAGCTGTGTTAATGATCTTTGCAAGTAAGTGAAATGATTAGTATTTGCAGTAAAATTTTCTTTATTTAAAAAGAAGAGCAAAAACTACTTCTGTAACTTAGCTATCTTAGCAGGTCACAAAGTATAATGGGGAATGTAAAACAAAAGTTATAAGAACAGCTATTAAGAGCTTATTGGATAGTAAGTACATTCTAAGTGTTTTATATAGGCAGCATAAATAGAGTACAGCGATTCTTAAATATTTTTTATGCCATTAATCCCCTTGGGAGTCTTTTTTCAAAATAATGTTTTGAAATGCACTAATAAAAGACATAAATTTACAAAGGAAATTATATTGAAACAGTTATCAATATAGTAAAAGAAATAAATTTCTGATATATGTGCTTGGTTATATGCATTTCAAGTCTAATAGCTACTGTAGTTTGACATAGCAATAAGTGTAAATAATATTTTGAGATATCTGCAACAGTTAGAGTGAGAAACAAAAACATGGAAAATGAGATATAAGATATATTGGTGGCAAAGTCACAGATGCTGCTAAGAACATTGTGATGTTACCTACATGTATAATTGAAGGAAATGCTAAATTTCATTTGGAGATTAGTAAAATTAAACACGTACTATTTTTTCATCCTAGGTCAACAGACTCTTGCATTCTCTCCCAGGTTAAAATCACCTAGACTAAGTGGTTTCTAGGGAATGAATTTAGTGAGACCCATCATAATATGTTAGTGTAGAACTAACTATAAATTACCCATTATTGGGTGAAATTTTTCTATTTTTTTCCAAAAATTTAGCAAGCAGATATGATTAGCCTTTTCAAGAATATCTCAAAAAGTTTTTAAAAATCTGCATTTTTTAAAGAATCCCAAGAAGTGTAAAAGATACGTGGAAACTTTGTTGTAAGAGACCAGACTAATTTTGGGTTGAGTAAAACCAAAAAAAAACCAAAAAATCTTAAATAACATCGTGGATAGCTTGTTAAGAGGTTTAGTTTATCAGTTTATCAAAGGTGAGAACAAAGAGGGAAAGTTAAGGTAGTATAAAACTATCATATTTATAACTATTCTAATTAAATAAAGATTATTATAAAATAATAAATATAATGATATTTTCCAGATACTAAATAAACTTATTTGGGATATGTGTAAATTTTTAGTAGAATGCAGTTATATCTTTATTTATATATATAGTCTCTAAATTTTAGGCATTTATGAACTAACACAGGAGATTCGAAAGAGCTTCCTCTTTGCATAAAATATTGGGTTCTAACCTTACTCTATATTTTACAGTATTCTGTTCCCTATTTGGTTTTATTTTTTATTTAATCACTAGATTGTTACATCTCTGTTCTTCCATTCAGACTCATTTTGAAGGTCCCTGTAGCTGGTCCATGGTCCTTATTTAACCATGTATATGGAGTTTAAAATTGTTCTTTTTCCATGGGGACTCTTTCTTGGACAATTCTCCAGCAGTCTTTAATCTTGCCTTTATCATTATCTCTAGCATCTACTTCTCAAGTAGACTGAGATGAAGTATCATTTGGCAGATCCGGGAAAGTTATTCTGTTTATCAGTTAGGACGTCGTTTGGCTGCTTCAACTGCCAAACAATCAGTGACTTAAATTAAATTGAATGCTTGTATTTCTCTCATATAAAGTCCAAGCTGCTAAGTGGTCCTACTTTGAGTAATGTGCCCACTCTGAGCTTTCCAATGACTCAGTGATGCTATTTCTATGTCATTCCCCAGGATCTAGGGTGATATTTATCAATTTCATGGCCCAAACTGGCTTATCACTACCATGTCCATATTTTAGTCCTTAGGAAGGGAGGAATGGAAGTAGAGGGCCAGCAGCTCTTTTTAAAGACGTGACCTGGAAGTCTTCCTCACACTTCAACTTTTAACCGTTTGGCCAGAACGGTTTGGCCAGAACTCAGAACCATGGCCACACCTCGATGTAAGAACTGCTGGGAAATGTTTTTTGGTTGGGCAGCCATAGGTCTAGCAAAAACTTGGAGGTTTTAAGACTGAAAGGAAAGGGAACTGGGACAAAAAAGAAACAAAACAAAACAAAAAAACACAACAGTTTCTGCTACACTCACTTCGTCAGAAATTCTATCTTTGAGACATTAACATTTTTGTCTTTTGAAATGTTGATATATTTAGGCTTTGCATTTTGAAACTTAATTGCTCCAGGGCAAATAAAAATAACATAATAGAGAAACATCTTTTACTGGTTGGAATCATCTGATACCTTAAGACAAGGGTCCCCAACCCCTGGGCTGAGGACCAATATGGGTCCGAAGCCTATTAGGAATTGGCAGCACAGCAGGAGGTGAGCGGTGGGCCAGCAAGAGAAGCTTCATCTGTATTTGCAGCTGCTCCCCAGTGCTAGCATCACCACCCCAACTCCACCTCAGGTCATCAGGTGTTAAATTCTCATAGGAGCGCCGGTCCCTGGTGCCAAAAATGTTGGAGACCACTGCCTTAAGAGGTATATTTGAGGTGGAGAGGATAGATTTCACTTCCCTTAGTATATCACCTAGGACTAGAACTATCTATGTCCTTTCTCCCTAAAGGAAATAAGGAAATATTCTTCATTTCTTATATTAAGGGACTGCATTACTAGGATCCTATACCATGAGAATAGCACGAATCTGTTGAGCTCAAGTTAATATCCTACTTGGATTATGATTATATATTGAATTCAATTCAACACACATTTTTTTCTGAGCATCTACTCTGAGATGAGCATTGTGCCACACCTTGGAAAGACAGAAACAATTTAGACATGGTCCTTGTCCTAGGAATTCAGAGTCTAATGGGGAAGAGAAACAGGTCTCCAATAATGAATGACAGGTACTTTAAATACAAAGTGCTGTGGATGCAGAGGAAAGAACCACTGAGTTTATCAAGGAGTGCCTCTAAAGGCTCTCCAGAGGAGATAACACCTGAGTCAGAGTTTAAAGGATGATAGAATACTAATCCTTGAATTTAGGCCATGTTTCTACTTCTAAGAATGATAAACCTACTGGCAAGGAAATAATTTTAGTTTTGCCATACTGAAACCAATTGTTTTAAAAACAGCTATTCCTTAATGCTCATTTTCCTTACTAAAGTTTACATCTAAAATAGAAAAATAAACTCATTTTTTTCCTCAGTAATTGGGATAATAACTTCTTTCCTGTGAGGTTTCATGTGATGCCATAGAGTAAGACAGACAATTAATAAATGATGGCTATTTTAATAATAGTTACACTGGGTTGGAAAACCAATATTCAGTCACTTTATTAACTGCCAACCCTCTATTAATTGTAGGAAAATGCACATATTTTAAGGTAAATCGTAAACTTAACATCTTTCTAGGAATACAATAATTTTAGCTTATCCTGTTTTTTAGAGATTTTTTTTTTTGTTTGGAGGTTTAGAATATTTTCTGAGCTCCTGAAGTTTGCATGCTCAGTTCCTTTTTCCTCCTGAAGCTGAGTTAATTGGGCTTGATAAGCTGCATGACTCCAATAACAATAGCACAGGATAAGCACAATTTGAGACAGGTGGCTTTTACAATGGAGATACTGAATATGCCGAGGTTCACAAAATACAACATTTTAAGGTCATTATCTTGTAAGATATTTAACTATTTAATTTTAAGTTTGAGTTGGGCTGAAAAACAAGCCTACTATCTTATTATAAATTCTGCTTATTTTATAGGTAGCTCATTAATCTACTTTGGGAATTGGCTGACCCCTTATCTTTGCTTGGGGGAGCTTCTAGAGTGATTGTAAGAAAACAATTAGAGATTATTTACTCTTGGCAATATTATAAAAGTAACCAGCTTTAGTAATTTAAACTTGAAAGAATTAAAAATATTTTAAATCTTAAATGCTGTTTATTCAATCTTTCAAATGTACTGTAGATTATTGGTATTGGTTTTATTCCAGCACATAGACTATCAAAGGCATGTTGTCTTTGAAATGTTTCATATTTGGTGCTTTTGTTGGGATAGAATTTTATCTGTTGTAATAAGATTTATTAAATTCTTAAAGATCTAGGATGCTTTGTGTAGAAGCCAAAAAATACATACAAGGCTTCTGGAAAGAATGTCATAATTACAATAGAAACCTTTTTTAGTTTATGTACACCCTTGAATCAAAAGAAAAATAGTCAAATTATTGAAAAACTTTGATGAAGACAATTTACGTACATCTTTTTAGCCAGGATCCCATGTTTATTTGTTTTCTGCATTATTGTATGTAATGCAATATATTATGTACATGCTGACATCAATTAATATTGGAATACTCACCACACACTCAGCATTTTCTAGAGATCAGGAGCTCAAAGGCGTGAATGTTGTCAACATTTCTGCCATGATTCTGGCTCTGTCTTTTCACTTTCTAGAACTGATGATGATGATACCTATTGTCGAGCAGCTACCGAGTATGCTAGAGCCTGTTCCCATGCTGGCTACCCTATTCAAGACTGGAGAGATGACTTTCCAGCATGCAGTATGTTTTCTTATTTTCTATGCCTTGTGTACTTTTGTTAATTTTAGGCTTATCTTAGTACTCAGAATTCCCCCTAATATGTTATTGATGCAATAACATTGCTAAACTTGCAAACTTTTCAAAATGCTAATTTTTTTTTGAAAGAAGGGTGAATAAAGTTGACTTACAGCTCCCCTGTTTGCCCATTGCAGCTGATAAATGTGATGATAGCTTCGTCCATCGGGATTGTATCAGCTGTTGCCCACCTACCTGCACATTTGAGAAACAGTGTCTTGGGAGCAATCTCTACTGTCTTGATGGATGTTACTGTCCAGATGGTAAGTGTTTCATGAAGGAAATAAGATCTGCACTCATGGAAACTAGCATCCTGTGATCTAAGAATCATGTTGCAACAGACTCTCCCAGCACATTAAGGGCTATTGTCATTTTCTACCCTTGCAGAATTTGGTTCTTGAAGTAACTAGGAAGAAAGTCTGCTTTTCTTTAATAAAAAAGTTTGTTGCTTTGTAAATTTCCCAGGAAATTTGGAATCTGAAGTCTTGAAGTTACCCATGGCAAATCTTTTGTTCTCTTGAATATTTAAAGATATTTAATAATTTCTGAAAGCAATTTCAGGGGGAAAAAAAGCCTTCACATTTTGGCAGTACAAGATTTTAGTCCTGATGTAGTGTTAATATTTGAAATTAGAACTAATATACGAGTGACACAGGTGGGATCTAAACAGGAATGATTCCTATACCGACAGACCTTTTAAAGAACACTGAGGATTTACTCACACCCTTTTTATTTTCACAGATTAAAAAAATAGAATCCTAGAGTTGTTAATGTGATTTTACTACAGTCATATAATTAATACGAGTGAGGAGTACTTGGAACCAGATATGTTGACGTCAGTCCATTGTTCCATCAGTGCTACTCAAAATATGATCTTTGGATCAGTGCCAGGCCTGAACTCTTTGTTACCAGTCAATGATGAGATAAGGAATTTGTACCAGAATATAAGTCAATGCCTCCTCATCTAGAAAGTCTTACTTAGCTGAATGAAATAGTGTGCTTAGTAACAGTTGATTTATATTCTGGCTCAACTACCCTTATTCATTAGAGAGAATTAACAAACACAGTTCCCCTGTACTTGTCCTTTGAGTAGCACCACCTAGCTCTTTGTTATATATGTGATGATTGTGTAAATCTCTAATTTTGAGATGAACAGAGATTGAGCGAAGAATATATATTTTTTTCCTCTCTCCCTTTCTTTTTCCTTCAAAAGTAAAGAAATATTGTCTAGTTGCCTTTATTCTGTATGATGAATCTTGAGATTTTGGTAGTTAAGTCACGGGATAATAAAGTTGAAAACCACTGAAATAGACATTTATAAGGTTGCTACTAATTGAAATGAACCAAGATGTTGGTAAGCTCTTGAAAGTAATTTGTATTTTATAACATAGGGTGAGCAAATGTCCAATAAAGGTTGTTCAAATTACTATATTTGAAGAATACAGTCTTTATTATTTCTTTTGAAATTTCATGTATATTTTTCCTTAACTAGGCCTCATAATGGACAATGGAACTTGCATCTCCTTGGAAAATTGCCCTTGTAGTTTTCATGGATTAGCTTATTCAGTTGGTTCAAAAATTGAACAGGAATGCACTGAATGGTATGTGAACAATGCACAGCCAATTATTTCTGGGTATTTGGCTAGTTGATAACTTTGTCATGATGTATGTTTAAGAGAATGTACTTATTACTGTTTTCCTTCTAAAAATTCCTAGACACAGTTTGTAGTTTATTTAAAGTCTGTACAGGGGCAGGGGCATCTACACCCTCTTTTATGATGTAATTCTTCTCACTTCTCTTGATAATTCTGTAAAATCTTTACCCATGTGAAGAGTCTGTTGCATTTTCTTATTATTTGTAATCACTAATTTGCACTTACTTTTACTCTTAGAACTTGATGGTGCTCCTGACTATCCTTTTGAGTACTTTAAAAAATGACTCCCTACAATATTGTCAATTTTTGGCCCTGAACTAAGACATTAAGAATTTTCTATTAAATTAGCTAACTAGTGTAGGTGAACATTAATCCCTCCAGGGCAGTCATAAAAAGAGACGAAGATCTAAATGTCATCAGGCTCTTTCCCCTTTGGTTGTCAGTGTATTTAATGGAAATGCAATTGGATAACTAATCCTATTCTTAGATTCTGATTTGAGTTTCTGCCTTTCAGAGACTGCTTCTGTTCTCCAAAATTCATATCTTTTTGATGGTAGAGGCAGAATTTATCTTACAATAGGTGACTTTTTTTTTCTCTCTTTAATATCTGAAGATCCTCAAAATCAATTTTCTTAATTTGTAGTACATGAGTTAATTTTTAAAATATTTTTCTTTATATATATTTCTATAATGATATAGGTAAATACTTTTTGTGTGTGACTTTTTTAGTTTAAGCAATGAGAAAAGGAAAACACCCAGAAATTCTCTTCTTGATACTCCCTTTGTATCATCTTCAGTGATTTTTAAGTATGACACACAACAAATAATTTAGGCCAGTTCAAATTTATCAGTTAATTGGACTTGTGCAGAAATGTGTTTCATTCGAATAAGATTATTCTGAGCCTATAAACATGATATATTTTGATACATTTATCAATACATTGATGCAAACAATGCAATTTCTCTATACCAGTAGATTAATATTTTTATCGTTTTATTTAGTGTATGTGTTGGTGGAGTTTGGAACTGCACTGAGCATGACTGTCCAGGTAATCGTTTAAAATATTTTTAAAGAAAATATATCCATTTTTTTTTATTGAGGAGGAAAAAAGCAATAATTTTTATGAGGTCGTCTCATACATAATAAGATGTAATGATTTATAAATCTAGATATTCAGACGATAAATGGAAAATTTGAATAAATGATAATGTTGAGGCAAACTTGGTAAAAATATGTTAAAATAGTAAAAATATTACAGAAGTTAAAACATATTTGAAGAGCTATCATTTAGTAAACTTCAAATCAAATTGAATAACATGATTCAGTGAGTTTGCCAAACTAATACATTTTAAACATTTTAGCTGTTCTTTTTTGATGCATGATTATTTCTCGTAAGTTGACCTCCTGCTTCTAAGAATAAATAATTTCTTCCTCCTTCTTTTTCTTCTTGCTCTCCCCCTCCTTTCATGATTTATTTATTTTTTTTGTAGTTCAATGTTCTGTTGTGGGTGATTCTCATTTTACAACTTTTGATGGTCGACATTATTCTTTTATTGGAATGTGCCAGTACATCCTTGTGAAAGGAACAGGAAAAGATAAATTCACAATTACTTTACAGAAAGCTCACTGTGAGCAGGTAAAACTATCTCAAAATTATCAGAAAAATGTTAATTGTTTTTTGACTCAAACTTCGTGTCTAGATTTAGAATGGTAGCACCAATGGGTAGTTATTTTCTTCAGAAATAAGACATCACTGATTGTTAGATGCATCATTGCCCTATATACTATAAAGAGAGAAAAAATGTTGATGACCTGTTATACTACCGATTATATGATACATCCTGATTTCAGAGATGTTAAAATATGAGAACAAATATGTCTTAGATTAAATACTATATATATAATTGCATTTTCTTTCTTAAAAATGCTATTCATATGTATAGTTTTTGAACATTTCATGCGTAATTACACAATGGAGCTAAGTTTTTGGTTACTTCAAAAACTACAATTTTAAAGAGATGATTCTTCACAGGATTAAACATGTTTAATATTGTTCGAAATTGATATGATAAATTTTTTAGCATACTTAAAAATTTTAGATATTTTTTCAAATAAACATATCAATAATTTGTAAATAAAGACATTCAGATCTTTCATCTCTCTAAATCAAGTAGTCAAAATTTTGCATAAATCTATAATTTTATGGTTTTATTCCAATATGAAATGGTTGTTTCCAACAAAAATTTTGAATTACTTTATTAGCTTTTTTCCAGTTTTGATTTTTTTCCTTTGCAATATGTCAGAGTCTGAATAAGCTTTTTATATAGAATTCTAATTTTCTGTTCTTTTTTTTATTGATTTTTTAAATGTCTCATATACTACTTAAATGAATTTGGAGAGGTACTTTAACTTGTTCTATGAAAAATATAATTATTGGTACTTTATTGAAAACATTTTTGCTTAATGTTCTGTGAAAAAATATTTATGTATACAGTATATTTAATATACTATATAAAGATATGTTTTATTAGTAATGGGGCTACATAAGATAGATTATGTAGTAATTATGTTATCATATTACTTATACTCAAGCCTTCTCTATACCAGAAATTCTTATCTATGTGTACTCTCTTTTTCCTTTCTTTTCTCCTTTTGCTCCCTCACCTCCTGCTTTTCTTTTCCATTGTCCCTGCCTCTTTCTACATCTCCTTATCAATCTCCTTCCTTTAATTGGTGATTTGATTTTTATGCAGAATCTTGGCTTGGTCTGCCTTCAGTCTATAACTCTAATCCTGGAGGATGATTTTAACAAACAAGTGACCCTTAGTAGGGGAGGACAAATCCTTACCAGTCCTAACCAAGGCTTCAATCTGAATGGTAAGAAGCACTGCTAATGGTGTACTTTTTTACATTAAAAGAAGAGAAGCAACAAAACAACCTAACTGGAGTCTTCTCCCATTGGCCGACTATCCTAACATTTGAATGCCTATATGTTGCCAGGTCCTCAGCTAAACATAGTGGAGACCACAATGTTTATGGGACCTAGCATTTACCTCAAGTGGCCCACATTTGAAAGGGGAGAGACACACGCAAACAGCCACTTGCATAAAGTATGATAAACTCACAGATATGCATAGGGACTTTGGGGGTCCAACTGAGCGCAGCTCTCCTGGCCTTCAGGAGGGGTATGGAGGTATCGCCAGGAAGGTTTTCTGAAGGAGGTGATGGTTCATTGAGCATTTAAAGATGAGGGTTGTTAGGATTAAAGAGATGGTGAAAGTGTTCCATGCATAGAAAGAGATGTAGAACTCTGCAGTATTTTTAGGGGGAACTACAGCTAGTTTGACATTCCTGAAGCCTGAAGAGGGTAAATGGAGAATGTCCAGAGATGAGAATAGAAAAATAAATGGGGATGAGACTAGGGAAGGCCTCACATACAGGGCATCATACATTATGATTTTCCTTGGACAGGCCCTGTACATGTCTGTGTTCCACCGTAGTTAGCAATAACACTCTTTCACTCTCAGAAATGTCCCATTTCATATTAGAAATTACATGACTGTGCTACTCATTATCATGTTAAGGAAGCTGAACTTGATATGAAATCAAATATAAAATATCATATTTTACTATTTTTACGTACAAAAATGCAAATCTCATGTGGTTCAACTAAATAAACAATAAGTTTAATGAGAAGACTGATCTTTTTTTTTTTTGGTAGAATACTATGACAACAGTGTAGAAGTGGCTTCAAGAGATGTTAGGTAAAATGGAGAACAGTTTAGATGTTATTAAAGTAAGGCATACAAGGAATGAAGGGTAACTAATCTAAAGCAGTGACAATAGAGATGGAAAGAAGAAGCTTGAAAAATTATTTAGAAAAAAATGGTTTGAACTTGATGATAGATTGAATTATGGTTAGTTGGGGAAGAGCAACAAAGAGAATAAAGTGATCAAAGAATGATTCTCGACTTCTGGGTTTGGTGACCAGATGAATGAAGAAATTGTGATAGAGGTATAGGGACAGTTCTTCTGGTGGCAAAAGCCATCAGTTCAGTCTTGAACACAAGCTTCTTGTCTCTACGGGTGTCTCATAAAATAGTGTTTCTCAATTGCTTTGCTCCCCCTTTTGCTGATAATCTCAAGGGCATGGGAAATTTTTGAGAAAAGTACCACTTTCTTGTTATTAAATCATGACTAGTTTTTGGAAAAATTCTCTCTCTCTCTCTCTCTCTCTCTCTCTCTCTCTCTCTCTCTCTCACACACACACACACACACACACACACACACACACACAAGTTGAGGGAAAGAGATCAGATTTCAAATGTCTAAGGACTACTTGCCAACTGAAATTACATGTGGACCTGACAATTTATTAAAAATATTTGCTTATGATCCAGAAAGAAAGAATGGAAGGGACATGAGAGGAAAGAAAGCAGGCACAAAGTGGCAGAAGCAGACCCTGGAGCACAGGGGCAGGAACTGGGACCCACCTCCCTCAAAGCCCAGGCTCTCATAAGAGCTGAGTCTTGCTTGGTGTTGTATGCTAGCATTTCAGAATGCTGCCTATGAATCTCAGAACTGTTTTACGCATGTTCTTTTCCTGCAGGAATTGTTGAAATTCAAACTCTGTCATCCTTATTTATTCTTCTGAAAACCACATTTGGTTTAAAGATTCTGTTTGCTACAGATGGGGAAAGAATTTATATTCAGCTCACCAGTGCATGGAAAAGAAGAACACTAGGTCTGTGTGGCACTTTTAATGGGAATATAAGGGATGATTTTCTGTAAGTATTATTTCTTTATAGCTAACATGATTTAATGACTAGTAATTTAGAGAATATAAATTCTTTCATCAAAAATGTTTACTTTAATAATATAGCTTAGTCATCAGTGTTCTGAGAGCTTCACATGGATCATCCTATTTAAATTTTGGCAATCCCTTGATTAGTATATATGTTTTACAGATACAAAAAATAACTGAGGCCCCAAGATGGCAGATAAATAGTTCAAAGTCAGCTAGTTCACATACAATAGAACTGGGTTTTAAATCTAGGGAGGATGACTCAGAGTCTGTGGACTAATCGGTGAAATAACTACCTTTTATCCTCTTCCTCGCCACTTATCAAACTTAAAAGTATTTTTCAAAATCTTAATATTATTTGGTATTAATGATAGTAAGTTATACTTTTAAAATATTGATAGCATTTTCTATGAATTATACCTCTAAAGTAGCATTTCAACATCCAAGTTAATTGGATTTTGTGATAGTTTGGCGTTTCATCAGAAGAAAAGCAATAATATATGTTTGTACCCCTTGTATTGACAAAGCACTTTCACCTACATGTGAAAAGACACAGTGTAAAATGCTTTGAGAACCTGTTATTGTACTAAGCATGGTAGGATAATTTAAGCAGTGTGATGTGGTTCCCATCCTCAAGGAGCTTATATTGCAAATTGAGAGGGGATAATAACCTTTAAGAAATAATTAGTTCAAGGCAAGGTATTAATCAACAATGCATACATAAATACTGAGGTAATTTCAACAAGTTAAATGTTGAATTGTGTGGCTGTGGCTAGACACACAGTAGGAATTAGGAGTAGGTCAGTGTGAGCTGAGTAGCTAGGGAATGTTTCTTGAAGAAGCCATTTCTTCCAATAACATTCAAAAAGAAAACCCTTCTGTATATTCTTCCTGCTTGGGGTTCTTTCCATCTCCTAATCTTTCATGAACTCCTATTTATAGTTCAACCCAACTCAGACATTATTTGCTTTAAAAAGTGAGTTAAATTAAGTTAAAGACAGATAATTTGGGCTCTGTTATCTATGAAAATCCATCATTTATCTGTCTGATTTTCTCTTAAAATTGTGAAGACTTTGAGAATAAGGATCAGATCCTCCGTCCTTGTATTCTTAGGAACAAGTGTAGAACATGTGCAGTAGATCCTTAAACTGCAGAGAGGCAGGACTTTTAATGGGTCACCAAGAAGAGAATTAGGATGGGCAAGGAGAACTGGCATTTAACAATATAAATTTCAAAAGATTTATTTTATCTTGTCTCCTTTGTGATTATTTTGTTTTAGGTTATTTCGTGTTTTTGTTTCATTGATTTGTAGATCAGGATCTTGATATCTTTACCGCATTTGTGAAACAGAAACTATATTAAGTAGATTGGCTAAGATGTGCAGAAAAGATGTTAAGCCTTCTTTTTCTTTCTTGTTTATTAAACTGGGTTAACAGTCAGTGTTTAACAGATGGCAGATCTGTCTGCTTCTTCTTAAGGCATCAGTCTCCTCCATGTATAAACATTCAGGCGTGATAACAGTACAGGATAATATTTCAGAGTTAGAGATAACTTTCTAACATTGTTTGGCTTTCCACCATAGCAGTTAAAATTCTTTACTTCACAAAGGTTACTGCAAATCTGCAAACATAGTGGAATGGAAAATATTAATTACTTGAAAATTTATTTTGCATGCCTTGTTATAGTAAATTAACTGTGGTGAACTGAAAGGTTATTTTATAAAATGAAATTCAATAAATATATGGGTCTACATTGTAACTCCTATTTTTTTTTTTTTGTATTTATTGTTTTAAGTGAACTAAATGAAATAAGAGAGCTAAGCTCTGAGTCAGTTCCTCCTGGGAACCCTGACTACACCTATCACCTTGACCTATTTTATTGTCCTTTGTAAGAAATAAGAGGGAAGAAGGAAAGAATGAGAAGAGCTAACGCAAGTCATTCAATGTCTTTGAATTTCAGTGTTCTCATTTGAACAAGATGAGATTTTGGATTAGATGACTGTTATAATTCTTTATATAGTTCTAGAGTGGTTTAATTTTGAGGAGTAGAAAAAAAAAAGAAAAAGGGAAGGGGTGGGGACAAAGGGTTGGCATTATGGAATGGCTTGTACAGCTCCTTATCTTTTTCTCTTCTCTCAGTCATTGTGGTGAGAAGTTCCATATAATTAACAGTGACTGAGCTAAATGCTAACAAGGACACTATAGAGAACCGAGATAAAGCCCACTCTACCATTTAGTCATGTTGTAGCAATGAACATAATTAGGGCTTATAGTAGTCAACTTTTGCTTGCTCAAAGCTTTCTACAGGAGATCTAGTCTAATGTGATTCTTTAAGTAGTTTTGACAGTGTCTGGTACAGTGTCCGATAGGGACTGTCACCTATTAAATATTAGCTGATGAGTTACTGTATTTTGATGGCTGCTGGAGAGGGCATTTTAGTGTTTGGCTAGTAAACATTGTTGTGGTTTAAAAGCCTTACTTCAGAAGGGTAAATGTGTCTCTTCCATTTTGGTTTGCTGAGGGAACTAAAGAAATGAGTGAACTCAGATGAAGGGTGTCTTTTATATCACTTCCCCTCAATTTTCAATTATTTTGTTTGCCCAACTTCTTGAAGGAACCTCAGTATTTTAAGCCTCATAATGGAAATTGAAATATTGAACCAGAATTATAGACTATTTATTCTTTGAGACATTTGTCTTTACCTTGAAAGGAATCATATGAGCTACCTACCTCTTCTTTTTATGCACTCTGAACCACACATACATCAATATTTTGGTTGTATGATGTCCCATTAAATCGGTATAAACTGGATTTGAATCTTGGCTCTGACACTTATCAGCTGAGTGAACATTAATATTTATCTGAGTTTCTGCTTTGCTTTCTCTCTAAATGGGGTTAATAATGTTTTCTCCACAAGGCTAAGATTGTTATTAAATAAAACCATGTATGTCCACAGTTTGACACATTGTAAAGTCACAATAACAGGAAGCTAATACCAAGTATATTTTTAAAAAATAATAGAACATTTCAAACTCTAAGATTCTCTGTAAGTTAAAAAAATAGTATTCTCTTTTTTTTTCAATATTTAAAGACTATGGACAAATAAAAGGAATGGGAGAGACTAAGATGAACATTATCCTTGCTTTCTAGTTCTCCATCAGGCATGATAGAAGGTACACCACAACTTCATGCAAATGCATGGAGAGTTTCCTCCACCTGTTTTGCACCTGTTCACGTGCCTATGGTGGACCCCTGTAACATTAATCAACAAAACAGTAAGTCTTTCTTTCTGCTTATAACTTAGGGTAAACTTCTATGTTTTACTGTAATCTTGTAAAATTAGACAGTGTTTTTAAATTCTGATTATCTTCATTATGATAAAATCAAAGTTATTCCTTATATATTTTTGTTTAATATTATGCCTTTACATATGCCTTCCTGGTTTTTTTTTAAAAGAACTTCAGAAAGTGACTCTTCTATTTTCTATTTTGCATTCATAAATTTACTTATTTTATGTGTTTAGAAGTCCCCAAATTCTTTCCAAATGTGGATTAGTATTTTGAAGCGTTCAGATTATTTGAATGCTAAAAGAAAATCTCCAGAAAAACTCTAATAATGCTGTTATAGTCTTCAGACGTTTGACTTCAGTTCTGTAGTATGACAGCTCATGTGGATTCTCCTGTTTATTACTATCACATTACTTGCAGAATATATTATGGCTTCATAAGTATGAAGCCAGTGATCCAAAGAAGCTTTGTGCCATCAAGCGTGCAACAATTTGAGATGGTCATGCTCCAGAGCTGCAATTTACAGTGACATTGCAACTCACATGCCAAGAATTTTTGGCTGTATTTTTTTTTTATTAAAGCCATAGCAAACTGTGTCAAAGGCTACTTCACTGTTCAATAAACAAGACATATTATTATTAATTTTTTCTGTAAAGTCACTGTGAAAAAAGTATGTATGCTTTTAAATCTATAACTAGATTTAAATATGTTAATTTGTTTATTTTAGCTACTATACTGTCTCTATGTAGTTTCAAAAATACATTTTTAATATTGATTGAGTACCCATGAGATGCCAGTACAATTTTATAGATTTTATACTGGTTGTTTGGGAGAATTCTGTTGGTTGTCATGTAGTTCTTATTATTAATTTATAGTTTTGCTGTACTGAAAAAAAACATAAGATAATGCTGCTTTTAGTGCTATATTTATATTTAAGCCAACTTCTAAACTTGAAGAAGATTGTTAACCTCTTTTCTCATTTTTCCTATTTATATTAAGAGGACTAGACTAAAGTCTATTGTTCTCCATGATTAAATACTTTTATCTCATTCCCATTTAACAACACTTTCTCTCATTCTGTCCTTAACTTTCTATCAATAGATCTACTCTTTCATTTTCAGTCAGTCTTGCCAGTTTGTTTCTAACTTTCTCAGTTCCTTCCTTGATATTGCAGCAACTTTATTTTTAATTTCTTTAATAACATGTTAAGAGTTGAATAGAGTTCAACTGATAAATTCAATTTTCCTCTGGTGTTTTCTTTACCTCCTTTATTACATACAATTTTATTATATATATGTTTATCAATTGTACCCCTATATGTTATGTCTTTTCCGATATATATTTTAGATATTATCTTTCTTCATTTTTGATCTATTTTTTAAAAATTCAAATAGGTGAATTCAGAAAAATCTCCAAAGAAAGGAAATTAGATGAAAGTCAATAATTGTGGATTGTCAGAGATATTTTTTTCACAAGGATATTCTTGAGTCATCCTTTTACTTAATGTCAGTAGGAATGTTATTTGACCTACAAATCCTTTGGGCACACAATAAAAGCCCCATTGTTGTGTTGTTCTGGTTTGGAGCTCCTGGGGATTAAGAGTATACATGCCAAGAGTCTGCTGTTAGAGTCTAAGTCATTGGTTTTCATATACATATGTAGAACAACACAAAAATATAATACTCAGATAATTATCATGTGCTTACCTACCAATAATAAATATTTTAAAATACTCAATAAAATAAGTTTAGGTAGTTCCTTAGTAGTGAAAACATTCTGACCTCCCACAACTCATCTGGTCTCTCAAAGACAACTCAAAGATTGATTAATTTTAGCTGCGAGAGAATTAATGGAACCTCGGTCCACTACATAAAGGAATCACATAGCCTGTTTTTCAGAAAGGTGGGATCTAGGATGTTTTGTCAAACTTTGTCACTCCAATAAAGAAACATATCTGATCAGTCATTCTCAAGGGAAAAGTCTATGATTAAATAGACCCCAACAAAAGGTTCAGTAGTTATATCTCATGGCCTTTAGCATATATTCCAATCCCTAATTTCTAATCATTATTCATTCATTCATACATTTGTTTATCAAATGAATTGTACATTGTGCAGACATTATATGCTATGATCTTGCGGCATCTGCCACATTACCATTCACCTCAGAGGCACCATTGGAATGAGATGATTCCCAAACCTTCCTGAATAATTGTGTATTCCAAGGAGTTGCCATAACATCCATAATCTGGCTCCATTTTTATTGTGCATGGACGTCTGGAGATAAGCCTCTCACTACTCATCAATTTTTTTATAGCAGAATTGGGGGGATTTTTTAACATGATCCTCAGGCAATGGGGTGATTGAGGCCCTTCCTATTACTCATGTTATTCAGGTAAAAATGCAATATTTCTTTTCGCTAAAGTATTATTGAATATAGATAGAAGTGCTGACACAATATTACCCAAAGTAAAGCTAAGCAAAGATAACAAAAAAAAAGTGTAAGTTGAAAATACTGGCTCTTATTAAAAGTAATATGCAATACAGTGTATTTCTAGGAAAGCAGCATGCTTGGATAGTTCTGGAACTTGATACTTGGGGTTAAGATCTGGACTAGTAAATGAGGTACTAATGGAATTCTTTGTCTGTTAGTTGGATATGCAGCACACTGTGATGTCATCCACCAAGAGCTCTTTGCTCCTTGCCACTTCTACATTAGCCCTGGGCTGTACTATCAGCTATGCCGCCATGATGCATGCAAGTGTGGAAGTGCCTGCTTGTGCAATGCTCTTGCCCACTATGCCTACCTCTGTGGCCAGCGTGGTGTTCCTGTTGATTTCAGAGCTCATGTTTCATTCTGTGGTGAGTACCATGGTGCTAGCACAGATAAAGACAATTAGATAACACTTTAGAGATTTTTGCATTTGTAATTACTGTTTTTGTTTTTTAAATGAAAGGTCAATATTGTTTATATTGTTTGAAATATTATAATGTACAAATGTGAAAAACAAATGAAGTACTTTGCTTCTTAAAACTGAAGATATATTGGATAAGATCAATAACTTTTGACTATTTTTGTTATAAGTAGACTTACTGTATAACTGTATGGTTTGAAATATGTAACAGAAATAATTTAAAAATTTTGAAAAAATTCTTATGGAAATGTAATATCTAAATACTGGAAAGTATGGAAAAGCATTATGTGTTATAGTGACACAGCTGATTTGTAGTTAAAAAGGCAAGTTATACAAAACCAAATATTATCTTAAGTTCATGTCCTTATGGTTTTGATGTCTGCTGTTCTCATTCATGGTTGATTGTTTCTTTCCTTATATATTCTATAAGTTTTATAAGCTGATATTTGTTAGAGCTCTCCCTCCCCCAATTAGAATCCCCTATGACCTGTGTTTCAAAGCATCACTCTTTCTACCTCTCCATCCCCAGTGGTTTCACAGAGATTTTTCCTGTTACTCCAGAGGGCTTCCTGGCCAATTTTGATGTTAATTTCCCAGCCTGGGATTTCTAAGACAACGATAATGTAAATTCATATAACAAAACGGTACAGGACGTAAATCTAGGATTTTGATTTTTCAGAGGATACTTTATTTCATCACAGATCCCACAGAGTTAGAGAGGCTTTCCTAGCATCCTCCTGTAGTATGAGCAAGTTTCTCCTAGTCCAGGAGTTGGCAAACTACACCCTTGGGTTTTCTGTGTTTTGTAAATAAAGTTTATTGCCCATTTGTTTACATATTGTCTGTGGCTGCTTTGAGCTACGAGGGCAGAGCTGAGTAGTTGTGACAGAGTCTGTATGTTCTGCAAAGCTGAAACTACTTACCACTTGGCTTTTTACAGTTTGCTGACCTCTGCTGTAATCCATCCTTGCAAGTGAGGATGGAGTTTTTTTTGAGGGCCCAAGTAAAGGGTGTTCTAATTTCTTGCCTTATAGAGGACCAAGTTTCATTTTCCATTCCTACATGAGTTAAATCTAAAGTCCAACAGATCGATCCTCCTTTCCTCTATTCAAATTTCTGTGTTTTATTTCCCTCTTTAATTCTGGTATCTGGAGATGTTATTCACACACCCTCCTCATTTTTTTCCCCATGAGACCAATTATACATTCAACATAATTTCAGTTTTGTTTTATCCAGCATTTTCTGGGTGTTTGTAGAAGTGTGTTTTAGGGTTATTTTAGTTTGCCTACTGTAATCAGTTCAGTCTGGTCTAAAAAGAAATTGGGAGGGCTTAGAAAAAAAGTATAAACATGATTAAAACAGCAACAAATAAGAACTAAGATTATGTATCAATAAAGCCAAGTTTTTCTTATTCATAGAAGACTAAAAGTTTACTTAGGTTTAAATAACGCCATAAAGAAGATGATGTCGGCATGGCAGTAAATCGATATGAGGACAGGAAGTTTATTTACACATATAAAAAGCCTTAAATATTTTTTAAAACTGTGGTACAGGCTATTAAAGAATGTTATAGAATGTAATGCTTAGAAATATTTCAAAATGGAAAATTAATTTTTCTGTTATATTTCTATTGAAGTAACGATTGTTTACTTAATTAGCAAATTTCTTTTATGGGATTCTGTAATGTTCTAAGTTTATTGACATATAATATCTTCTTTTTTTCTCATAATTTATGTCTATCTTAGGCCTATAACCCAGGATAAAATTCTTCTCTACTCTATGGATATCTTTCTCAACGGATGCTCTTTTGTCCTCAGGGGTGGTGTGCCAGAAAGGTATGCTGTACCATCACTGCTCCTCCTTTTGTCGCCGTTCCTGCATTTCTCTCTCCTCCCCAGAGCAGTGTAATGATGATTGTGCTGAAGGCTGCAACTGTCCTGAAGGCAAATACTATGAAGACACCCTTAACTTTTGTGTGCCCATGTAAGTCACCGAAATGGGTTGATTGCATCTAGTTTTTCTCTCTCTTTTTTTTCTTGTAGGTTAAATGGGCTTTCATGCTCATTTCTTTTCTTTCTTAATCTGATGGACTCAGCACTGTTTACGGAAAAAAGTAATTTTCTCCACCATTGAACAGTCACTTTTTCCATAAAATAGGTGTGCATATATGCAAAGATCTGCTTGTGATTCATTTCTTTAATATTTCTTAATGTCTTTACCTTATTTATTTTCAATCCTGTACATGTTCACAAATAACTACAGAAGGAGTTAGAGAATCTGATGGCTAATCCTGGAGTATATTTATACTTGTTTTTACCATATCAAAATTAATAACAAGGTTTATGTTTCATTGGCATATGGTAAATTTTAGTAGCAGCATTGCAATGTCTGTCAGCACTCAGAAATTTCTCTAACATCACATGAGATAGACTTTTGTCTTACACATAGGGTTAAATGATATATCAGTTATATTTCTCTGAGGTGCATTCAGGAACTTTTTTCGAACTAAAAGAACACATTCTGAATTGTGACTAAGGCAATACAGATATTCTATTTTAGAAAACAAAATTTGAAGCTACATAAGATTTAAATTTAAATGGTTTCTGCCATTTGTATAACAGAATTGCGTGTAGTCTTATAGAATAATGTCATCTCTAGTGTGTGCCTTAAAATTACCAATACATAGTCTAGGATTTACTTGAATTTTAGTGTTATTTATATATATATACACACACATATATATTTATATTTATATATTCTATTTTATTAATTTAACTTTCTTTTCTTTTAGATTTCATTGCCGATGTCATTTTAGGGGCAGCGTTTATCAACCTGGAGAGCTCATCCCAACACCCTCAGGCTTATGGTAGATTTCAATGATGGTGATTGTATTTGACAAATAACATATACTAATATAATTTCTTAACCAAATCCATGTTAAAATATGATTCCCATAATTTAAAAAATACAGATAATCTTAAGGTAGCCCTTTAAAACTATATAAATATATATGTGTATATATATGTATGTGTATATATATACATACATATATGTTTATATATAAAACATTTCAACATGGAATGCCTGTCTTGTTTTCATAATTGTAGAAAATAATTATGAATTGAAATATGCAATGAAATGGAAGCACTTTGATCAGTTTGATTCTTAGATAGAAGTTAGGAGTGAGATGAGTGTTGAAATAATGCAAGTTACTGAGGGGTTTTAGTTTTATGCTTCATCCACTGGCTTAGGAAGAAAAAGCAATTCCAAAATGAATTTAACTGTGTCACACACTGGAGTCAGGGTATTACCTCCCTTGGGACGTCAATCCTAGTGAGATGACACTTATTCCTAAAATAACATTCATTCGGGTTGTAACCTGTCTGTTAAAAATATGGACATGTCCATGAAGCAGTCCACATTGATCTACATCCAACTCCCAATATCCCTCTTTTAGTTGCACCATAGGTGTCCACTGATGATAAGACTATAGATAATAAAAATAATGATAATAGTAATGATATCTCATCATTACTGTGCACCTTCTATAGTCCTGACACCATTCTAAGTGTTTTATATCTATTAGTAAAATACTCATGACTGTAACCCTAAAAGTTAGGTACAGTTACTGTATCCCCAGTTTACAGGTGAGGGTTCAATCCCAGGCAGCTTGGCTCTGCAGGTATTATTCCATTGCTTACTTTGCTCTATAGCTTATTTCATATTCACAGCAGAATATTGTTTATGTTGAAATTACCTTTATTGTTATCACCATCTCCCTTCCTTCAACTCTTGAATTAAAATACAAAGGCAACCAGTCCTTGGATCTTTTTCTAGTAGGTTACACCACTAGCTACAGTTTCACAAGCCAGAAATGAGAGTCATTTTTGACTCTTTACTCCTGCTCGACACCCCTGGCCAATAAATCCCAATGATTGGATTTTTCTTTCTACATATAGTTGAAATACCCCTCCTTTCCATTGCTACTGCCTTAACAATGTCTCTTTATTGTCTCTTCCCTGGACCTTTCTTCCTGGTCTTCTTGCCTCTAGTCTCGTCCTCTTCCATTTTGCAAGGTATTATATCTCTCTTGAATTTAACACAATTGAATTTATTTAAGTTGACAAAAATGAAAGAATCATTCCTCCTTGATGAGAAAAAAAATCCCATTAGTGTGGTGACCTTATTTGTCATCCCTCTCAAAAAGCCTATGTCCCAGAATGAGTATGATAGGGAAGAGCTGGCTCTGCGATCTGAGATCTGCCTGCTTCAGTCCCTCTCTGCCATTCACAGTATGAATGAATCATACCTCTGAGTGTCATCCTAGTGTTAGATGATATATAAGCATATATTTCATATGATATGCCCCTTATATATTACTTAGCTTCTTCATCCGGGCTCAAATATAGGACACATGATTTGGTCCAAAGCTGAAGGAAAATTGCTTAGTTTGGAGTTATTGAGAACTGGTGTGTTGTTTCTCATCATGATATCTTCTTAAGGAATATTCAATATTAATTCTGCCTGTGTTTTGTTTTTGTATTATGCCCTGACTTTAGAAATTAAGTTGCAAGGAAGATATAACTCCATTTTATCTTTGATATTGCTGCCAGAATATTTTTTCTAGAATACAAACAAACCATATCACTTCTCTGGTTAAGGTCAATGGCTCACTTCAGGAATTGAGACATAGCATCTTAATAGGAGCTGGCCTTTGCCTCTGTGCCATCTGCACTGCCCATCACTTCCTGCATTGCACTTTGTTATATAGAATACTGCTCTACCCCTGCATGGCTTTGCACTACGTTTCCACCGAGTATTATAACCTTCTTATTTGAGTAAAGGCATTGAATTTTGGATTTGTATCCCTCGTGCCTATCACAGTGCCCCACTCATATAAGTGTTTGATAAAAATGTGTTGAACTGAAATAGCTCTCCTCAAATTGGACCTACGCCAATAACCTATTTGTAAAAAATTCCGTGGGGAAAACATAAAATTTTTATATGTAGTCAATAAATTCTTCCACATTATATTGTTTTTGATATACCGGGAAAAAACCCCTGAGGTTTGGATTTATTAATTATTTGTTTACTTTTACTAGCCAATGTTCAAATGGAACTGTGAAATGTGATGAGCCAGCAACGCCCTCTACTGGTGAGATACAGATGCTTTTTTTTTTTTTTTTTTTTTTTTTTTTTTTAAGGCTAATGCAGCTCTAGTGCTCTCTTCATTTTTCTGGAGGAAGTTTTTAATCCATCACAGCCTTCCTTGCCAATGTGCATGAATAGAGCCTTGGGAATGTTTCTTAACATGGTGCTCCAGTGCTTTCTAACTTTTTTCACATTGGGAATTATAACATTTGTAGAACAGTCTTGGGTGAAGGTAAGAGGCTGCTTAGGGGCAGAGGTCATCAACCCAGGGATGCTGCCTAGGTTCTGCTTACCCTGGAACCTACCCAGGTGCCCCAAGGGCTTTAGGGATATATATCCAGGCACCTGTTGTAACCCATTAGTGTAAAAGAGGTTAAGAAACTATTTTAGACCAGCACTTCTCAGATTTTAATGTGCACACAATCACCCATGGATCTTGTTAAAATGTTGATTCTGATTCAGCAGGTGAGACATGATACCTGAGATTCTGCCTCAGAATCTCAAAGGTCAAGGTGATGCCAACAACACTGGTTTCTGAGCTACGTTATGAGTAGCAAGGCTCTAGGAATAGCAGCCATCTCTTTAAAAATGGAATGTAAAATGACATCTACTGTCATCTCTCTTAAAATATCATTTTACACTTGTATATCATTCCTGAAGAACCTATGTATTAGGAGATACTATATTATTTATTTTCACCATATAACAGCCTCAAAATCTTAATCACTGTGGAAAAATTCTAGGAAAATAATAACACTACTTTCATTGATTTTAATGGACAGGAAGAGTGTAGGCTGATAACACTAATTGTGAGCTATTATTTTGTTATTTATTGCATGGTCACAAATAAATTATTATAAATTAGCTTTGAACTATATGCCCTGGATTTATGTTATGAGAATTTGGACTATCTCGAGCTTCTTATAGTGTATGTTCATTGACCACACACATATTCATTGGCTACTGGGCCATCCCTGCCTTGCCCCATTTGCCTCAGGGAGGTTCAGAGTTAAAGAAGGGGCAATTCAGGTGGCCAGATTGAAGAATCCACAAGACTTGATACTTTTGTCCCCAAGTAAGGGACTTTATGTAATCTCTGAGCCCAAAAGTTTTCTGGAGGAATATATAGTTCCTACCTGACCTATAATTATGTCCACTTCTGCACTTCTGCAGTACAGTGTGGACTGATGTCAATGATGCTGCAGAGGTGAAGCAAGATCTACAAGGGTCATGTGTTCATTGTAAATACATGGATTTGTAAAGTTTAAATATACTAATTGCCATGTTTGGATTAATCTAAATACCATATTTCTTTTCTTTTTTTATATTTGCACAGCCTTTTTGGGGGTTTTATAAAATGCCCTGTTTCTTGACCTCAGAAAATTATGTACTAGTCATTTAGTTATCAACTTATGAAAGACAGCTGAAGTTTTCAAGCTCAAAATAGGTTTAGAAATTTAGATGACTAAAGGGAATCTGGCTAGAGAATGTTTGTAAGAAGATCAGCCAAATATCAGAGTAAGAGAATCATCTAATAACTGGTAAAATATTTTATGGTGACTTGTGTTTTAATGGCAAATGCACTTCAATATGATTATCTGTCTATGGAATGAACATAAAATTAAGAATACTTTGTCTGTGCCTTGTCCCTGAAGTTCATGCCTGCCCCGTGGGAAAGGTGTATTTCGACTGCAGGTTTCCTGATCCTGAATTACCAGCTGGCGGTGTAAACTGTGAGATTACATGCACAAACCTGGCCATGAACTTCACTTGTGCCCCATCCTCACCCTGCATAAGTGGCTGTGTTTGTGCTCCAGGGTAAGCCCTTTTTTCTTGATAATATTGAACATTCAAGATTTAATAGAAAACACAAGAGCACTTAAAAACATTATAGAAATAACTAAACTTATTCTGACTGGTGGTTCACCACCAGTCAGCCAGAACAACCACTTCTAGTTGGTGACTAGAAGGCTATTATAATAATTGTTTTATGTTCATGTAACATATCACATATGGTATTTGTGAGATATTACGTATCACATATAACGTGTGACACATACATTATGTATGCAATATTATTACAGTAATATAGTGTGTGAATATTATTAAGTTACTATAGTATTAAAGTATTAATACAGCATTAATTAATTGATATAGTATTAAAGTAATACAGTGAGTTGACGAGAGAGCACAGACTTGGCATTTACTTCCTAATTCAACTACAATTTTGGGAAACTGATAGTGGGCCATTCTTCATTCATAACATCAAAAGTGTCATTACTGTTGATGTTCAGTTATAATGGTTATGCCAACTACTTTATCTAATGAATTTTACAGAAAATGTTGCATCAAGGCTACACAGAGCAGTGGGTAACATTGGAAGCTCTGGCTCAGACACACCAGAGTTTAAATCCCAGTTCTGCTGACGTTAGCTGAGTGATTTTTCTGCAAGTTCCTTTAAAGCCTCAACTAGACGTTACAAGATGTGGTGTGTGTGTATGTGTGTGTGTGTGTGTGCGCGTGCATGCACATTTGTATATGTGTATTACACTTAATAAATATGGATCACTATTTTATGACAGTATAATCTACTCTTCATAAATTTCCTATAATAGCAGGAACACCTAGTACACATGAAGGCAAATATGGAATCCAATTGCTTCTTGCAGGTATACATATAATCTGGCCTTGCTGGGGCTTGCTCTTCAGGTAATGAATAGAGGTAGTGCTCAGAGGTAGGGTCACCTAAGGCAAACAGGTCACCCATTCTTCCTCGATGAACATATTCACACAAAGAGATTCCTAGGCTCAGTTCTTATAAACCATGAGCAAAAAAGAGAGAGATTTTGTGGTCTTTTTCCCAGGAGAGTCGCATTTGTTTAAATGATCCCCATCTAGAGTAGGTTGAAGAGCCAAGTAACTTGGGACTGTACCAATCTTTTTAGAAAGGAAGGACACAGGAAGAAGCTGAAAGAACAAGCCAAAGCATGGGAAAATAAAGGCAGGTAGAAATCAGGCCGTAGAGCAGATGAGTAAGAAAGACATTTTAATTAAAAAGATTAGGGAAATAAAACATTTATTATGATTAAATAATTGAAACCCACAACATTGCTTGATTTATTTGATTAGATTATGACTCATGGATGCACTGCTGATTAGATAAAGCTACATCCTAATTTTATTTCATATGCTGATAGTTAATGCTATTATTTAAAAAAAAATCTATTTGTGGTCACCTATAGCTTTCAGTTTGACAAAGATTTATTTATTTACTGGTCAAATCTCATTACAAAAACGTAAAGAAGTTCTCTCTTATGTTCTAGTACTGTATTAAATAAATGTAGTTAGAATTGACAAAGAGGCCTCTGACTGATTTCGACATAATTTTGTTATACAGAACTTTCTATTATAAAGTTGTTTATGGTAATATGCTTTGGATTGTTTTCCATGTGATCTTGGCTGGCTTATTTTAGGATAAGCTTAGTATAACTTGTTTTTAAGAGGGTCCTAAAGTGCCAACGGTTCATCAACTATAAAAGGACTACATACCTGAGTTTAGAAATCACTGTAGATTAAAGAAATGGAAAGTAATATAGTGGAAAAAGTCATACAGTATTGAGTTCCAATACTGATTCTTCTTATTAACTGAAGTACGTTGGGTCAAGTTACTTAACCACTTGGAGTCTCAACTTCTTCTTTTTAAAATGAGTGTAATGATATCTACTTCATGGATGCAGCACATCAGTCATATGGTAGGTACTCAGTAAGTGTTTATTTTATTACTTACCCCACTACCTAAGCCTGCTTAATGTAGATAACTTACAACTGATTTATAGCTTTCTTCTTCCAGTTTTGATTGGTTATGAAAAACTTATCAGTCATTAGAATAACAATTTAAAGCCACTAGTTAGGCTGGGTATATAGGGATTGTGGTTCATGTAGGAGAGGCATCCCTCATCTAAAAATTGGACAGCCAATATTTATGAAACGCCTAATTTTTGGGAGATTGTGTTAAGCAACACAGATGGTGGGTACAGAAATACATGTATAAGATAACAGTAGAATCTACCTTATGAGAATGTCACTAGGATTAGATGAGTTAGTGATGTATTTAAAGTGGTTAGAACAGTGGCTGCGCCATAATAAGCTCTGAAAAATATTAGTTTTTATTTTTGCTTTTATGGTCTCTGTAAGACATTTAATGAAGTATTTGCCATTCATTGTGATTAATCTTCTAATAAACATTTGTACAAGTTGCTATGTATAGATTTGTACAAATCTAAATAAAAGATTGTACTGAAAAGTTTGCTCTCAATTGAATCTTAAATGATGAGAAGAGGTCTTTCAGACAAAGCAGGGAGGAGAAGGATTTTTCAGGTAAAGGAGAGATGAGCTGTTCAGGGAAAGTGGCTCAAAGTTTGGGAGCGTTGAGGTGATAAATTATGGACTCTAGGGCATATTATCTGAAAAAAAAGAAATTTAAATGATAATGCGTCATTTATATAGATAGGTTCATTTATTTACCTTTACTCAATAATTGAATGTCTGCTATGTAATAGATATTGGGACACAGCCATTTACAAGATATTCACGATCTTCCCAAGTGGAACTTAAAAGTCAAATGACATGTACATTGAATGAGGAATTATAGTACTGTGTTAGACAAGCTATGAGAGGGAAAGCAGAGCACTAAAAAAATATACGCGATTATTTCTATTGAGAGAAGAGTCAAGAATTTAGGATTTCCTACTTCTACATTAATTTTTACAGCTTTGAATTACAACATTTTAAAACAAAGTCAGAAAAAACTATATATTTTATCTATTTTAGTAGCTATTTAATTTTTATTTTACTATTTATATATATATTTTTTTATTGAAAGCATGAGCTTTTATTCTTGAATTTTTAAGTTAGTGCCTTTTTTTTTTTTTTTTTTTTTTTGCTCTACCTTGAAATTTTCCATTTTAGGAGACACTCAAAACAGCAACTCAGCTGGCGATCTAAAAATGGGATTTGATTCATGTGATATAAGATGCAGTTGACACAAAGACACTGAAAGAAGATTGAAAATAAACGTTCCTTTGTTCTCTTTGGCTCCTTAATACTCTGTCTTTGAAATCAAGGAAGTCAGTGCTGCTATCACACTGTATTATTCCAATTTTTTTCAGCCTGCCACATTTATTTTTAATTATTTTATCATTATGTCATATTATTATATATTTAAATTATTATAGTTGTTATTTATTTTTAACATTTGATAACTTATGAAAGTAATTTTTAAAGAGTTTAATAACATTGAAAAATATAAGTATATATTTATGTTAAGGATATTACATGTTATATATAATGTATTTATTTAATGTTCATGCCAAAATATTTTATAACATACCAAAATTAATTTTTTTGAGATTATGAGTAATTATTTTGTTTTAATTTTTATATTCATAGATTTACTAAGATACTTTTTTCATGGGGTGATCTTTCAAGAAAACAGTAACACTTAAAAGAAAACCAACATTCAGGACTAGATATGTTAATAACGAAGAATGTAAAACACATGATTTAATGTTTTTTTTATTCAAAACACACTTGAACTAAACTCTCATGATTTTGACTTTAAGTAGTCACAAAAGAAGATTTTCATTCCTTTCTCTGTCCAGTAATAGAAAATGTTATTCATCTCATAACTCACTATTTTATCAAAAAATTGTTATACTCACAGACTCTTTTCTCTTAAGTAGTAAATATTGAATAAAAGGGCCCTCACTTTTTCTTTAAATGTTTTTTTTTTTTTGGAATAGCTCACTTTACCCAAGAATTTACAATTTTCTTTCCCTTTTATTATATTAAGTGATAATAAAAAGTTAAAATATTGCATCTAGTCATTTCTCAGGCATTTGCTTACTGTGTGAAAAAAGGAGGATAAAGACTGGATTCAACCCCTCAATAGGCCAGATAAAACATGCCTGCAACAGCTGTAATAAATATAGATAGTTTCGAACATGACAAGGTTACTGATTTCTTTTAAAACTGAAATTAATAGTTTATACTAAATAGCATTTCCTCTTCATTTGGAAGAATGGCAGAGCACAAAGGAAAGTGTTATGTTCCTGAAAGCTGTCCGTGTATCTGGAAAGATTGGGAGTACCTCTCAGGAGAAGTGATTGCTACACCATGTTATACCTGGTAATGAGATTTAGTTATTTCACAAAAACTTTCCTCAGCAATTGTATTAGTTTTGATCATCTTATATTTACTTAATGTGACTGATTTCAGCAAAACAAAAACAAAAACAAAAACAAATCAAGGCCCTGTAAATAAGATTTTAAAGGCATTCAGGCATTGTTGGAGAGCTAATATCTATAGGAGGATCATGTTATTTTTTTTATGTGTATTTGTTCAATCCAGAAAAAAAGTGTGAAATATGACAGTTTGCAAATTTGATAAGAAAAAATATCCCAAGTTTAGAAAGTGATAAATATTCCAAAGAAAAGTTCACATTTAAAGGAAGATCTTCTGTTTGGAAATAAGCCAAAAAATACCATAAAATAAAATTGAAATATAGTTTCCTTAAAAAATGTGGATAAAGATTCTAAGCTTGTGAATAAAATCATGTGTAATGTATTTAAATTGACTCAAGTACAGGAGATGGCATTGTGGCCTTTTGACAACCAGCATACCTATGTTTAAATTTTCATTCCATCATCTGTTTTTGGTGTGACCAAGGCACAATTTCTAGCCTTGGTTGTGATGTCTAATAATTTATTTAAACAAAGTGGTAAATATATGCCGAATTTGTCAATTGTAATAAATGTTATCAGAATGAATTGGCAACATATATAAGGACTATTGGCTCAGTGAATACTTTTGAATGTAAACCTTCCAATGTTTGTCACTCAAAAAACACTAATTAGAGCCAAATTTCTTAAAAAGGTAACTGATGTTGTTTTCTAATAGTGTGTGTCGACGAGGAATGTTTAATTGCACATATTATCCATGCCCAGCAGTGTGCACAATATATGGGGACCGGCATTATCATTCATTTGACGGATTAGAATATGACTATATCGGTGATTGCCAGGTATTTTTGATAAAGGTATGTCACAATTTCTTATACTTTTATTTGCAATTATATAAATATAATGTAAAAACACAAGTATGATAGGCCATGGTATCTCAAATCCATATGTAATAATAAAACCTATAAAGTTAAGCAATTTTAAACTAATTTCCTTGACTCATTCTAAAGTTTTATTATTTATAAATAATGGGCCAATTCTGAAATGTTCTGTGCCTCTCTTTCCTGATTTCTAAAATTAGGACAATAATTGTACCTATCTCCATAGGTAGTTTTTAGGATTTAATGAGATAAATACATGTATTTATACAGATAGTGTTTGATATATGATTATTGCTCAATAAATGTCAAACATTTTTATTTTAATTAGCATAGTTTGGTGAATACAAATATAAGACATTAAATCATGTATTGTACTATGTATTGTTTATGGTTGTAGCAATCAAAATGCATTATTCTCAACTCTAGACATGCTATTTTGATAATATGTTTTGATAAACTCTGGGTTGTGTATATCTGATGAAATCCTTAAAATTTCTCATATTTAATGCATTTAGATTTTTCGTACACGTAAATTTTATTTAGAGATCTCTGATCCCAGAATTAAATTTCTAAATGAAAAATGCAGGCTTTACAAAGAATTGGCAAAAAAATAAACAATACAACAGCTTTTCCCCCAGCAAGGTAACTTGTGAATTATTTTGAAAGCATGTCTCTTTTTTCCTGACTCTTATATTATTAGAGGTTTGTGTGTGATTCTCTTCTTTAAGCTATGTCAAGAAAGTAGACACATTCTCATTTTGTAGTTGATTAAATAAGAAAATGAACAGTAACATCTATAGTCTTCCAAACTTAAACGAATCTCCTAATTATGCTTTAAACCATTAAATTTCTCTTTTGGTACTATTCTAAGCCTCCTTTGTGAACAATTTTAAGTTTCTTAAAGAATAAATCTCTGGGATGGATTTGACAGTCAGATAATTAAAGATGACAACTTGCCTTTAGGGTTTTTGTTTTATTTTGTGTAGTTTTGAAGGGCATCATGATACATATATATTCTATAAGTATTTCTTCTCTTAGGATAAGTTTTGTTCATCAAACAATTTTACACTAGAATTTTCTCATTCCCTGAAATTTAGGGTGTAAACTGAGAAGCTTGGAAATATACATAACAACTTAGAGGTCTTGAATATATAAACTGATACCTCTTTCTCAAAATGTGTCAGACTGATTTTGTACCAAATCCTCATTCCTCTTGATATTTAGGTGCCTCTGACACTCCTTTAAGTTCCCTCCTCCTTTGACTTTCTGGACATTATGCCATTTGAGCCCTTCATTGTCTCTTCTGATTTTTTATTTGTCCTTTTGCTGCTTTTTTTTTTCTTGCATGAACCCTGACCCTAGATGACTCAGCTGGCTTCTTTAGGGCAAAGACCAAGGCTTAGTCATCATTTTACCAGCACTGAGCACTGTGCTGGGAATGAAGTAGCTCAATGAATGTCGACTGAACTAGATGTCTGTTCTTGGCTTTTTGCCCTTTTCTCTTAATGCTGGGTATATTAATCCACAGCCTTAACCAATTTACAGGCTGATGAATTCCAGAATGACATGTACAGCTCTGACCCTCAACTTCTACGCTGTCTTTCTGACATAAGTACATCCCCACAATAATACATTTTTTTTATTCTGTTAACCTTTCTAAGACTCAAATTGTTATCATGCCATTGCTTTTTAAGAACTACAATGATTCACAATTCCTGTCTGCATAAAGTCAAAATTCCTATGATAGTCTTTCAATGGTCTCTGTTAGCTTCATCCTTCCTCTATGTGTTTTCTCAGGGTTATTTTCTTTATGTGATTGCCTCTGCTCCCTCAAAATGATGTTTCTTTCCATTTTTCATTTATCCATCTTGTTTTACATCTTATTATACTTATAGTCATTGCATCAAAAATAAGCAGCTCATTATATTCTGATTATTTTATATATGCTCAAATATTGTGTATCATTTTATGTTAAAACTATGTGTTACAATTTTTTTGGCTCCTCTTAGGGACCAGCACAATTATGGTGGCATTGCAAGAGCTGAAAAATTATCTGTTCCATATTTTTTGGTCTCTGTTAGGGAGTAGAAACTACAAGCTTATACTTAATTAGTAATCTAATATTTGCTGTCAATGGATATACATGCCTTCAACATGAAGTAGGTAGAGCAATGCTTTTTAACCCTTTTCCCATTTAGAAAAAAAAGTGTAGCTTGCTGCCTGTGTTAATTTAACATCATGCATAGAATACTACGTTTTCTAGGATTTGACATTTTCAGCAATCGAGAATTACTAAATTTTATAAATAGAAATACCACTACTAAAAACAGAATGCAATAAATAGAATGATGTCATTTGTTTACAAAGACTATCGTTATACTAGAGCAATGTAAAAATAATAAAAGTGAGGTATTCCACAGCAAATGTTGGGAGTAAGATTAGGACTGCAATCCATGAATTATTTGGGGGTAAATACTGCAGCTGCAAGGGCCACCGGCAAGTTTTCTAGGGGCAAACGGGAAATGGATTAAATTTTAATGTGCATGCACATCATCTAAAGATTTTGTAAAATACAGATTCTGATCCCATGGGTTTGGAGCAGGATCTTGGATTCTGAATTTTTTAACAAGCTATCCTGATACTTCGTGTCCAGAGCCCACTCTTAGAGTAGCAAGAATGTAGAGCATTTTCTTCATTAAAAAAACTGATTTTAATTATTTCTGAAATTTTTCTCTTATTCTGAACAGTAAACTTTGTCACATACAGGAAAAAGGAAGTGTTGTGGACAATATTGTGTCAAACATGACATGTTTCCATTGGACATATCATTAATGTTAATTAAAGGCACTTTTTATGGTATCATTTTAGGTAGTAAAATAAAAATACTGCCAAACTTTATTGTCATTTTGTATATGGAAAAAGTTGTTTAAAAATATTTACTAAAAGTGTTTAAAACCTGTCCATATATCACTGTCTGAAAACATTTTCCATTGTATGATAATGATCTGAGTCTATACATTATCATTTTATTCACTTAGTAAACAAATTTTTATGGCCTATTAAATGTTAACAAAGATAGGTCTATTCTATACACTCTATATTAGAAAGGATTTTTTTAGGAAAATTCTAAAGTTTTAAAGACAAGGACCATGCCTTACATTTTTTTCCTCCCCCCAAATTTAGCAAAATGCTGGATACTTGGCGAACTCTTAAAAATGACTTATTTGATCTGTATTTCTGCCTGAGTTTTCCTTAACCCCTTGTTTGCCTTCACAGTAAAGAAATCATAGTATTTACCATTGTATTTTTAAGTGATGAATGTTCATAGAGTATTTCAAGTAAAATATTTGTCTCAACTTTGGTTCCTGGCAAAATGAAAGTATATTCTTGTGTTTGATGCTGAATGATCATAGCAGTCTCTTTTATTAGTGCTGTGATGACACAATACCATTCTATTTAGGAGTCAAGAGCCATTAAGTTTCGGCTTTTAGGTTTTATAAGGTTGATTTTCTATCATCACTTTAACTTACCACTATATCCTTCTGTTAAAGTGAATATGTCATGTTCAATTTGAAATTTTAATAAGGTATGCCTACTTGTATATAAGAAGACATGTCACAGGAAATATTCTTCCTGTGAATAAAATGAATCTTTTGGTAAGTAATGAAATTTTATCTCTAATTTAATATCTGGAGTAAAATGTATTATTATGGTTCGTGTAGTGAGAGTAAGACATGAAAAATATTAAAACTCTAAATTTTCAAGTTCTAGAATTATTAGTGCCTTTTTGTCTGCCAGAGTCTTCTTTTTTTTTCTTTAATAATGTTCTTTAAGAAAGAAAGTATATTTATAAACAGTAGACTTCTGAACTTAATTTTTATTTAATTTAATTTGATAATTAAGAAAAAGAAAACTTTCTATTAATAATTAATTAGATTATACTAGTGAATTATTAATTTTATTATAATGGGTATTTTTACTAAAATTAATAAAATCAGAACCAACCAGGTCGAAAAATTGGTTGGGATAGCTTGACCAACATATACTTGATAAGCTAAGAAGTATTTTATTTGACCATGGAGCAGATAATTATTTTCATATCTAAAATAAATTAGCGATTAACCAATACCATCTAATTTTCATGTCTTAAAATATCATACCAGATAGTAAATTTCTCGGTGTTTGGATTTTTTCTGTTTCAATTTTTCTTCAGTAATGTATTTTTTTTTAACTTACTCCATCTGCTTAGCTTTCCCATGGCAAGGTCTTCTTTTTTTTTTTCTGGAAGAATCCACATTTCCTTTCAGAAGGATAGAATGGCTGCCAGTACCATTTATTTACTTGCTGCTTTTTCAGTGGCAGGAATTACTTCTGTGAATAGCAGATTTAATTCTTTCTTTCTTGTCAAACCGCTCTCTTTCCTGCTTGTCTTTGATTATAAATTCCAGGCTTCATCTTTGTTATTTATAACACATTTTATCTGGTTAAACTCATTATTTATTTCTTCGAGCCCTGTGAAGGATCTAGTGGTCTAATTCATAAAAATTTCCCTTTTATTTGCCAGTTGGACTTTGTAAAATAATACTCAATTTTATTTTAGAAGTATAATGTTACTCGATACATTTGAAGAGATAGTAAAGTCCTTTTTTTTTCTTTTTTCTTTTTTTTTTAATCTCTGGGTCATGGAGTTTTCAATGTAACCTAGTTCTAGGTACAGCGTAAGTACCTAGAACGTATACCTTTGTTGATGCCTGTCAAGCCTTTAAAATTTTCTGGTTCTCTGATATTTTATTCATTTGGAAGCTATTTAACCTGTACTATAAATAGTGCATGCAGTGTAATACATTATCTTTTAAGTGTGTTGAAACAAATTTTGGATAAAGTTCATTATTGTGTTTCCTGGATTGACTTGTGTAAGAAAAAAAATGAGATGAGAAACCAAACAGCACCTTGACCTGCTCTATAGACTCAGAAGAAGACAGAACACTGAATGTTGTCAGCAACAATAAGAAATATAACACTCCAACTCCAGAGCCAAGTTCTACTTTTTTGCTCTATGACAAACTGCAGTCACTGCTAGAATTTTTCTTATAATTTGTTCTGGATTAGATTTTTCAACATTTTCTTTAGGTAGTATCTCAAATATTCAATGTTTTCCATAAGCCTTTGAAAACATCTAATTTCATTGCTCCCAAATTCCTATACCTTGCATCATTTTCACTTTAGCATTTCTTGATGAGAAGCGGAGGAAAATCGATGAGCAAAAATAGATATTGGCTTTTTCTCCTGTGAATCTTAAGCTGGTGAGGAAGAGTTATTAGTTACCTAATCAAAAAATTCATAGAAAATGCAACTGTAAGTCAATGATGATCTAAATGCAAAATGCAATTAAACCTTTTAAACGTTTATCTTTTTTTTTTTTTTCTTTCTTGAAGTGACTCTTGCTGGTCTTTGAGGTAATTCTATTGCTTCTAGTGGTTCACTGTCTCTAATCTCCCCTCAATCTCCTCTGGTGTCTTCTTTCTCCAAGAGTTTTCTAAAACGCCAGGGCTTAAGTTTCTGAATTCCCATGTCTGTCTCCGTGAAACTCTTGGTTGCTTATGATCTCAGAATACCTTGAAAGTACAGATCCTGTTTTTATTTATTTATTTATTTATCCATGGAAAATGAAAAGAGATAGTGAGGAAAAGAAGTCAGGAGAAATCCATTGTACTCTATTTAGGCAAATATAAAGATCCAGATAGAATTGGCTAGAAGTACCTCTGTCAAATAAAAGTGAAATACAAATTATACAACAGTGTGGTATCCAAGCAAAAAGAAAAAAAGACTAGCATATGAAAATCAAGTGAAAATTACATTCTGAATAAAAGTCACTCCCCATAAAATAAAAAATATTTTCTATTTTCTAGAAGTTATAAAGAAGATGATGGAATTAATAAAATAAATTAAACATATGCTAAGGGAATATAAGTAAATGAAAAATAAAATTGTGAAATTAAGGAACAAATTGGGGTCCTAAAAACATTATACAACTAATAATAAATATTACTTTTAAAAATGATAAATATGCTTTTTCTTGCCTTCCCTTCCTTGAACCATCCTAAAGGTGACAGGCAAAGCCATTCATCCTTAAAAAATTTTTTGATATTTTGACTGACTTTTTGTTTACCAACTGATTGTCTCCAAATCTCTTTTTTCTAGTTTAGTCTTATAAAAGAAGAACTACTTTAAAACTATCTTTAAGTTTTAGACAAGGTGATGGATGGTCAATTTAAAATTTTCTCCAAATAGGAATCATTTGCATGTATTAACCATCTTTAAGCCAATAATCTTTGTTCCCTAAAAATGAGATTTTTAAAGTGGTTTGTCTTCCCTGTGCATGTATGTTAGCAAACTTCGGAGCTTCCCAGGTGAAATCCGAAATTGCTCCCTCTACACAGAAGGTGAGGAGAGATCAAAGAAAGAAGTAGGCCATGCCAGACTGGTAGGAGGCAGTTTTAATAAGCAAAGGAGCTTACACATGAGGCTTGTCTTGGGTGACCATAAAACAAATAAATCTCTATACCTTCCTGCCAGAATTTTAAAAGTTTATATAGAGGCCTTAATTGGGTTCAGTCACATATACCATCCAGATGGTCTCAACAACATATTTTTCTCTCAAGGCCAAGTCCTTGAAAACTGCTTCCATTGTGGGAACTGTGGTACATTCCAAGGACGGGGGAAGTGGGTGAGGAGCCTCTGATTGGCGGGGTTCAGCTCATGGGTAAACAGCTCATCGAGTCCTCTCCATGACCTCTTTTAACTGTGCAGTTTTTACTTATATTGTTTATCTGACAAACATGCTGAAGACAAAGGGGTCAGAGGCAGAAAGACAACATCCTGAACCTTATCGATATTTAGTATAATATATGTCTGTATTATAGTGGATATTTTCAACCCAAATCAGTTTTTTATAGTTTTCTAAACATGTCTATATAATAAAAACCAGAAATGTTTAAGATTAAATTAAATTATGTGATAAAATCTAAAATAAATTACTTTCTAATTCTGATACGTTGTTTTTAAAGTTGACATGTAAATGAATCTGTATCAATTTTATTTAATTTTTAGAATTATATGAACCAAAATTCGTAGAAGGTTTTGACATATTTTTAAATCTATTTGAGTAAGAAGATAAAAATCTTGGCGTTTATTGAATTAATTCTTTAAGTGGCCTTTCGAGAAATTAGTTTAAAGAATTTTCTACTTTATTCATGTAAACTCATTCTTAAATATATCTTTGTTGGAAAATTTAGGCAAATGGTTATAATCTTTTATCCGTAAGACTCATCTCCATTATTAATCTTAGATATTAAGGTTCAGTATTTACTGTACATAGCAATTTACACATTTAGATAGTAGACCCTATGTATTAAAACCTCCTAAAACATTTCAATAGCACTTTAGCATAGGTTTTCTAGTAATTATTTTTTTACTTTTCTATTTTGTAAAATTAGTTAATTAATTAAATATTTAAGTCTGCCCTCTATGCCTCTATGCTAAGAGCTCTTATGGGAACAATAATGAAGACATCAGCTCTACCCCTATTGTTTTACATTGGGGGAGTCATTAATAAACAAGAAACTGGAAGACTGGGCCAAATGAAGACTCTGCTGTGAGAATGTAACTGATTTTGACTAAAGAAACAGCTTACAGAAAAGTTTCATAGAGCGGGGAGGAGCTGGTATTGGCATATTTCACTCCATTATAACTTACTTCTTGATCAGCATATTTTCAAGTAGATTTCCTTTGTAGTGAAGCACCTCAGGGTGGTTTTTCTTCTCAGAGACATTCTGGTTAAGTGTGTGCTATTTCAGGAAAGGAACAGTAGGGGGTGGGTGTTTTGGTAAGTTGTGTGTAAAACCCTAAGGGAAATAACACCCCAAGGAAATCCTTAAACAGGACAATTACAAAAGTAATAGCTGATCAGTGGTTTTGCCTCCTGGGTATCAGGAATTCAAGGATGCTCTGATGTCATTCGTGCAGTTCAGACAATCTATGTGTGAATGCTCTACTCTCTGCTTTCTCTGCCTTGCTCGTGTAATTCTCTTTTCTGTATTTTTTTCTCTATCTCCAGTTCATTATTTCTGTTTCCTCATATCTTAAACTTGCTCTCACCTGTTCAGCTCCCATTTTACCTTCTATTCTCTCTATATCCTGTTCTCTCTCTATTCATCCTAGGATCTTACTACAAAAAACTTTTTTTTTTTTTAACTATTATTTTCTGGCTTAAATGTGAGAGATAATCTAATTGGCTAAAGTTGTCTTTTTTCTTGCCAGCATTAAAGTCCATTAGCTCATAAATGAATGCAATTCTTTGGATTTAATCAGCTGTGGGACATAAAACATGGCTGCCTGTGGCTTCTGTATCAGCAGAGATTTGCATGGGGTAGTTACTCTTAGAAGGCCGGGGCTCTGACAGGTACCTAGACTGAGATGTCATGTTAAATAATATACTACCTTGAGAGGTACCGACATTTTATGTTTCAGAATCGCTTGGGAGAATAGTCTCTTTCAATGTTTTCAGTACCTGAGAATAAAGGGTTTGAGGAGTCCATGTAGCGCATTGATGTTGACCTTTTTCCTCTAGCTTTGTAATCCTACTCACTATGTTGCTTAGCAACTCTGTAGCATTATCTCCAAACCTGATATAACTTGAAATACATTAAAAATAGAAATTATAGAAATGTGATTCTTAGAAATTGATATTATTTCAAGTTACTGTCAATTTAATATGCTATTACAAGACAGACCATACAATGTAGAATTTTTTGGCTTCTTTGAATTAATATAAAGAATACAGCTAACATCGAGGCACTTTAATTAATAGTAATGGAAATATAAAGGCAATAGAAAGACTTTCAGCCAGTTTTTCACATTCCTTAACCTAAACTCTTCCCAAGAGGAAGATAAAAACAAAACCCTAAATTATATATTATTTCTTCTTTAAAAATCATTCATAAAGGCAGAAAAGTGTGGCATTATTATTATTTTTTGAGTGGTACAATGCCATAATCATCTTAATGACCATTATTATTCAGGAAATGTGTGTGGGTCCTTGAAAAGTGGATATGGAGTCGAAGGAGAAATGTCATTTTCCTTCTGATAAAATCCTCAACTTCCCCAAGTTAGTGGAAGGACTCTTAGAGCCGTGTGACTTTTGACTTTTGACAGGAGAAGGACCACTTGAAAAATCTGATGCAAACCATGGACTTTCTAGAAAAATACTGATACTCAAAAACAGCATTTTACAAATAATTTCCAGGGTCTTCAGGACAACAGAAGCCCATTCGTGAAAGTGGGATACAGAATTAGAAACCCTAGTTCTAGAGAGCATGTTCTTAGTGGATGGAGTGAGTTGTGGCTGAAGGAAAGTAAAGATGAGGTGAGAGGTAAGGGAATTAGCTTTAGAGTTTGTGGCCCTAAGTAATGTTCTCTCAAACTAAGGATTCCCTGTAACCTATAACTGACTTTTCTCATCTACTGCTAGACTTTCCTAGTTTCTCTACAAAAGTTTTTCTAAAAAAAAGATTAGAACTCTGTCTCTGCCCTTATTTAGCTAAGTGACCTTGGGCAATCAGTTAATCCTTCTTAACCTCTGTTTCCTGATCTGTTAAATGGAGATAATACTTAATTCAAAAAGTATCATAAGAATTAAATGAAATAATGTATGTAAAGTTCAAAGAAAGCCCTCAAATGATATGCATTATTTTATTTACCAACACATATCAAAGTTTTGTATCTGTTTTAAATTTAACTTGTAGACAAAATAATTATATAGCCAGAAAACTCCTTAAGATAAAACAAAAGATGTTGTCTAAAATGAAAATATTTCTTTTAAAATTCCCCTAAGTGACATGTCTTTTTGGATACTTATTGAGAGGAAACTGGTTGATAAATTTGAGCTATAATAATAAAATGGAAAAAAGCTTCATTATAAAAAAATTAACAGAAGATATTACAGATGATGTTTAAAGACTGAGCTATATCGGTATATTTTCATAAAATTCTTCATACTATTAGACCAAAATGATCTTTATTTTAGAGGTAAGTTGTATTTAAATTTCAATATATACCATTGTAAATCTTGGACTTTAAGATTTTGTTAATAAAAAATAGCTAAAAATTACATATAGTATACATTTATATTAATATAATATTATTGACATTTCAGAGTGCAGATGATTCAGATATATCTATCATTGCCCAGAACAAGAAATGCTTTGACAACGATATTGTTTGTTCTAAAAGTGTTTTGATTTCAGTTGGGGACACTGAAATTTACCTGAATGATACTCCTTACAAAGAGGTTAGTGAATTACTTATTTTAGGATCGTTTTAACTTTCCCTGAGGATACTGAAAATAAAATAAAAACTTTATTTTTGAAATTTTATTTTCTCTATAAGTGGTACTTTTCTCTGTAAGTAGGTACTAGATTTAGGTATTTTTTTCTTTATCATTTTATGTGGCTTTGGTAAATCATATTTGACTTGTCTCTTTTGTTTTACCCTAAAATTTTCCATATTCTAATTCTTTCATCTATTCTTCATTCCCATTGTTATCATTTAGGCCCTAACAACAGTTCACCTATTATCTGGGGTAAACTTCAACACCCTCCATGATACGAGTCATCCCAAACTGGCCCTTGCCAGCTCTTCTGCCTCACCTGTCATTACTTTCTGCTTCAAGCCCATGTTTTAGAAGTTGGAAATTTTATCAGTTCTCTAAGTACTCTGTGTTCTTTCTCTCACCTCTGGTTCTTCATGAATATCATTACTCCTACTTTGATCAACTTTTCTATTTAACTTATTCTTAAGTGAGAGGTCTCATTTAATCTCTTCCTTATGCTCTCAAGTACCCTGTTAGGACATGCATCAGATTTTAGTAAAATTATTTGTGTAGCTGCCTGGCTTCTCCATTTGTCTATGAGCTATGCGAAAATTGGGACTACTTGTCTGCCTTGTTTATTCTTGCATTTTTGGAGTCTGCCCAATTTGAAAGAGTGAATAAATTTCATTCATCATTTATTCATTCATTCATTCATTCATTCATGCGAAGTGTCTACCGTGCATCAAAATTATGCTAATTATTGAGACTACACAGTGTAAAGATACCATGCTTGTCTTCTAGGAACTTATACTCCAATGAAAAATACGTTCAAGTAAATAGGGATGTATAGTGTGATGTGCTGTGGCAAGAGCAGGTATAGGATAGTGTGAGAACCCCTGGGAAGAAGACCTAAACCAACCTAGTTATTAAGAGCATAGACTTTGGGGTCAGTCAGTACTCACTTGGAGCCCCTGTTCTATCACCTGCTAGCTGTGTCACACTGGGCGAGGTGCAGCTTTACCATTTGTAAATTTGAGATGATTATAGAATCTACTTCTTAAGTTCATGAGAGGATTAAATAAAATAATGGATTTCAAAAAATGGCTCTCTTCCTCTCCTTCACCCTCCTTATTTTTGAAGACTCAGAAGACATGCTCTGGATGAAATGATTTGCACTAAGTCTTAAAGATGAGTAGATATTAGCCAGGTGAGGAGAGAGAGTAGAAAGGTAATCAGTACAAAGGAATGATCATGTTGAAAGGAACAAAGCTGAAAAATAAAATGCATATTTGAAGAATTCCAAGAACTTCAACTGTGGTTGAAGTATATGGGAATTGTGGAAAGAGGGTGTGGCAAAGGGATTCAGGGAGACGTGTTCAGAGTGACTTTAATGCAGGGGACACAGAGACGGGGGCAATAAACAAAGAGACTGGTTTCAGACCATGGAGGCTCTTGAATTGTGTAAGATATCTGAACTTACTTTACAAGTAAGAAATTTTGGAGTTGAGAAGTGACATGATCTGACATATGGCCTTTAAAAAATAGCCTCTCTGAGATTTAAGAACAGTGTTCCTCAAAGTTTGGTCTGCAAAATTTCTGCATTAAAATCATCCGAAATATTTGTTATAAAAGCTGGTTCCTGGACTCCATCTCAATAATTAGAATGGTCAAGGTTGAGAATGAAAATTAATATTTTTAATGATACCCTCAATTCCTTTGCACTTTAAACTTTGAGAACCAGTGCCCTAGATAGCTTACATCTCAGTCAGAAACACTGAAACATTGAGATTAACCAGGCAGCAATCAAGCTTTGGACAAAGCAGAGTTTCTATAGTCATGCTGACATCATTTTGAAGTAATCACTGCAGTTTGGTATAATCATCAACTCATATTTATCTATAGAGAAAGGTTCTACCTAAAACAAGGCTGTGTTAAAAAAAAACTAAAAAGAAAATAGTAAATGCTCTTATAAAGACAGTTTAACACATTTTTGAAGTGTTAATTACAGCTCTCTGTAACTTTCAAATCCAATTTTCACCTGTATGCGGGTGTTGAATCTCCTTTAAATAGGTCAATGAAAAAAAGCCATAAAAATAATTTGATCATAACAAATCCCCAACTAATATTTGTTCTCAGACATCAAAAGTGGAAATATGTACCATTTATTTTATGACAAATTGCTCATCCAGCAGAAGAAAATAACCTCTGATTATTTTTCAATAAATGTACAATTCTAATTTTATTTAATATGTACGATATAAACATTTAATGAATTTATTTAAGCTGTACTTTAAATGTTTTATTTCTTCACATTTACAACATATCTTTCTAATATCACTAGAATTTGTGGAAATGCTGTAATTCTCATCTAAATCGGAGTTCTCTACTTTGGGCAAATTGTAATGAGAAGCAGCATCCTTACTACCTAAACTGAAACGAAAGGAGTATGGTATCTCCTTTTGATCAAAGAAAATTGCCTTGTAGTAAACTACCTTGTCTAATAAAAATGAAAGATTTTTACCTCTGCAGGTAAATAGAAAAGATATGCTTTTGTATCCAGCTAATTGATGCAAAACCAACCGTAAGGGATTCTAATAACAAGCTGCCTTATTCAAAAATTTATTTTATGTTCTAATGATATGTCAACCACTCTGAGGGAACTTTAATACAAAGTACATGAAAGAGTATTTCATGGATTGAAAAGGAGCTATAAGCCACAAATATCTCATTTACCTGCTTTAATTGTTGCTGATCAGGCAGGAAGATGAGACCTGCGAACAGGCCCGTACAGGAAGGTATTAAAAATTTATAAGTCAAGCGTTAATCTAGAAGCTGAAGATACCACCATAAACTTGACAAAGGAGCTATAAGCCACAAATATCTCATTTACCTACTTTAATTGTTGCTGATCAGGCAGGAAGGTGAGACCTGCGAACAGGCCAGTACAGGAAGGTATTAAAAATTTATAAGTCAAGCGTTAATCTAGAAGCTGAAGATACCACCATAAACTTGACAAAGTACATCTTTCACGGAGCTAACATTCAAGTTGGGGGAAGACAGATAATAAAGCCAAAGACAAGTCAGATAATAGAAAGTTACTGCAAAGTAGAATTAAAACAATAGAAATATGTTCCATGGCAGAGAGTGACTTGTGGGTAGGGCAGGTTATACATTTTATGGGCCTAGTGAAAAATAAAAATGCAGGCCTCTTGTTCAAAACAGGAAAAAAATTGTCCCTTTGTTTTGTAGTCTCTTTTGAACTATCATGGTATTTTTTCTCTATTACTTAATGCCTTGCTCACTGGGCACAAGGCTACTTCCAAGCTGCGTGCAGAACTTCACAGGTGCCCAGGGTCTTGCCCTGTAACTCCAGTGTGGCACTTGGGAGTAGAAGGAAAAGAAGTTAGGTGGGGTTCACTAACAGTATACAGGTTACACAACACATTCTTTTATATGCAATACCATGAGCATTTATAAGTATGACCTTGGTCTAGGAGACCAAAAACTCCTTACGGATATGACTACATTTATTTAACTTGTGTTACAGAATATTTATATATGTGTCTACTATAGTATAACCAAAGGATTCTATATCTCCTTCACAATTTTTATTTTGCCTCTGGATATATTTGTTTTACTTAATTTGATTTAACCATGCAATTTTGAAGTTATTATATGAGTTAATTTCAATGTCATATTCAATGTCATCTTTTATGGGGAGTAGCCCCTGCTCACAAAAATCATTGCATATTCTCATTTTAGGCTGGAGACAATAAATTTTCCCAATAAGTTCCATCTCTAGTATCTTCCTACTATTATCCTTTCTAGCACATAAGTTATTTTCTTTTAATATACAAACATGGTCTGTTATGTTTTTATTCAAAAGTCTTTATTAAGTACATTTTGCATATGAAGTAACAGCCCTTGCCTGTATAGGTAGCATATTTGCAAAAGGTCGCAGACTACACCTGTCAGAGAATTCATGTTTTAGTCCTTTGGTGCTCTCCTTAGTCCTGACCAGATCTTGAACTTTCCTGCCCCTAAGCCTCTATTCTGAAGGTTCCTTTTTGTTTGGAATGATTTTTTTCTCCATTCTCTCATTCCCACCTTCCTATGTGTGGCCTCTTACAGAACAGTTCATATCCCACCTCTCTCTCTCTCTCTCTCTCTCTCTCTCTCTCTCTCTCTCTCTCTCTCTCTCTCTCACACACACACACACACACACACACACACACACACACACGCTGTGCTTTTGTTTTCCAATTATATATGTATGTAGGTAAAGGCATACATTTTTAAAATTTTCATTGGCTCTTTCTTTTTTCTTTTTCTTTTATTTTTAAATTTAGTTTCAAGTATACAGTACATTGGTTAGATATCTATATAGTTCATAAAATGATCCCACCAATTGCATCCTCCCTCCCCTGGCCTTCCACCTAGACAATGTATTAATTCTAACTGCATTCCCCATGCCGTGCTCCCCATCCCCCTGACCATCCATCAGAAACTAATTTGTACTTCTTCAGCCCTTTACCTCATTCTCCCAGCCACCCAAACCTCCCTCCTCTCTGTCTGATACCAAATTGTCCACTATATTTGTGAGTCTGTTTTTGATTAGTTTGTTCTTTTTATTCCTTAGATTTTGCGTATAAATGAAATCATATAGTGTTTATCTTTCTCTGTCTGACTTAAATACCTTCTAGGTCCATCAAAGCAATAACTTTTTCATCCCCTTCCTTTTAGCCTGTGTGTGTCTTTTAATCTGAAATTAGTTTCTTATAGGCGACATGTAGGGGTCTTGTTTTCCTTTCCAATAATTCACTTTATCTTTTACTTCTTTTCCATATGAGGTACTTATTGATAGGAATGTAGTTGTTACCATTCTTTATTCCTGTTTTTGATACATGTTTTTTCTTCTTAAAGAAATCCTTCCAACATTTCCTGTAATACTGGTGGTGATAATAAAGGCATACATTTTTAGTACTCAATTATATTTATTCATTATCAGTATAGAATTTCTGAGTCAGCAGGTGTGTCCCCTTAATTTATTCTATGTCCATGCTCTTGTTTATACTCTTTTCTAGAACTGAAATACCTTTTCCTTTTGTTCATTTATCCATGTTGAGCCCATCTACCAGTTTGTGTCTCATTACCAATTTAATGCATTTCCTATTTAATGCATTTGTTTTGTCTTTTGCTACAGAATTTAGAAAGACAGGACTAAGTACAATACTAGTACATATATACTTATTGGTGGATAGTAATTTAATGTTTACGTTTTGGTTGTAGAAAAAGGGATTCACTTTTTTTCTTTATTATTATTATTATTATTTAAAGAAGCGATCAGGTTTTCTTCTGGAAAATAAACCTACGTACCAGCTTTGGAAGGCAGGGTACTACATGGTAATATACTTTCCAGAGAAAGATATCACTCTTCTTTGGGATAAAAAGACAACCATTCATATCAAAGTTGGACCACAGTGGAAGGTAAGTCAACCTATTTGGTAGGTCAATCCAAATGAGATGTAAGATATGAAATTACATTTACTTTTCAATATTTTGTGGAAATAAAATGATTGATATTTTTCTTTAAGAAATAGGTTGTATTTTTCAGAATTACTAACTCATACCCAGTGAAGATCCACTTTACCAACTAGAGTACAGTGTTCTGTATAGTTGTTTTTTTTTTTTTACTTTAACTTTACAGTATCCAGTTTCCCAAAGTTACTTAGATCAGCTTTACGCTTCTCATCCCTTTCAGTGTGGTTATGTCATATGTTTATAATACAGTTACATTAGTTTATTACAATATGCATTCCATCTTTTCCTCCATATTCTGGTTATATTTTTAAATTTATATATAGTAAAATTATTAAAAATATATAAGAAAAATTACTCTTACGGTCTACAGTTCTATGTATTTTAACAAATACATGAAGTTATGTATCCACCACCACTATTCTGTATAAAACAGATCTATCAACTCCCCAATTTCTTCTATGTTGGCCCTTTTCTGTCAACTCTTACCTTTATTCCCCAATCCTTCGACAACCACTGATCTATTTTTCCATCCCAATAGTTTTGCTTTTCCCAGATACAATATAAATAAAATCATACAGTATGAAGCCTTTGGGTCTGGCTTCTTTGACCTGGCAAAATACATTTAAGATTCACCAACATTGTCAAATGAATTAATAGTTTGTTCCTTTACACTGCTAAGTAGTATTCTGTTTGTGGATGTACTGATTTGTTTCATCCATTCACGGTTGGAGATTCAATCTGGGTTGTTTACAATTTTGGCAATATATACTTTTAATTGTTTTAATACTGTTTTCTGTTAAATATTTTATTAAATGATTTTAATATGCTGTAAATTTAAGATATGATTGTATATTGAAGTCATTTTCTTTTCCCTAAGTGAGGGAAAAGGCCCAAAATCTATTCCTAGGTGTTTGCTCATGTCTTTGATGAAGATGAAATAATTTAGTCATTGACGTGTTTCTTTAGCTATTTTTCTCTGCCATTCTTTATCATGTATCCTCCCTTCCCTACTTTTTGGAAACAACCATTTATTTTGCTACATCTCTCCTACTGCTGCCTTAATTTTGGGTGACCAACGGTGGAGTGACCAGTGTATTTGGATAAACATTGTGCCTTCTGAGAGCAGAGTCACTGTAGTAAGCAGAGGCCATGGCAATTGTAATCCTATGGTTATTGTCAAGTTTGCTGATGACACTGGCAGTCTACTTCACCATTAACGAATGGCTACATTACATTCTTCAGTATGTCAAAAAGGAGTTCAATTTGTTTAATTTCAAAGTTTTAAGGAGAATTTTCATTGTTTTTGGAACATTATTCCTTGTCCTTTTAGTCCACTTCCTTTCCTTAAGAGTTAAGTTTTTTACATTATTTGAGAAAATGCAATGAGTATTGTTGATGTGAATAAACCATATGGCACTTGCTGTAACCACTTCACAACCCATAATAACCTTTATAAAAATTAGGTAAAATTTGGATTTTATTTATTGTGTCTCATGGTGACAGGATACAGGAGTGTTAGTTAATTTTTTTCTTTAAAAGTTATATTTTGAATGTTTTGTTTTTCAGTCTGACCTAGGGAAAAATAAATTATTTTATTGTTTCAACATTTATAGCATTACAAAACTTTAAAAACATCAGAAGGTGGGGCTTTTATCATTAAAAAAATATACACACACATACTGTAATGTTTGTATTATACTTTCCAATTTATTTATGTTTTTAGTTGTATCAACACTAAGACATTGGTAAGTGTGGAAAGATAAAATTTGGGAAATAGTAAATTTTTGAGAATTTAAAGTAATCGTTAAATATAATTCAATACATATGAAATTTTATCTTCTTGAAACATTTTAAGTGGTTGTGAAATTTTATAAATGTCTTCTAAATATTTAAAAAATTTTAGTGCATATGAATCCTTAATCCTTAAATGTTGAAGTGAATATAGAATATTTCATGATAATTTTCTTTTACTTTAGAACAAACTATCAGGATTATGTGGAAACTTTGACAAATGTACTTCAAATGATATGACCACATCAAATAATTTAGAAGTGAGAAATGCCCAGGTATTTGGTGATAGCTGGGCACTAGGACAGGTAAGTTGAATATATATATTTTAAAACTAAACAAATATTTTTTGGTATGTTTATTCACTGGAACATTTTATTCTTCTAGAACAATTTATTTAGGTAATACTATTTCATGTAATATTTTTATAGTGATTCACATTCGACAAACTACTTTCACATTTATTGTCTCATAATTCTTGTGACAACTTTGCAATGTAAAAGATGTTGCCTTAATATTATAAATAGAGAACTTGAGGCTCAAAAAGGTTAAATGATTTTTCTAATATTATATACTGTAAAGAAACAGAGGTGGCATTCAAATTCACATCATCTAATCTAATCTGCTTTTTCTTCCATAGCAAAATCCTTTATCTATGTAATTATATTTCTAATGTTATAACATTTGCCATCTCAAAGCACTTATTTAAAGTAATAAATAAATAAAGGCAGAATTTCTTAATATTTGTTTTCCAAATCACGGCTGTGTGTAAGGGCATAGAGGCAGTGGGAGTGAATATGTGGTCAACTATCTTTGGGAGCAATTTGAATAAGTTGTTAGACATATATATTTTCATTTTTGAAGGATTCTTTGAGATGTTATCAGTGTACAAGGGATGAATGTATTCAAAGTATTTCCCAAACTTACTGACACAGAAGCTATGTTTTTACTTGTTAGTTGTCAAGGAGGGTGTATTCTATGGGGCATGCTTTGAGAAATGCTGAAATAACTCAGAAAACAGACATATTGGAAATTGATTCTATTTTTTTCTTCCTACTTTTTTGAGGCCTATTTTTTGTTCTAACTGAAAGAAGTATCCGCCACTACAATTTCCTGGTTGTTTACTGTTGCATTATTTGCTTTACCACTTTGCCTAATTTACCTAATATGTCTAATTCTCACCAATAAATAAATAAATAAATAAATAAATAAATAAATAAAAGAAGACTGGGATAAAATATTCACACTGTTCAGTAAAATTTATGATGTATATTTCATTGTGGTCTTAGCAGAAGAGTATAAAGATTTTATCCTTTTAATACATAAAAAGGCTAACATATAGAGAACACAAAATCCTTTTTATTAGGACTATCATATATCTTGTCATGTTTAGAAGTTTTTAAAGAGAAATTTGTCCTTTTTAAAATAAATTAATTACTAATTTATAATAATACTAATATTTGGACTAATCAAAGAATTTTAAACTCATTAAAATATGTTTTCTTATTAATATCTAATGGACAAAGCTGAAAATCAAAAATTCTTTTTCACTCCATTAAGTTTTATTTAGCAATTAATGTTTTACAGGTTATACAAATACACAGTATGATTAAAAAACACCTTCTGCGGTAGGTTAGTAGATGAAATAGAAAAATTAAGAATGTAAATTTGATATAGTTGCTTTGATAAAGTTGCACATAATATGGGGTTAGTGATGGGCAAAGGAAGGTTCCTGGAGAAGGTGCCATTGAGCCGAATCCTACAAGACTTGTGAGAGTTAAAAAGGTGCCAATGATTTTTTAAAAAGAAATAGAACAAAAAATCATCAGATTTCTATGGAAACACAAAAGATCCCAAATTGCCAAAGCCATCCTGAAAAAAAAAAGAACGAGGCTGGAAGCATCATTCTGCCTTACTTCAAATTATATTACAAAGTGACAGTAATCAAAATGACAAGGTATTGGCAGAAAAACAGGCACACGGACCAGTGAAACAGAATCGAGAGTCCAGAAGTAAACACATATTTATATGGGGAAATAATTTTTGACAAAAAAGCCAAAAGCATACAGTGCAGAAAGGAAAGCCTCTTCAATAAACAGTGCTGGGAAAACTGGAAAGCCACCTGCAAAAGAATGAAACTAGACTGTCGTCTATCATCAGACACCAAAATTAACTCAAAACGGGTTAAGGATCTGAATATAAGACCCAAAACAATAAAATACATAGAAGAAAACATAAGAACGAAACTCAAGGACCTTGGACTTAAAGAGGATTTTATGAATTTGACCTCAAAGTCAATGGAAGTAAAAGCTAAAATAAATGAATGGGACTATATCAAACTAAAAAGCCTCTGTTCAGCTAAAGAAATCGTCAACAAGCTAAAGAGACAACCATCCGAATGGGAAAATATATTTTCAAGTAACGCCTCCAATAAGGGCCTAATATCCAAAATATACAAAGAACTTATACAACTCAGTAACAACAGAAAAGCAAATGATCCAATCAAAAATGAGCAGGGGACCTGAACAGACACTTCTCCCTAGAGGACATACAACTGGCCAACAAATATTTGAAAAGATGCTCAACATCGCTAGCTATTAGGGAAATGCCAATCAAAACTATAATGAGATACCATCTCACACCTATTAGAATAGCTGTTATCAGGAGGACAAGTATTAATAAATTTTGGAGAAGATGTGAAGAAATGGGAACCCTCATACACTGCTGGTGGGACTACAAATTGGTACAGCCACTATGGAAAACAGTATGGAGGCTCCTCAAAAAACTAAGAATGGATCTACCATATGATCCAGCAATCCCTCTACTGGGTATTTACCCCAAAGACTTGAAAACCCATATCTGAAAAGATATTTGCACACTGATGTTCATAGCAGCATTATTCACAGTGTCCAGGATATGGAAGCAACTGAAGTGTCCTATGATAGATTATTGGCTAAAGAAGCTGTGGTACATATATACAGTGGAATATTACTCAGCCATAAGAAGAGATGAAATACTGCCATTTGTGACAACATGGATGGACCTCGAGATAATCAAGCTAAGTGAAATAAGTCAGACAGAAAAAGTTGAGAACCATACGATTTCACTCATATGTAGGATATAAAACTAAAAGCAACAAATAAACATGACAAACAGACTCATAGATATGGATAATGGTTCAGTGATTACCAGAAGGAAGGAGGGGAGAAGGGGGGTAGATGAGATAAAGGGGGTCAAATATATGGTGACAGAATGAAATTTAACTTTGGGTGGTGAAAACACAATGCAATATATCTGATGATGTATTATTGAATTGTATACTTGAAAACTATATGATTTTATTAACCAATGTCATCTCAATAATTTTAATAAATGAATAAATAATAAACAAACAAATAAATAAGTACTGATTGTGAGAAAGAGTGTAACAGGGAAGAAGAGAGAAGCCCTTTAGAAGGTATCAGGAAGACCGGAGTAACAAAATCAAAGGTAGTGAAAGGTCAAGTGAGATGAAGACTGAAAAGCTGCCTTTAGATTTAGTAATGAAGAGATCATCGTTGGCCTTTTCCAGAGCATTTCAAGGAGTTGGATTAGAAGTAGGTCAGACACCAAATTGCTGAGTATATGGAGGTGTGCTTGTAGACACTTGAATATATACAACTCCTCAGAGGGTGGCTTTTGACAGAAATGAAAGAGGTGAAAATTAAAGAGAATCATTTGTTCATGTGATTATTTCAGTCATGTAAATTCTACATTTAAGAAAATTTAAAAAATATTTACCTCTACTCTTTTTAATATTGCCATGATTTTAATAGTATGTTTAGCTGTTTTCAAAAATAATATATGCTATTAACATTGAGTTGGCTGAGTACAAGTGCTTTAGGTAAAGCTTGTCTAATAAAATGAGAATATATTAGATGTGATGGCAATGGATGGAGTCAGAATTGTTTACTCTGGTTTTAGCTTCAGAAATCACCCTTTAAAAGCTTTCTTTTCTCTCTTAACTTTTTCAACAGTGTGAAAGCTCATATGAATTATTTAAACCCTGTGAGGCACATCAGAACAAATTTCCTTATGCCAAGAAAGAATGCTCCATTTTGTACAGCGATGTTTTTGCTCCTTGTCGCAATGTGGTAAATAAATACTTTATTAAACTTTCAAATGTAAACATGTACTGCTAACTATAATATTAGGATGAACAAGACAAATAATTTAGCTACCCATCATTATGAAAACAAATTTGGTAGTTTATTTTTCTATAGAAATGTGCACGTAGTTGATTTGCTTTCTCCCTCATTCTATCTTATTTAACATCATACATTTGTATCTAATATTTGCAATAATCTGTTCTAGTTTATAATGTACTTTTGCATACATCATCAAAACCATAAATAATTGATCAAAACTATAAATACCTGTTTTTCTTCAGAAAAATTGCCAAATGGGCGTTTGTCTCCTCAACCTAAAGCATAGTTTCAAAGTACTTCTAGTGACACATTTAAAATGGTCTTAGGAGCACATCACAAGATGAAATGTAACTTATTTGGAAATTTAATAGTTAAAGATATTCATAAAAGTCAAGCAAATTACAATTGATAACAGAACATTTCTTTAACGCTGTGTGAATATTCTAATAATGAAACAATGAACTTCTATAAAATACTAATCTGTTATATTGCAGATGTTGAAATTATATTTGTATATTAAGCCCATTACCTGTTTTGCTAGTTCTTTACCTTGCACTTGCCTAATAAATTCTTTTCTCTTTTGGGCAATATAGAGATTTGAGATATTGAGAACATTGTAGGTGTCAGTGTTCAGCTAATATGAAAATTTGAAAATCTGTTAGTGTTTCTTTAGAAGATTGAATTTTCATCAGTTAGTTAGTACTTATTGAATTAATTCTTTCTTACCCTATTTTCAGATTGATGTTACTTCTTTTGCCAAAAATTGCCATGAAGACACATGTAACTGTAATCTTGGTGGGGACTGTGAATGCTTATGCACAAGCATAGCAGCATATGCGTACAAGTGTTGTCAGGAAGGGGTATCGGTTCACTGGAGGTCATCCACTATTTGCTGTGAGTAACTAGAACATTATCGTTAGGTGGGAACCTTCTCAGGAGATCCATATTAACTGTCTTATCTTAGAACGAAAACCATAGAACTCATAGAAATAGAATTTCTTTAAGAAGACTAAATTTTATATTCCTTTGACAATGCAGATATATTGTAGTATAGCTAAAGAACTTATGGAAAGAAAAATTTGAGATAACTTTTTCTGTTCTATGCTTGAGTATTGTCACTAACATTTGAACTATAATTTATTTATATACCATCCTCAGAGAAATTGTTTATGACTCCATTCTTCTCATGGCTATGAAGTTTCTCTGTTCTGATTACAAGAAACTTATTTTTAAAAACATAATTTTGAATTTGATTTCAGATTTGACTCTTTAAACTTTTTATTTACTTGTGTAGATGCTAAGTCGCCTGAAGACTTTATAATGATGTCACTCTGTGTTCTTTCACTTAGTCATGATAAACATGTGGCCATATCTTACATGCATTTAGATAAGCAGTCAGATTCTTATATAGTTTAATATTTCTTTTTTTTCTTTTAGCACTTGATTGTGAATATTACAATGAAGGTATGTGACATTTAAAGAATATCCCTATAGTATTCTATTAAATGTATCTTCAGATTAAGAGGTTTTAAATAACATTGCTCAGAATTATGAATACTACATAATTTGGCATAATGAGCAATTGCTTTCTAAAATGTATCTACATTTCTGAGTATTTGAGTTAAAATTTATTCTCAGTACCTAGGAGGCCCTCAATAGTTTCTGAATGACATACATAAATGAATGAATGAGTAAAGTTATCTAATTTTTTTAGGTAACAGGAAAGAAAGGCATAGACCAAATGCATACCTTTTACCATTATGTATAAATATGGACATTATTCAAACTTTTATTATGTTGTAGAAAAAAGAAATGAACTATAAATGTAATGATAATAATATAAGGAATTTATATAGCTATCACTGTAGGCAAAAATAATTATTTACATATTATAAGAATGAGAACATATTAATTTAATAATAATAATGAAAATCTCCTATCCCTGCCAAGCATCCAGATTTACAATGAGAAGTCTAACAGGAGGTTCTGGCTAAAGCCAAGGCATAGATGTAATAGAGAACTATATTCTCAGTGAAAATGCCAGAAGTTGGCTGAATTGGAGCCTGCTTTTTGTCAAACCTATTTAATGAGAAAGGCATAGCCACTTGAACCTAATTTCAGATGAGTAAAATAATCCAGGGAGATGTCCATTAGTTAGTGACTGGAAAAGTTCTGTACCCATGATCGATAAGTTAGAGTATTTTAGTTTTTGGTTGTTTTATTACATTTATGGAACTTTGATGAAGGAAAATATCTAATATTAAAAAATCCAACATTAAAAAATTCTGTGGTAGTTAAAGAAAATCTAAATCAAAAATATTTCCTGTTCAGGATTTAAAACAGACTCACATCCACACATACTCCACATCAAACCTTTGGATTCTATACTTAAAATGAGACTGGTTGCCTAATATTTATAACAGTAATAATAACAATAGTTTTTATTGTGTTAACTACTTGGCTATTTCATATAATTTAAGCTTCAAAATATGCCTGTAAGACAGGTATTATTATTAACACTTTATAGAGGAGGAAATTGAAGTACAGAGGTGTTAAATAAGCTGAACAAAGTCATTTAGCAAATGTGTGGTGAACTGAGATTTGTAAACAATCTGAGTGCAGAATCAAGGAGCTTGACTTCTGACTGCCTAGTGTCTGGTTAACACATCCTAGTCTAAGAATGATCACTACACATCATTATCATATGCTCCACACCATGTACACAGATATCAATTTGAGAAAGTACTCCAATAACCTCCTTGCTTAAGAATTTCTTAAGAATTTCTGTCTCACACAGTTCTGCTGTGAAAATCTCCATCTGTACCTTTGTACTTTCTGAAGTTCCTTCCACAGGCACTTGGATCCAGAAGCAGAATTTTCTAAGAGTATTGCATTTCTACCTCTTGCTACTTGGTACATTTTCCTTTCTGTCAACAAGTCTGCTGCACTTCTAGTGATGGTTCTTTTCACTAATGTGTTACAGGATTCTTCACACTAGTTCTCCTAGTTTCCTTTTTTAATACTATAATAGTCATATTCAGAGAGTGAACATGGGGCATTTGGCCTTATAAATTGAAGCATATTGCATCTTGAAAGCTTATGTTGCTCTTGTCTTTCCTAGAACAAGCCAGGAGATGTTGGCAAGTAATGATATAATTTTCTTTGGTTGTTGTAGATTTGGGCTCATAAGAAGCACTCAATGTTCATTGTACATATTTGTTAACAGTGGTGGGGTGTCCATTGCAGCCAGGCTCATAGAGAAACTCTCCACTATACCTGCTCAGTTCCATCTTGGTGTGGGGCAAAGTTCTTTCAAGTCTCCATCTCTACTCAAAGTGTCCAAGTCCCTAATAAAGCTCTTTTCCTCAGGGCTTGTAAGTGTCCCAGACTGTTTAATGGTGAGGTGTCCCAGCTGATGAGTCAGTGGAGGAGACAGTGCTTGAATAAAACTTATCCTACAAGTCTCTGTCTCTTATCCTGGTCCTCGTGATGAAAATTTTGGTTCTTGTTCTCTCTATTTGAAAAACTTTGACCCTCTAATCCAACAATCTCTTCTCTCAGGCCTGGTCTTCATCCTGAAAGAGGAAAAACTAGTCTTTGGATTTCCTTGAATCTTTTTTCCCTCTCCATCTTAATAGTGGGCTGGGAAATAAAACTTGTTCTTGAGATAAAAATTAGAAAAAAGAAAGAAAGTGAAATTCATTGAACACAGTAAGATTAGTCTTTTACGATACTACCTATTTTATGTATATTAACATTATACTCAATCCACAACATAACATATACATATACCCATAAAAAGTACATAGCTGGTTATTATAATCTTAAATTTTGATGATTTAGAAGTAACTTCAAAGTTGTATAGTATCTCAGTAATATTAAGAAGGTTAAATGACATAGAGAATGGTAGAAGGTAAATTGACATTATCATAATACCTAACTCATAATTTTTTAAAATATTAGTGAACTTATTTATATACTTCTGTTTATAGATAAAGTTTACAAAAACATTATTCTGACTTTCAGATTTGGTTTTATACTAACTAGTTCTTTACTATAATAAATATTTTGTACTTTATTTGGAACCATTTAAGTGTTTGGGAAATGATAGAGTTAGTAAAAACATCTTTGATTTCTCTGTTGAGCTTCATCGTATTATTATTATTTTTTTATAGACATGCCTCACTGGTGAAATTCAGTAATTCTCACAACAGTAAAACACAGTATATTATATCTGAAAATTCTATTTTCATGCAATGCAAATTACTAGGGAGAGATGATTTGTAGACTATCAGAAGACTGGCCATTGATAGAGCTAAACTTATGTTTATTGAGAGTAGATTAGAATCTTGTACTATTAGAGTGGAAGGTTACCTAGACAAACTCTTCACATAAGTGATAAAATCTGAGGTCCAGAAAGCTTAAGTCAATCTTGTATCCAGCACTGTTATATGATACATATACATAAATGTATACATATGCACATTCATGTGTATATATATTATAAATTACATAATTTCAATATGTATATATACCAAATCATTATAATGTATATTTTCAAAAAGAGTTCAGTTATTTTATTAGTGACAAATGTTTAAATGTTTAATAATTTTTTGGAGTATCTTTTGTTATTAAAGCTTATCCCATTGAAATGACAGCTTGAAATGTAAACCTCCTATGCCAATTTATAATTCTCGTATTTGTATTTAAATAGGGCTTGGAGAAGGTCCATATATGCTGGCAAGTTATGGGCAGAGTGGCCTTGTTCTGGGGGCCAATTTAACCAGTAGAAACATTTTCTCTTTGCCAAGAAGTGGTATTCATGGCGATTTATTTTTTAATTTTATGATCACTCCAGGTCTTTTCAAAGAGAAGGCATCATGTAAGTATAATTTCCAATTAAAAATAAGATTTTAGTTTTCCATTTACATTTTTTCATTTATTCATTCATTAAATATTAATTTGGGATCTAATATACTTATGGCATTTTTCTAGGAACCCTGGAGGATACAAAATAAGATACTGATACATGAACCAGTATCTCTTTTGTATATGAAATTATTTTTTGTTTATCTATAGGCATTTATATTAGAATTTCAAAGGTTTGATTGAGTTTTTAGTCCTAAAGAAAGCACAGTTTAAATTTCATAGTATTAATCACAGAATTTATGAAAATTTTGAAAAATAGTCCAGTAATAACTAACACATGAAGGATTGTAATGCTAGATTAAAGTGAAAGAGAAAATTGTGATTTGTTGTCAAAGTTGTTAAATAGTAAGAGCAGAAAGCAGAGTCAAGACAGTCAGCTAGACAGTCTATTATCCTTACATGGCCTTGTGTACCTTTGTACCTGGCTACATATTAACTGGTTTGTACCTGCAGATCTATCATATCCACTTGGCACCTGTTCTGACTGATGATTATTGTCTTCTTCTGATCTCTGATGCTCAGGCTACATTGTTATTTTGCTAGCCCTGCTTAGAAATGTGCATGGTGTGTTGTATAAGCTTAGGAAATATTTATTGAATGAATAACTCCAACTTAGCTTTCACTTATTCTGAGAAATCTCCTGATTCTTCACTTAGAATAAATTTCTTCTTTCTTGTAAAAAGAGCTTTTTACTTCTTTTTAATCTATGAAAACAACTATCATAGTCTGAAGTTCTGATTTTTATGTTAGTTATATATTTTTTCTCTAATAAAGATTTTTTTCTATTCTTATTTGCATCCTTCAGTGCTCAACAGAGGTACTTGCAAGTTTTCAGACACAATAAATGTCTTTGGAATCGTATACTGACTTCAAGAGAGATTTTCTTTATATGATTTACAATAACCGATGTTTTAAACAGAAAAATTCTAATGGATTTAAATTAAGAAATTAAGACCCCTTATCAGATATATGATATGCAAATATCTTCTCACATTCTGTAGGTTGCTTAAAAAATTAAACATAAAATCTTAATTAAAGAACGCTTATATTATGGGTTTTGCAAATGTAAGGGAAACTTTTAAAGTATATAATAAAAAAGGACGATACTTCTCAAATGTTTTGTAGCTGTTCACTAGTGATTTGATTATGTATTGAGGAATAGACAATAATATTGAGCAAATAGTCTTTTATTAGTGCAGTAAAATTACTTGCAAGGATATTTGCTCATTAAGGACCCAATGATACTGAAATGCAGTGATATGCCTAAATTGATCTCTCTATTTTCTTATTCTTTACTGTCATCCAATTTGGCCATTTGTAGATTTCATGCAGTTAAAAATGTTAAGGCTTACAAGTACAAATATGTGTCCAATTAATCATTTAATTATTTATATGATGTTGTACATTCTGAAGTCCTAAGATGATATATCTTTTTCTTTCCCCCAAAGACATGATAAATTGTTTTAAAAAATAGAACTCATCAAAGGCTGATTTTTTTTTTCCTGGAGTTGTTATGTTATCCAATGCTTTAAAATACTATTTCTTTTAGAAATCTTATAATTTGTTTCTTTGAGATTGGTATTAATTATATATGGCATTTGTGCAGCTCTATTTTTGTCAACTTTATAGTGTATTTTATAATGCCAGTATTGATGATCTCCTTTCTCCAGAGAACCCAGGGAGTTGTCAAACACACTACTCTATGTTTTACAGCATTGGCACTTGTTTCCTTAGAATCTGCTGAAAGGCCAAACTACTTTCTCTATGTCCATGATGATGACACTCTTAGTTTGAAACTGTGGGAGGCAAATTCAGCCTTTCATCGCAGAGCCACATTTTTTCACCATCAAGACCTCTGGATCCCTGGTTACAGTGCATTTGAGTTATACAGCAAAAAAGGCTTTTTCATCACACTCACAGATTTTAGTGTCAAAGCATCAAAATATGATGATTCTGAAGAATTTAAACATTTGAGTAGCTTCGGCATAGAAGGTATGTTTCCTGAGAGCTTCAAGAGGAAGATAAATAGATAATTTAAAAAATGGAAGAATATTTATGAGGTTTTAATTTTTAAATCATTCTTAATGAGTGTAAGTAGATAGTTATACGGCCCTGAGTAAATTTGTTGATCTCTCTGTCCCTCAGTCTATGCATCTCTAACATGGGAGACATAATAATACCTACTTTATAGGGTTATTGTATAAGTTACTTGGTAAATTGCTTAGAACAGTCTTGAATAATGTTATTTTTAATTGTTGACCCAATTATTACTGTCAGTACTGTCTGGGTTTTGTAAATAGAGCTCACCCATGTCTCATGGTTGTCTAGTATTTGTGTCTACTTTTTGTTTCCTAGAAGACGACTTCTCAATAATCTGATTCCTAATGATAAAGACATCCTGTTTGTCTCCGTCATTTGAATACTAGAGTGTCTAGCTCCACTGATCTCTGGAAGATTTTCCTGGTTCAGCAGACACCTAATCTTATTTCTAGAGATTCTTACAGTTCTATGGCTATTGAAATTTCTGAATTTCATCCGATGTTTTAAAATCATGCTTTATTTTAAAAACCTAGAGTTTTGTATCCATCTTGGGTCTCCCAAACCAATTGTTGCATTCTAAGCAATCCTTCTAAATCAGTCTAAGGGAACTAATTATTTGCCTTTCTTGCTGTGGATAAATTTCCACAAACCTTGGTAGTCTTTGGATTTTAGATAATTCAAATTGAGCTTTAAATTTTTGCCTATTGAAAAAGGTTTCTGTATTCATGAGAAAAAGAGCCGCTGACATACCTGTACAACATTCTATAAAGTGGATGTGATATGTGATATTTTTACTTGAATTTATTTAAAAATTGAACTTTACAAGCCTATATTTCCCCTCCAATCTAGATATCTGCTGCATTAGAACCAGACCCAGCAGCTCCACCTAAGCTATAGACAACTGCTGCCAACGGCATCATAACATTCTCAGAAACTCATCTTTGTGAGCTTCTTAAACCTAAGAAATTCTAAGGGTCTACTCTAGGCTTAGAACCAATACTCTCCCCAAACCCAGGTCTAACAGTTACTCTAATCTTCACATGCATAGATGCCTTCCAGAAAGTCTTATTTTCCTTCCCATGCATTGGGATTGAATTTTGTATCAAGAGTCCAAGAAATATAACCTGTTTCCTGAACTTTCTCTCTTGTGGAGCTCTCTGGAGGTAATTTTGGACTGTTATAGAAAGACTAGTCAGTGATGTTGTGGAAGGGAGAGTATTAGCAGAATTTTCAGCAGAAAAATTCTTCAGTCAAGAGAGGTTTTTTAACTATAAGCATGTGTTATTAAAATTCATTTATTTTTCAGTCATTAGATACATCAATGCCATGTCATGTACAAGTTCTGTGAAAAGAACAAAGATAGAATATTCTCTCTAGACAACATGTCTTTGGTCTTTCCATTTTCCTAACCATTTGAACTTGGCAAGTCACTTGGCTTCTCTGAGCCTCAATTTCTTCATTTATAAAATGGAAATAATCCCTCCTGACAGGTTTGTTATAAGGATGAAATGTAATAATGAAAAAATTACTTTCCAAAAAATAAAGTTCTAAAAAAAGAGTTTGGTATTATTTTGATATGTCGATCAATGAGAACCCACTAAAGAAAGGAAGAAGATATAGAATTTCCTTAGTCTCTTCCAACCCCTTGCTTTTTAAAACATTTGGGAGATAGACTAATATTTAGATATTGAACCTGAGCATGAAATTACAATGCTTTCCCCCCCAGCCCTGTCTTTTCCACAGTATTGTGGTCAAAGAGAGGTCAATCCCTGGAAGGGTTACTATCACAAATTATTATTTTGCAGTGTGTACATAAAAAATATTAACAATCTAAATTTTATTTTTTTCACTAGAAATCCAGGCAGCAGTGCCTTACAGGAGGATGTGTGAATGGAGATATGAACCTTGTGCCACTCCTTGTTTTAAAAAATGTAGTGACCCTGAAGCAGTAGCGTGTAAATTTCTTCCACCGTAAGTCATGTTTAATCACTAAATAAACAAGTTTCAGCATTAGCGGATTCTAATTGCAATGTCTTTTTACATTAGAAAAACAGTTCTTAAGAATAATTTGTACTTGCTATAAACTCATTTGTGAATTTTATTTTATTTAAGCAGGAATTTTTCTTGTTGCTAGGGGTACAGTACTGAGCAAAACAGATGAAGCATCTGCCCTTATGCAGCTAAATTTTGTTGGAGTGAGGCAGAGAATAAACAAATAAAAATGTAAACTTATAATGTAATATATTGTTAGATGGTGATAAGCACTGTGAAGAAAAAAAAAGGAATGTAAAGGAGACAGGGAACATATGGCATGTGTGTGTATTTGCCACATAGGATGGTCAGGGAGGAACATGCTAACTAGGTGGCATCTGTTCAGAGCTGAAAGAAATGCAGGGACTGGCCATGTGGACATCTGGGGAAGGAGCTTTTCAATTTGAGAACAGTGCAAAGATCCTGGAGCAGGAATGCATTTGAAGATTAACAAGGAGCCTAGCTAGTTGGAGCAAGGTGAACACAATTGAGAGAGGTAGGAGATAAGACTAGAGAATCATAGTGGTGGGCAAATAATATAGGGCCTTGGAGATTGCAGGAGAATTTGTCTTTTTCTCTGAGTAATGCTTTGGTTTGATTTGGGCAGAGGAGTGACATGATCTGATTTATGTTTTTAAAAATTTATTTTGGCTGTTGTATTAAGAATGGATGTTGGGGGATGGGAAGGACAAGAACAGAACTGGTGGTCAGTAATGCAAAGAAGACATGAAGTGGGGGTGATTAGATTGATAGTTCTAGAGGTTATGAGAAGATTCTGAATATATTTTAAATTTAGGGTCGTATAGTATGCTGATGGACTTAATATCAATTATGAGACAAATATAATTTAAGAACTCAAGTTTAGTCTCAGCAATTTTTAGGTGGAACCATCTGCAGTTGCCATTTTCATAATCAAAACTGGTGAAATATTAGCAAATTCAAATGATTCAATTTAATGGAAAGACTGAGTTGCCATTTACTGAGGTGAGGAAATGCTGGGAAGAACAGCATGGAGGAGAAATAAAGAATTTGGTTTTGAGGACTTTAAGTTTGACACTGAAAATTCTTTATTGCATTTGGCAATCTGGAGAATAGGAAGAGGCAAAATGGAGACAAAGTGCAATCATTTTTGTTTTTAAAGAGTTTTTCTGTAAAGAACAAAGAAATGGAACAATAGTAGGAGGGAATATTTTCAAAAGAATCATTTTATATTTTGCATTTATGAACTCTATTCTGTGACAAACATCAGCACTACAAAAGATCCTGGGCAAGTGAATGAATGAGATATAGTCCCTCTTTCAAGAAGCTCAGAATCTTTTGGAAGGAGGCAGAAATAAAAGCCGATAATGACAATACGGTGGAAAGAGTGCTGGAAGAATGATGACTAGGACATTTAAGTCTTTATAGCATGAGGCACACTGCTAGATGCTGTTAAATGGGTAATCTCATTGTTTGCATTTTCCTAGGAGAAAATCAACTGAGACACTAAGAAGTTAAACAGTTTGTCATGGGTCTCACTGTAGTCAGGGGAGCCAGGGTTTGAACCACTGCACCCTGTTGTGTATCAAGTGTTATGGGAACAGAGAGAAGGAAATGATATTTCTATTTATTTTCTTAAATAGGAAAACAATCTCTTTTTTTTTCTGAAAAGAAGTTATCTTCATTCACTTGGACACAATCACAAACCTATTTCCTGCCTCTCTTAGTAGCCATCTATAAAGAGGCGAGAAAACAACAGGGGCCCCACAATGAGCTGGGTGGTATGGGAAGGAGGGAAAGAAGGATAGAAGGAGAGAAGAAAGGAAGAAAGGAAGGAGGCAGGGAGGAAAGTAGGGAAGGAGAGAGGAAGGGAAGAAGGATAGGGCATGGCTGTCCTTGGCATTTGGGAGGAAATGGAGCTATGTATTTTGAGGTGACATTTGGCTAGTGTGTTTCTTCTTGCACCATAACCGGTATCTAAGGTGTTTGACCCCAAATACTCAATGCTTGCACTGTTTGGTCTGCACCTATCCTCAGGTGTCTCTTTTGGTGTGGTTAAAATGCAGAGAAGAGACTCAGGAGGAAACTTCACCCCTGCCGAGCTGTTTCTCATCTCTGTCTTCATCTCTATCTCTACCTCTCCCCTCCCAACACTGCACCGCCTGATTATTGCTGCTCCCTGTACTTGCAGCCCTGAAAGGAGAGGCAAGTATGAGCTGGGGCTCTAGTATAGCCCTGTACCCCTCCTTCAGTTCCCCAATAGAAACACTGCACTTGTTCTTGATAATTGCAGTTTCTGGCACATAACAAGTGTTAAAAATAAAAATATCTAGTGGAAATGAGAACTTTTATGAGAAAAGATGCCAACTAGCATACCATAGAGCCCATATGTAAATACATTTATTTCTATTATGTAATATTCCTATTAAAAGAAACTATCTTCATCTGAGACATTCTATTTATCAGTCAGAAATTGAGTAGATCGTCAGCTGTATAACAAAATAGACAGGAACCTGCTATGAAGACATTTTCAAGGAGTAAGTTACTGGTTTTTGGAAAATATTTTAAGAGGATGGCTGTGGTTTTGTAAAAAAGAATTGCAAAATAATTGAGTTGCATAAAAAAGATGTTTATTTAATTTAATAATAACCAACTGACCCAGTCTTTTCAGCTATCTAATATTTTTAATTTTTCTTTTTTGCTTGACAAAGTTTAGAGTTGAATAGGAATATATATATACTGGCTAAAATTTTATTATTCATGTTCATTTTATGAAATAAACAACTGGTCATATAAGCTAAACTGTTTGTTTTTAAAAATCATTTGTGAAGGAGGTATCCAAGAGACAGCTGAATGTATTTTATGTTAAAAGACAAATTACCTTTTCTTTTTGGTTTTTAGTATCTGGATTTTCTTCCATGAACAAGTGCCCCCTAGTGGCAACACTTATCCCTAGTCTCAAATACATTCATTTCCATCCTGAATTTGAAAGAGGCCCTGAGTATTTTTGGTTCAAGTTCTTTGCTTTACAGATGAGGCAATTGGAAATATTTGAAAATATTAAAAAAAAAACAACAACAATCTTCTAGTGTATTTGGGAGGCAGATAAGCAAGTCTTTTGATAATATTTGCATTAATTCTCTCTAGTATATATGAATCTAATTGATTATACACAAAGGATTACATTTAATTATGTGAATCAGAATAAATTGGACTCTGAACCCTGTTATAGAGCAAGTTTCCCAGTGAGCACTGACACAGAAGCCAGATAGCCGAATCAAAAAAACTTTATTATAGATTCGAATCCGGGCTCAAACCTCCACTGTCGCAGCAGTGATAGAGGCAAGAGCCCCGAACCTAGTTTTTGTTACCCTTATATACCCCCTTATCCTCCCCGGTTGCCCCCCCTTCTCGATTACTCACAGGTCCCCCCTCCCCGATTTCTCACAGGTCCCCCCTCCCCGATTCCCACAGGTACAAAGGCTGTTTGTCTAAGCGGAAGTTTCTCATGGCTTGGCTGCCTTTGCAATCTATCTATTTGACAGCGTTAAGCAGGATGCAGTTAACCTGTTCTGGGAACTGGCCTATGCAGCTGGGTCTCAGGTCTATATGCTCTATAAATGTTTCTACTTTATTGTTTGC